>JAYESA010000009.1:62743597-62977625 GCA_036927795.1 Iris macrosiphon
GTGATATGTATATATTTCCTTGTTTTATACTTTATTTTCTTTACCTTGCTACTTGCTACAACTGTTTTATAGTTTTTATCATTTAACTGGAACTGCTGTTAGAGGTGTACTTGCTCCAGTCCTGACTGGACATATTTTTTCCAGAGTATCCGGAGGATTGGTGTCCGACGTTTTATGGACCTCAGCCTGTCGATGGTGCAGGCAGGGACCCTCTAGTTTATGAGTAATTTCCGGGTTGGTAGCCGGGATCACTAAGACCTTAGTTGCTGTATTTATTAGCCTTTGGTACCGGATTTGTCTCCGGTTTTGGATTGAGACCTTGTATTGTATATAATTTTGGATATTGTTGTATTATTATTATTATTGTGTTTGTTTTTAGCTGTAGTTGTTTAGATTTTGTAGTTGTTAGTCTTCTGTGTTATCTTATCGTGCTTAGATTCGTGATTGAGTACTTGTGATTATCATTATGATATTGCTCCTCCGTTTGGAGTTGAGATCTTGACAGGTTTATATATTGATTGCGTGAGATTGTTAGCTAGATAGTAGACCTAGACAGCATTCTACCGCCGATTCTGCGGCGTAGGCTGGACGTACCCACGACTCATGCCCGATTTTTCGGGTGCGGGTCGTGACACGTTTTTGGTGGCGGCCCCATACAGGTCTCGATTCGCAATTAGTGCGATGTCGTGGTACTACAACGATTTAGTTGTACTGCTGCGAGCCTGCTCTAGGATCTAGGATCTAAGATGAGAGTGTACTCAATCACGACTAGGAATAATTCCAATCAAATTATTCTGAAATTGCTTTCTTTTGAAATATTACTGTCCTTCTTTGATGATATCGTATCTTGCGCCATATTGACTTCTTTTGATCTTTGTTCAGGATGCCTCCGAAGACACGATCCCATCGTACCTTCCCAGCAGTTGCTACCGAGAGGTCTGCTACCTCTCGTCCAGCTCGTATTCAGACAGCTGCTACCGCTCCACTCACCACTCCTGCGGTTGAGGGAGCATATGCTTCTCTCGGAGATCCTCCTCTACCTGTCGATCCGAGGACTACCCCAGTCGTTTCGGTGGTTCCTCCACCACTTCCTGCACCAGTAGACGCTGCGCAGTTGTTTGCGTTCTTCAGGGAGATGATGGACGCGCAACACCATCAGGTGGATGCGATGAGGCTGGGCATTGAGAACGCCCACCAGGTGGCCATGACGGCAGTGAACAGAGTGGCCCAGATCCAGCCACAGGCAGATCAGACTCAGCATCCGAGGCCGGAAAGCATCATTGACTTACAGAGGATGCAGCCCAAGGAGTTCCGGGGTACAGAAGGGATCCTGTACGCGGATGACTGGATAGAGCAGATTGAGGAGATTTTTCGGCTGGCACAGATTCCAGACAGCATGCAGATAGAGGCAGCGGGCAGTCACATGTTCGACCTCGCTTTGACATGGTATCGCAGTGATACGAGGATGCAGATAGATTTTGTAGTTGTTAGTCTTTTGTGTTATCTTATCGTGCTTAGATTCGTGATTGAGTACTTATGATTATCATTATGATATTGCTCCTCCGTTTGGAGTTGAGATCTTGACAGGTTTATATATTGATTGTGAGAGATTGTTAGTTAGATAGTAGACCTAGACAGCATTCTACCGCCGATGCTGCGGCGTAGGCTGGACGTACCCACGACTCATGTCCGATTTTTCGGGTGCGGGTCGTGACACGTTTTTGGTTCATATATTTTAACTGCTATATAAACTGCACATCCAAGAAAACTTGGGTGCAACGACGGTGTCGTCGTATTCTATTTTTATTATGTATATGCATGTTGACCTAGTTTATGAGACCACCCCATTATCATGAGACATCATTAGGTTTTATTGGTCGTGACACATCTGTTACACGAGTGTGAGTCTCATATAGATCACGGACTTGCGTGCCGGATTTAGCCTCCTGTACGTATGGGACGTGCGTTAGGGATAACTGCTGTTAGAAATTGCATGCTAGAAGACTTAGTAGTTATTAGAGGAATTATTGTCATGGATATGACATGCTTAGAGCATGGGGTGGGGAGAACAACAAGTAAAGCGTTTGGGCTCCTTTGCACTTTCCTTGTGTAACCCGTACGCTCCGTCGGAGATGCGCGGGCATGATGACCATTATATATTATATATTATCAGGCGGCCTCTGGCGTTCAAAAGGCGACATGCTTTTTAGGCACCTAAATCTCCAAGAGAATCATGTCAATCATATTTTAGCCAGATAGCCCACTTGTTGGAAAGTTGTTCTCAAACTGCATTCACATAGATGGTTATGCGACCCCTGGATGTTTATTTTACAGTACTTATTGGCATGCTTCTATGTATCCTGTTATGTCCCTCTGAGGACCTGGTCCCTTTCCAGGTGTAGATGTTCATGACTTAGCAGGAGCGCAGATCCGGACTTGCTACTTATCTTTGAGGAGATCTTCTCTTCGAGCCTTATTGTTTATTAGATGTACTTGTTCTGTTTATTTTATATTCTAGTTTGGCAGTGGATTTGTTTCCACTCGACTATCATCCTTGGATACTTCATATTAAGATTTAATTACATAGTTATTGGTCATTTATTTATTTATTTATTTATTTATTCAGTGGATGAGATTTAGTTATGCCCTGTGAGTTATGATAGATATATACCACTTGTGAATTATTGTTCATAATATAGCGTATATATGTGTTATGGTTTCCATATATTGGAGTCTCCATATACATACGGCTGGCATGCTTACGTGTTCCTAGTCCTACGTATTTTGGGACTGGGGCGTGACATTATCTGTAAATTATCTTGTAACATAAACTGAAACCGAAACATAACTGGAATATATACTGGAATGCATATACTGAAATACATAATGTTATGAACCGCGTCTCAATAACAACAACTTGTAGTGCCATAGCACATCACAGATCTTGTAACCACATTGTCACGCCCTAGTCCTAAAATACCGAGGGACTAGACACGTGGCAATGGCCAACAGCACACACCGATGGACAAACCCAATTTAATGGATCCATCGGGGCATACTTAAGCTGTAATACAACAATAAGGGTCCAGATATACTAATCTCATCCACAGAAATGAATACAACAATATCAGAGTCATAAAGCAAGATCAATCTTAATATAATATAAACTCGGGAAAATAACCCGATAATGAGTCTGATACATCTGTCAAGATACAAGAATAAAGATAACCACAGCAAATACTGAGTATGGAACAGTATATACTCAGAAGATACCCTCGGGGATCAATCGTCTACTGAATCTGGTACAGCTCCAGTGCCTGCTCCTGCTTCTGCTTCTGCTCCTGCTAATGCTCCTGTCCCGTGTAACTCGGGGTCGATCTCGTCTGCTAGTCCTGGGGACATAGTCCGAATCCAGGTCCTCAGGGGACAATAAGGTACAAATAATACAAGCCAAAATAAATGCAGTACATCAATAAATAAAATAATAGGGTAAACTATATAACCAGCTAAGTGATATGCAAGTGAGAGTTTTAGTCATACTCGGGCTGAGACTACTACAGGATCAGTGTCGAAGAAACCCATAGCAGCATTCTCTCGAAGGGCCAGAACTGGTGCCAAAGCTCTATATCAGAAACTCAGACACATCTAGATGACAATATATATAATATAATCAGCCTTTTGTATGGTAAATCTCTCTCCACCCAATGTAATCTCACGTCTCATGTCCATGACACGCAGGATCAAAACTAATGCAATAAGTCATATAATGTCTATGAATAAAATGTCTATGTCATCAAACCTGTATCCTATATAGAATCACCATGAATATCTCAGGAAGATTCTGTATCATGAATAGTGTCAAGTGTCCTGGGTCTATGTACTTGATAAGACAAGTACGAGAATGTAAAGGGTCACGAATGTCCATCTCTAGGTGACGTTACACAACTCCGCGTACGGTGTTGGCACCCGACTATTAATCGGACGCTAAGTAAGTCACACGGTCCTAGGTCAAGCATGCACTAATATATATAGTCAAAGGAATAAATAACAAGAACTGTAAGTTTGGCAAGGTACACTTGCTTGGGGTTTGAATACCAACAGTTGTCCCGGTGTCAGTGGATCCTGCAGGTACTCCTCTAAAAGCTGAAATAAGTATCACAATCATATTCAGAAAATATCAAATAGCTAGAAACGCCTGTCCTTAAGTCCAATTTGGACACAGGGGCAAAAATGACATTTTTGGGTCAAAGCGGGGTCCACATGTGGGCCGTTTTGCACCAAAAAATGTGTCAGGGGCAAAGGTCTCCAAATTTGTCAAACTTAGTGTCAACAAGTCAGGAACGATGATACGAACCCAACGGAACTTCCAGAATTGGATTCCGATGAGCCGATCACAAAATCGCCCGTCAAGTGGAGCATGTGGGGCCCACGATACTCGATTTTGTCAACATTCTCAGAATCGAACCAAACTTGGGTCACAGGACCAGCGTATTGCTATGAGTTCGATGGCACAAGTTTCGTCTCGATCCGACGTGTGTACACTAAGTTATGACGTGTTCCAGAATGGGCGGATACAGGACGTTGTCGGCGGATACGCGTTGATTCCGGTGTGCACGCACATCCAAATCATCTTTTGCGAAATCCCACACGTCCGTATCAACGACGCGCACGTTTCGGTAAAGACCGTGACCGACCAAGTCATCCCGTTTGGCGGGACGCAATCAGTTCCGGGGTAAAATAGGGAGTTGGTTTTCCTGTTTTTGGATCGGGATTTGCGATCGCCACAGGACGCGATGCACCGAGCGGATTGCACGGGCATCGAGGGGGTCACACAGCCTATGCGTCACAACTAACAGAACGAAAAATGGGGCTACGAGGAGAGAGAACGAGTTACCTGAACAGGGCTCCGTGAACGATGATTTCTCGTGTCCGGGTCCTGTGTCCGTGTCCTGTGTCCGTCTAGGTTAGGGTTAGGGTTTCTGTCACAAGGCGTCGGGGCTCGTCGGAGTAGGGCGGAGACGGCGCTGCTGCGACAAGGTGGACGGCCGGGATGCACGGCGGAGACTCGAGGCTGCTGGGGGCTTGCGGGGACGGCGAAGGAAAGCAGGAGTTGGCGGCGGGTCAGTTCGTCTAGAGGAGGAGGAAGAGGGGATCGACGGCTGGGGTGGAGCCAGAGTTGATGCAGAGGGGGTTGATTTGGGGAGTTCACGGTGGTACCGGAGATGGGAGTCGGGATTGGAGGAGGAGCGGAGAAGATACAGAGGGAGCTGGGCTAGGGCGGAGGCGGAGGATCGAGCGGGGCTAGGGCGGTGGTGTGGGGCTGTGGAGTCTGGTCGTGGCGGTCGGGTGGCTAGGGCTCAGGCGAGGCGGCGGCTAGGGGTGACCGGAGTGGAGCGGCAGGCGGAGGAGATGGTCGACAGGAGGTCGGGGTTCGAGGCGGGGCGCTGCGAGGGAGAGACTAGGGCGGCCGATTAGGGTTCAGGCACCGGCCGAGGCGGGTTATATAGGGTGGTCGGAATAGTATTTCGAGCAAAATTAGGGTTAGGGATCAGATTAGGATTAGGTTTCGGGTTCGGGTCCGGGTCCGCGGATCGGGTTCACATGAATCCGGCCCGACCCGCTAGTATTTTAAGTGTAGGTTTGGGTCTGCGGGTTTCAGGTTTCGGGTTTAGATCTGACCCGACCCGATAAGGTTGGGTTTAGTTTAACTGAACCGGGTCTGGGTTGGTTTGGTTTATTTCAAATAACCCAGTTTATTTCAGGGTTTAATGTGGTTTATTTATTTAATAGTTTTTAGGGCTTTAAAAATATTTCTGGGGTCCAATAAATTCACAGAAAATTTCCCTATTTCAGGGTTTAATGTGGTTTGGTTTATTAGAGTAGAGTTGAGTTTGTCTGTGATTTTATTTATTTAATTAAAAATCTTGGCGCGCCTTATCATTCCTAAATTAATCGGATACCAATATCAGCCCATAAATTCCACCGGACTTTTGTACTTCTGACTTGACTCGCCAAATTAGGCACTGGATTTTTCGTCACTCAAAAATCAGATTTTCGTTGTGCTCTAAATTAATTGCACAATTTTCTGAAACCGTAATCCATATTTAATTCTGTGTCGGACACTTGTGTCATTACCCTAAATTTGAGATGCCAACTTAACCCGTTGAGCCGGACCAACTAAAGGGTCCAAGACCGACTCCAAGCCCCCACCATTTTTGACCTTTGCGTCATTTCCGGATTTTGACCCCAAGTGCCCCCATTTAATTTAAAAGCGCGGGACACTTTAATTCTATTTAAATCGGGGATACCAATTTTGCTAATCCTATTTTAATCCTTAATTAATCCCGTTGGCCATAAAATTAAACCCGTGACAAACCCCCAACACCCCCTCGCCATGCAAACCATCACCCGCGATTTTCTCCACAATTTTAGCGTCATTTTATGTGTTCGTGCAATTTCCCGAATTTAGGGGGCTAATTTGCAAATAGGGTAACATGTGTCAAAACCTTATTGATTTAAACCGTAAGGAAGAAACCCCCTCAACCCTTGACCGGTTCAACACAACCCCACTCTCCCCTTGGAATGAATAAATTTTGTTCATAAGAAATCCTGGCCATTCATTCAAATAGGGAGCATCTCCACCACACACTCCACATCACAACTCCCTATAAAGTGTCTCTTCACTACATATTTCCCAACCAGCCCTAATCCCCATGTCTTGAAACCCCCCCTACTTTCTCTCTCCTCTCTCAAAATCCACAGCCAACATCCCTTTCCTCTTTCCTTTCTTCTTTCTCTTCTTCTTCTTCTTTTAATTTTTTCTTCTTCTTCCTTCTTCTCCCTGAAGGAGAACTCCGGCCAGCCGAATTCGACCCCGGCGGCCCGGCCCATTTCCAGGCCTCTCGAAGTGCACCTCCGGCCTGTCTCCCGCCGGCCACTGTGCGCCCCCCGCTGGCCTGTGCGTCCCCCGCTCCGGCGGAGAACCCCCCGCGCCGCCCTACTCCGGTCTGCGACTGGCAACCGACTACACTGATCCCCACGGCAGCTACAGACTGCAGCACCGCGCGGCTCCGACTGCAGCACCCGGAGGCTCCGGTCTGCAGCAACCCCATGGCGGCTCCGGTCCGCAGCAGCTTACCCTGACCCGCCTAACTTCGACAGAGCTGACCCGCTCCGGCCTGAGCATCTCCATCCGGCGGTGCACCGCTCTCGACTCCGACAGTACAGCAGCCACTCCGGCTCTGCTTCGCCACTCGAGCCCGTACTCCGGCGTCGAGCCAACCCTGACTGCATATTTCTCCGGCACTGCCCCCTCGACTCCCCACTCTGACGAACACCCCTATATAGACATCGTCGACTTTACTGCTGCCACCATTTTCTCCACTCTTCTCCGGCGAGACCTCCACCCTGCTGACCAGCACTCCTTCGGCTACACTCCACCTCCGGCCAGTCATCCCCATTCACCACCGCACTGCAGTAGCTCCCTCCGGCCACTGGTTGTTCCCACCACCACCATCGTCTTCATCAACGCCATCTCCGCCGAGTCGAATACCTCCCCTCGACTGCCATTCTCCGGCCACTTGCTGAATCCCCAGTCGGTCGGCCCATTCTTCGGCGAACTGAGTGCTTCCAGTCGACCCGGCGCACCAACGTTCGACCTCCACGGAACCCCTCCGGCCAGCTACACCTCGTCCAAGGTGAAAGACTTTCCCCCCTCTCTCAGACTTTGTATATATTGATTTATGTATTATTAGTTTAGGGTAAATGTTTAAGTGTTGTTGATTATTTGCTTTTATATAACTTGGCTAATATTGAGGGTTTGGGGGTATTGCAATATTTTGGCCTACATGTGAAGTTTGAAGAAGTTAGGGATTGAGAAAATGGATCTGAGTTTAGGGTTTGAGTATGAAATAGATTTATGTTAGTGTATCAAATACAGATGGAATTTTTGGTTTAATAACAAAGTCATATTATACATTGATGGTGAAACGTTAAGTTAAATACTTATGGTTTAAAAAATAAATTGATTGAGGACATAGAGTATATACGCATGGTGCTTGGAAATGTGATATATTTAGAGGTTGGATTTTAAAGTACCATACGAGATGTTTAGGGTGATATCCTATTTAATATACGTGTAATGATTATCGTAAATGGAGCTGATATTATTATGATATTAAAATGTGGATGAACATTGGACGCAGGCAATTGATTGTAAAATAGGTATAATATCAAACCATGAGACAGTGATTGAGGACTGAGAAATATTGATTATTTATTTAGTGAGATATGTCAATGTACATGTTAACGTCTGTGAACCCTGAGGTAAAGCGGAGGATTTGATCAGGGGTAGATTAACTGAATATCGTGGTGAATATAGTATACTGAGAAATAATAGTGAAATGGATCGAGGAGTAGTTTTAAGACGAGTGATAGCTAAAGATATATGATTGAGGATTGTTCTGGTGGTATTAAATGGGTGATTGATCGAATTTGAAATGTGCCGATAGTCAACTGGGGTCAAACCCCCCTAGTGTCTTGTCCCTGTGAGTCGTAGATGAGACTGAGTTTAGGTATAGAGGTGTGTCACATCCCTGTCTGTCGTGGAATAGATTATTGATGATTGGTTTGTATCTCATCTCTAGGTACTGCGGGACCTGAGGATTTGGGCGTGGTACCGGGACCCCGTCATCAGCAGCCGCACGCAGGCAAGTGTACCTTGCCACCCTGTATTTCAGTTACAGATATTTATTGTTGGTTATGTACATTGTGCACGTATTATTGCTGACGTTCGATACTTCGCATCCGGTTCACAACCGGGTGAAGACGTACGTCGTAGCATCCTAGGAAGATTGTTGGATGATTCGTAGTATCTCGATATGCGTACCTGAGTTTATCGATACCCCAGGATACTCATACACTGTGATCGTGCCAGATTCCAGTATCCTGATACCGACATCATGACCAGAGACTGGGATGACCTTAGGGTCACGTCTGTTGAGTTATATCTGTGAGTCGAGACTATAGTTAGAGGGTCAGGTTCAACGCACAATCTTTAACCGCTTGGGAAAGGAGAAGACAGTTACTAGACGTTTGGGCTACTCTGCACGCGCTTATATATGTATATATAGTGATCCTGTATTATAGTGTAGTGGTATCACCCATGTGTCTCTGTGCTCGGAGCTACGGTACGCCCCGTGTGTCTCGGTGTTCGGAGCTACAGTTTTATTTTAGAAAGCCCACGCGTCGAACGTTGTCCTTAAACTGTGTCACACTTGTTTGGTTATGATAGAGTACCCTGTCGTGCACTTGTACTTTCTGTTTACTTGGCATATCATATTTTTGTACCTTGTTACGTCCCTCTGAGGACCTGGTTCCCTACCAGTTTTGCAGCATAGATGATTACGGAGCATTTGGAGTTGTTGTTGGAGTTGCATGTCTTACGGGCATGGTACCAGGTACTCACATTATATCTATCGGCATTATAGTTATTTTACATTGTTTATTTTATCTGCTGTTGTAGTCTAGTTTTTATAAACTCATACTTATTCTCGAGTCTATTCGAGTTAGTGTGTTATTGGGCGGCCGACTCTAGCACATATAGCTCTTTCTTGTATACTGTTGTACATGGTGGATTGAGACATAGAGGTTTACATTTATGGAATATCTAGATTATGCCCTTTATGTTATACAGCTTATACATATTCGAGTCAGACCAGAGTCTGGTCGAATGCCTAGCTGGCGTGTCACGTATTCCTGGTCCTACGTATTTTGGGACTGGGGCGTGACATATTTTTGTGGTGGCCCATGCAGGTCCGATTTAAATCGTCTTGGTCACCTGACTGTGCCAAGCGAGCCTGCAAATTAGGAATAGATATTATGATTGTTGAATAGGATCTCAATCCATAATCGATTTTAAAAACTCTTTGTAAGTGATTATCGTCCTTGGACATCCACATTGCATTCGTTCAATCTTCGTCAATATCGTTATCCTTGTTTCTCGTCCCCTATTGTTCGGGGAGACGAATGCTTGTGACTGATGATTTCTCTCCAGAAGAAGATCGAAGACCAGACGACAGAAGACAGAATTCGTATACCTTTCTCTGAGAAGATTGTTACCTTATCAGGATAGATTGATGGGTTCTTTGGATTCTAGAACTAGTGTGGAAGGTTGGCAAAAGAGTTGGACCCAGTAGTACCTTACCCGTGCTTGAGGTAGCAGTGATCTTGAAAGTACTGAGAGCTAGAAGGATTGTTGATCATGACCTAGAATGATTTATGGGAATACATAGCCTGATGATGGAAACTAGTGGTTGTATATGATAGCAATACCAGGAATGATATTACGGACTAGAGGAGATAAAATTTCAAGCTCTCACTTGGAAGATGATGATCTAATACCAAAAATTTTGGTATGTGCTTGGGTGACATCATTTTTATAATCGCACTATGTGACTTGGAGAGATAAATAACGAAAAGAAGGAATTTGAGGAATATAATTTTAGGAAAAATTTTGAGGAGAAGAGAATTATACATTAGGCGAGGAAATTTTTTCTTTTGAGGATTGATGTTGGAAACAGAACGGGAGAAATTATTTTGAGGTTTAGTCTAGACTACGACCTTATCCTAGACATGGATTGGTTGAGCCAATACCACACGACGCGAGAGTTGTCGACGTGATTACATTATTTAAGACCACCAGATTACCCTGAGTTGAGTTCAGGGAGCCCAGGAGTGTGGTGCCCATCTACCTTAGGGGTATGCAATGCAGGAGGTAAACCAGTGTACCACCATGTTATATCAGAGTTGAGGATGTTTTTCCAGAGGATCTTCTAGGCCTGCCACCTGACAGAGAGATGGAGTTTGTTAAAGAGATGACTCCCAGAGCCGAGCCAGTATTCTCTCGTCTTCAGACTAGCACCAATATAGTTGGTTGAGTTGAAGTTCCATAGTAGAGGATCTCTTAGACAAGGGTTTCGGTCGGGCTAGTATTTTTCCATGAGAAGCAACCATCTTATTGTACCAAAGAAGGACGGGACGATATGTTGCATAACGATTACAGGGAATTAAATGCCTTAGCAATAAAAAATAAGTACCCTTAACGCGCATCGAAGATTAATTTGAATCAGCTAAGTAGCGTATATGTATTTTGAAGATCGATCTCAGATCCAGTTATCATCAGATCAAGGTACGGAGAGAGGACATCCCGAAGATGACCTTTCGGACGAAGTATGGCCACTATGAGTTTCTAGTCGTGTCGTTTGGTTTAACCAACGCGCCAGCAGTAAGTATGAGCCTAATGAACAGTATTTTCCACCAGTACTTAGATAAGTTCGTGGTGATAATTATTGATGGCATATTGATATGTTCCAAGAGTCAGGAGGAGTATGAGAGACATCACAGGATCGTATTGGAGATGTTAAGACAGAAAGGCAGTACGCCAAGATCCGCAAATATGAGATATGTTCAGATGGAATATATAGTCTACGCATCAGGACAGCTGAGAGTTCATGAGAAGGACTATCTGATGCATAGTTTAGAGCTAGCTGCGGTAATATTGTACTAAAGCTATGGCGACACTACCCTTATAGAGAGCGTGTTGAGATTTATACAGAACACAAAGGTCTGAAGTATGCCTACACAAAGAAGGAGCTCAACATGGGACAGAGATACTGGCTGGAATTGATGACAGATTATGAAATCAAGTCGCAGTACCATCCTGGCAAGGCGAATGTAGCTTACGACTCATCGCCAGATATTAGAGGATTTTCAGGAACTCAGGATTGAGAATGTATTGCCAGGCATGGATGGACAGATGGCCAGTCTCAAGGTTCATTGAGAGGATCAAGGCAGCATTGCCAACAGATGCGAGATTTCGACGTCTGCGAGAGAGAACAGAGACCGGCATGCAGACATGACTCGGGATTCATGAAGACGGGACATTGAGGTGTGGAGATCGCCTATATGTTTCGAGTGGCGAGCTACGCCAAGAGTTGATAACCTAAGCTCATTGCTCGATTTATTCCATTCATCCCGGGGGTACGAAGATGTACCGAGACTTGAGGCAGCATTCCTGGTGGCATGGGAAGGAAAGTAAACAGTTACTAGGCCAGCATACAGATGGCACCATGAGGCACTGTACGGCAGGAAATATAGGTCGCCTTTTTGTTAGAGTGACGTGGAAGAGCGTCAGATACTTGGTCCAGAGTTTGTGACACAGACAGTAGAGAAGGTCAAGCAGATTCAGAGCCACCTGCACGCAGCACAGGACAGACAGAAACACTGGGCAGATGCGCACCGCAGACCATTAGAATTCAAGGAGGGTGACCACGTATTGTTGAGGATATCGCCCACCCACGGTACCATCAGATTCGGAGGCAGAGGCAAGCTGAGTCCGAGGTACATAGGACCTTTTGACATTTTAGAACGAGTTGGCGAAGTGGCTTACCATCTTGCATTACCTCCATCATTAGAGGGAGTACATGACGTATTTCATGTATCACAGTTGAGGAGATATGTCGCAGACCCTAGCCACATGCTTGATCATTCGGAGATTACAGTCGGGCCCAGTCTGTCTTACGTAGAGCAGCCAGTTGAGATCCTCGATCGCAGCGAGAAGACTTTGAGAGGGCAGACGATTCGACTGGTCAGAGCGGCATGGAAGCACCATTCACCAGGCGAGTCTACTTGGGAGCGCGAGGATTCTATTCGGCAGCGATTCTCGTACTTGTTTGAGGAGCAAGGTACGAATTTACGTACGACATTTGATTACTAGTTGTTTTAAAATTCTTTTAGATATTATCGTGCTTTACTTTTAATTTCGGGGACGAATTTTTTCTAAGTTGGGAAGAATGTAAACCCCCTCGATTTATTCTGTAGATAGTCAGGGTTAGATTTGGAAATTTTGGTGTTGGTAGCAGATGTTGAGGTTTAGAGTAGAGTTGAGTTTGTCTGTGATTTTATTTATTTAATTAAAATTCTTGGCGTGCCCTGTCATTCCTAAATTAATCGGAGCCCAATATCAGCCCATAAATTCTACCGGACTTTTGTACTTCTGACTAGACTCGCCAAATTAGGCACTGGACTTTTCGTCACTCAAAAATCAGATTTTTGTTGTGCTCTAAATTAATTGCACAATTTTCCGAAACCGTAATCCATATTTAATTCCGTGTCGGGCACCTGTGTCGTTGTCCTAAATTTTGAGATACCAACTTAACCCGTTGAACCGGACCAACTAAAGGGTCCAAGATCGACTCCAAGCCCCCATCATTTTTGACCTCGCGTCATTTCCGGATTTTGACCCCAAGTGCCCCCATTTAATTTAAAAGCGCGGGACACTTTAATTCTATTTAAATCGGGGATACCAATTTTGCTAATCCTATTTTAATCCTTAATTAATCCCGTTGGCCATAAAATTAAACCCGTGCCAAACCCCCAATACCCCTTCGCCATGCAAACCATCACCCGCAATTTTCTCCACAATTTTAGCGTTATTTTATGTGTTCGTACAATTTCCCGAATTTAGGGGGCTAATTTGCAAATAGGGTAACATGTGTCAAAACCTTATTCATTTAAACCGTAAGAAATAAACCCCCTCAACCTTTGACCGGTTCAACACAACCCCACTCTCCCCTTGGAATGAATAATTTTTGTTCATAAGAAATCCTGGCCATTCATTCAAATAGGGAGCATCTCCACCACACACTCCACATCACAACTCCCTATAAAGTGTATCTTCACTACACATTTTCCAACCAGCCCTAATCCCTATGTCTTGAAACCCCCCCTACTTTCTCTCTCCTTCCTCAAAATCCACAGCCAATATCCCTTTCCTCTTTCCTTTCTTCTTCCTCCTTCTTCTTCTTTTAATTTTTTCTTATTCTTCCTTCTTCTCCCTGAAGGAGAACTCCGGTCGGCCGACTTCGACCCCGGCGGCCCGGCCCATTTCCAGGCCGCTCGAAGTGCACCTCCGGCCTGTCTCCCGCCGGCCACTGTGCGCCCCCCGCTAGCCTGTGCGTCCCCCGCTCAGGCGGAGAACCCCCCGCGCCGCCCTACTCCGGTCTGCGGCTGACAACCGACTACACTGATCCGCACGGCGGCTACGGACTGCAGCACCGTACGGCTCCGACTGCAGCACCCGGAGGCTCCGGTCTGCAGCAACCCCATGGCGGCTCCGGTCCGCAGCAGCTTCCCCTGACCCGCCTAACTTCGACATAGCTGACCCGCACCGGCCTGAGCATCTCCATCCGGCGGTGAACCGCTCTCGACTCCGACAGTACAGCAGCCACTCCGGCTCTGCTTCGCCATTCGAGCCCGTACTCCGGCGTCGAGCCAACCCTGACTGCATATTTCTCTGGCACTGCCCCCTCGACTCCCCACTCCGGCGAACACCCCTATATAGACATCGTCGACTTTACTGCTGTCACCATTTCCTTCACTCTTCTCCGGCGAGACCTCCACCCTGCTGACCAGCACTCCTTCGGCTACACTCCACCTCCGGCCAGTCATCCCCGTTCACCACCGCACTGTAGTAGCTCCCTCCGGCCACTGGTTGTTCCCACCACCACCATCGTCTTCATCAATGCCATCTCCGCCGAGTCGAATACCTCCCCTCGACTGCCATTCTCCGGCCACTTGCTGAATCCCTAGTCGGTCGGCCCATTCTCCGGCGAACCGAGTGCTTCCAGTCGACCCGGCGCACCGACGTTCGACCTCCACGGCACCCCTCCGGCCAGCTACACCTCGTCCAAGGTGAAAGACTTTCCCCCCTCTCTCAGACTTTGTATATATTGATTTATGTATTATTAGTTTAGGGTAAATGTTTAAGTGTTGTTGATTATTTGCTTTTATATAACTTGGCTAATATTGAGGGTTTGGGGGTATTGCAATATTATGGTCTACATGTGAAGTTTGAAGAAGTTAGGGATTGAGAAAATGGATCTGAGTTTAGGGTTTGAGTATGAAATAGATTTATGTTAGTGTATCAAATACAGATAAAATTTTTGGTTTAATAACAAAGTCGTATTATACATTGATGGTGAAACGTTAAGTTAAATACTTATGGTTTAAAAAATAAATTGATTGAGGACATAGAGTATATACGCGTGATGCTTGGAAATGTGCTATATTCAGAGGTTGGATTTTAAAGTACCATACGGGATGTTTAGGGTGATATCCTATTTAATATACCCGTAATGATTATCGTAAATGGAGCTGATATTATTATGATATTAAAATATGGATGAATATTGGACGCAGGCAATTGATTGTAAAATAGGTATAATATCAAACCATGAGACAGTGATTGAGGACTAAGAAATATTGATTATTTATTTTGTGAGATATGTCAATGTACATGTTAACGTCTGTGAACCCTGAGGTAAAGCGGAGGATTTAATCAGGGGTAGATTAACTGAATATCGTGGTGAATATAGTATACTGAGAAATAATAGTGAAATGGATCGAGGAGTAGTTTTAAGACGAGTGATAGCTAAAGGCATATGATTGAGGATTGTTCTGGTGGTATTAAACGGGTGATTGATCAAATTTGAAATGTGCCAATAGTCAACTGGGGTCAAACCCCCCTAGTGTCTTGTCCCTGTGAGTCGTAGATGAGACTGAGTTTAGGTGTAGAGGTGTGTCGCATCCCTGTCTGTCGTGGAACAGATTATTGATGACTGGTTTATATCTCATCTCTAGGTACTGCGGGACCTGAGGATTTGGGCGTGGTACCAGCAGCCGCACGCAGGCAAGTGTACCTTGCCACCCTGTATTTCAGTTACAGATATTTATTGTTTGGTTATGTACATTATGCACGTATTATTGCTGACGTTCGGTACTTCGCGTCCGATTCACAACCGGGTGAAGACGTACGTCGTAGCGTGCTAGGAAGATTGTTGGATGATTCGTAGTATCTCGATATGCGTACCTGAGTTTATCGACACCCCAGGACACTCATACACTATGATCGTGCCAGATTTCTGTATCCTGATACCGACATCATGACCAGAGACTGGGACGACCTTAGGGTCGCGTCTGTTGAGTTATATCTGTGAGTGGAGACTATAGTTAGAGGGTCAGGTTCAACGCACAATCGTTGACCGCTTGGGAAAGGGGAAGACAGTTACTAGACGTTTGGGCTACTCTGCACGCGCTTATATATGTATATATAGTGATCCTGTATTATAGTGTAGTGGTATCACCCGTGTGTCTCTGTGCTCGGAGCTACGATACGCCCCGTGTGTCTCTGTGTTCAAAGCTACAATTTTATTTTAGAAAGCCCACGCGTCGAACGTTGTCTTTAAACTGTGTCACACTTGTTTGGTTATGATAGAGTACCCTGTCGTGCACTTGTACTTTCTGTTTACTTGGCATGTCGTATTTCTGTACCTTGTTACATCCTTCTGAGGACCTGGTTCCCTGCCAGTTTTGCAGCATAGATGATTACGGAGCATTTGGAATTGCTGTTGGAGTTGCATGTCTTGCGGGCATGGTACCATGTACTCACATTATATCTATCGACATTATAGTTATTTTATATTATTTATTTCATCTGCTGTTGTAGCCTAGTTTTTATAGACTCATACTTATTCTCGAGTCTATTCGAGTTAGTGTGTTATTGGACGGCCGACTCTAGCACATATAGCTCTTTCTTGTATACTGTTGTACATGGTGGATTGAGACATAGAGGTTTACATTTATGGAATATCTAGATTGTGCCCTTTATATTATACAGCTTATACTTATTCGAGTCAGACCAAAGTCTGGTCGAATGCGTAGCTGGCGTGTCACGTATTCCTGGTCCTACGTATTTTGGGACTGGAGCGTGACATATTTTTATGGTGGCCCATGCAGGTCCGATTTAAATCGTCTTGGTCACCTGACTGTGCCAAGCGAGCATGCAAATTAGGAATAGATATTATGATTGTTGAATAGGATCTCAATCCATAATCGATTTTAAAAACTCTTTGTATGTGATTATCGTCCTTGGACATCCACATTGCATTCGTTCAATCTTCGTCAATATCGCTATCCTTGTTTCTCATCCCCTATTATTCGGGGAGACGAATGCTTGTGACTGATGATTTCCCTCAAGAAGAAGATCGAAGACCAGACGACAGAAGACAGAATTCGTATACCTTTCTCTGAGAAGATTGTTACCTTATCAGGATAGATTGATGGGTTCTTTGGATTCTAGAACTAGTGTGGAAGGTTGGCAAGAGAGTTGGACCCAGTAGTACCCTACCCGTGCTTGAGGTAGCAGTGATCTTGGAAGTACTGAGAGCTAGAAGGATTGTTGATCATGACTTAGAATGATTTATGGGAATACATAGCCTGATGATGGAAACTAGTGGTTGTATATGATAGCAATACCAGGAATGATATTACGGACTAGAGAAGATAAAATTTCAAGCTCTCACTTGGAAGATGATGATCTAATACCAAAAATTTTGGTATGTGCTTGGGTGACATCATTTTTATAATCGCACTATGTGACTTGGAGAGATAAATAACGAAAAGAAGGAATTTGAGGAATATAATTTTAGGGAAAATTTTGAGGAGAAGAGAATTATACATTAGGCGAGGAAAAATTTTCTTTTGAGGATTGATGTTGGAAACAGAACGGGAGAAATTATTTTGAGATTTAGTCTAGACTACGACCTTATCCTAGACATAGATTGGTTGAGCCAATACCACGCGACGCGAGAGTTGTCGACGTGATTACATTATTTAAGACCACCAGATTACCCTGAGTTGAGTTCAGGGAGCCCAGGAGTGTGGTGCCCATCTACCTTAGGGGTATGCAATGCAGGAGGTGAACCAGTGTACCACCATGTTATATCAGAGTTGAGGATGTTTTTCTAGAGGATCTTCTAGGCCTGCCACCTGACAGAGAGATAGGGTTTGTTAAAGAGATGACTCCCAGAGCCGAGCCAGTATTCTCTCGTCTTTAGACTAGCACCAATATAGTTGGTTGAGTTGAAGATCCATAGTAGAGGATCTCTTAGACAAGGGTTTCGGTCGGGCTAGTGTTTTTCCATGAGAAGCAACCATCTTATTGTACCAAAGAAGGACGGGACGGTACGTTGTATAACGATTACAGGGAATTAAATGCCGTAGCGATAAAAAGCAAGTACCCTTGACGCGCATCGAAGATTAATTTGAATCAGCTAAGTGGCGTATATGTATTTTGAAGATCGATCTCAGATCCAGTTATCATCAGATCAAGGTACGGAGAGAGGACATCCCGAAGATGACCTTTCGGACGAAGTATGGCCACTATGAGTTTCTAGTCGTGTCGTTTGGTTTAACCAACGCGCCAGCAGTAAGTATGAGCCTAATGAACAGTATTTTCCACCAGTACTTAGATAAGTTCGTGGTGATAATTATCGATGGCATATTGATATGTTCCAAGAGTCAGGAGGAGTATGAGAGACATCCCAGGATCGTATTGGAGATGTTAAGACAGAAAGGCAGTACGCCAAGCTCCGTAAATATGAGATATGTTCAGATGGAATAGATAGTCTACGCATCAGGACAGCTGAGAGTTCATGAGAAGGACTATCCGATGCATAGTCTAGAGCTAGGTGCGGTGATATTGCACTAAAGCTATGGCGACACTACCCTTATAGAGAGCGTGTTGAGATTTATACAGAACACAGAGGTCTGAAGTATGCCTACACAAAGAAGGAGCTCAACATGGGACAGAGACACTGGCTGGAATTGATGACAGATTATGAAATCAAGTCGCAGTACCATCCTGGCAAGGCGAATGTAGCTTACGACTCGTCGCCAGATGTTAGAGGATTTTTAGGAACTCAGGATTGAGAATGTATTTCCAAGCATGGATAGACAGATGGCCAGTCTCGAGGTTCATTGAGAGGATCAAGGCAGCATTGCCAACAGATGCGAGATTTTGACGTCTGCGAGAGAGAACAGAGGCCGGCATGCAGACAGGACTCAGGATTCATGAAGACGGGACATTGAGGTGTGGAGATCGCCTATATGTTCCGAGTGGCGAGCTACGCCAAGAGTTGATGACCTAGGCTCATTGCTCGATTTATTCCATTCATCCCGGGGGTACGAAGATGTACCGAGACTTAAGGCAGCATTCCTGGTGGCATGGGAAGGAAAGTAAACAGTTACTAGGCCAGCATACAGATGGCACCATGAGGCACTGTACGTCAGGAAATATAGGTCACCTTTTTGTTGGAGTGACGTGGGAGAGCGTCAGATACTTGGTCCAGAGTTGGTGACACAGACAGTAGAGAAGGTCAAGCAGATTCAGAGCCACCTGCGCGCAGCACAGGACAGACAGAAACACTGGGCAGATGCGCACCGCAGACTATTAGAATTCAAGGAGGGTGACCACGTATTGTTGAGGATATCGCCCACTAGCGGTACCATCAGATTAGGAGGCAGAGGCAAGCTGAGTCCGAGGTACATAGGACCTTTTGACATTTTAGAACGAGTTGGCAAAGTGGCTTACCGTCTTGCATTACCTCCATCATTAGAGGGAGTACATGACGTATTTCATGTATCGCAGCTGAGGAGATATGTCGCAGACCCTAGCCACATGCTTGATCATTCGGAGATTACAGTCGGACCCAGTCTGTCTTACGTAGAGCAGCCAGTTGAGATCCTCGATCGCAGCGAGAAGACTTTGAGAGGGCAGACGATTCGACTGGTCAGAGTGGCATGGAAGCACCATTCACCAGGCGAGTCTACTTGGGAGCGCGAGGATTCTATTCGGCAGCGATTCTCGTACTTGTTTGAGGAGCAAGGTACGAATTTACGTACGGTATTTGATTACTAGTTGTTTTAAAATTCTTTTAGATATTATCGTGCTTTACTTTTAATTTCGGGGACAAAATTTTTCTAAGTTGGGAAGAATGTAAACCCCCTCGATTTATTCTGTAGATAGTCAGTGTTGGATTTAGAAATTTTGGTGTTGGTAGCAGATGTTGAGGTTTAGAGTAGAGTTGAGTTTGTCTGTGATTTTATTTATTTAATTAAAACCCTTGGCGCGTCCTGTCATTCCTAAATTAATTGGAGCCCAATATCAGCCCATAAATTCCACCAGACTTTTGTACTTCTGACTTGACTCGCCAAATTAGGCACTGGACTTTTCGTCACTCAAAAATCAGATTTTCGTTGTGCTCTAAATTAATTGCACAATTTTCTGAAACCGTAATCCATATTTAATTTCGTGTCGGACACCTGTGTCGTTACCCTAAATTTTGAGATACCAACTTAACCCGTTGAGCCGGACCAACTAAAGGGTCCAAGACCGACTCCAAGCCCCCATCATTTTTGACCTCGCGTCATTTCCGGATTTTGACCCCAAGTGCCCCCATTTAATTTAAAAGCGCGGGACACTTTAATTCTATTTAAATCGGGGATACCAATTTTGCTAATCCTATTTTAATCCTTAATTAATCCCGTTGGCCATAAAATTAAACCCGTGCCAAACCCCCAATACCCCCTCGCCAATGCAAACCATCACCCGCGATTTTCTCCACAATTTTAGCGTCATTTTATGTGTTCGTGCAATTTCCCGAATTTATGGGGCTAATTTGCAAATAGGGTAACATGTGTCAAAACCTCATTGATTTAAACCGTAAGGAAGAAACCCCCTCAACCCTTGACCGGTTCAACACAACCCCACTCTTCTTCTTCTTCTTTTCATTTTTTCATTTTTTCTTCTTCTTCCTTCTTCTCCCTGAAGGAGAACTCCGGCCGGCCGACTTCGACCCCGGCGGCCCGACCCATTTCCAGCCCGCTCGAAGTGCACCTCCGGCCTGTCTCCCGCCGGCCACTGTGCGCCCCCCGCTGGCCTGTGCGTCCCCCCTCCGGCGGAGAACCCCCCGCGCCGCCCTACTCCGGTCTGCGGTTGGCAACCGACTACACTGATCCCCACGGCGGCTACGGACTGCAGCACCGCGCGGCTCCGACTGCAGCACCCTGAGGCTCCGGTCTGTAGCAACCCCATGGCGGCTCCGGTCTGCAGCAGCTTCCCCTGACCCCCCTAACTTCGACAGAGCTGACCCGCTCCGGCCTGAGCATCTCCATCCGGCGGTGCACCGCTCTCGACTCCGACAGTACAGCAGCCACTCCGGCTCTGCTTCGCCACTCGAGCCCGTACTCCGGTGTCGAGCCAACCCCGACTGCATATTTCTTCGGCACTGCCCCCTCGACTCCCCACTCCGGCGAACACCCCTATATAGACATAGTCGACTTTACTGCTGCCACAATTTCCTCCACTTTTCTCCGGCGAGACCTCCACCCTGCTGACCAGCACTCCTTCGGCTACACTCCACCTCCGGCTAGTCATCCCCGTTCACCACCGTACTGCAGTAGCTCCCTCCGGCCACTGGTTGTTCCCACCACCACCATCGTCTTCATCAACGCCATCTCCGCCGAGTCGAATACCTCCCCTCGACTGCCATTCTCCGGCCACTTGCTGAATCCCCAGTCGGTCGGCCCATTCTTCGACGAACCGAGTGCTTCCAGTCGACCCGGCGCACCGACGTTCGACCTCCACGGCACCCCTCCGGCCAGCTACACCTCGTCCAAGGTGAAAGACTTTCCCCCCTCTCTCAGACTTTGTATATATTGATTTATGTATTATTAGTTTAGGGTAAATGTTTAAGTGTTGTTGATTATTTGCTTTTATATAACTTGGCTAATATTGAGGGTTTGGGGGTATTGCAATATTATGGTCTACATGTGAAGTTTGAAGAAGTTAGGGATTGAGAAAATGGATCTGAGTTTAGGGTTTGAGTATGAAATAGATTTATGTTAGTGTATCAAATATAGATGGAATTTTTGGTTTAATAATAAAGTCGTATTGTACATTGATGGTGAAACGTTAAGTTAAATACTTATGGTTTAAAAAATAAATTGATTGAGGACATAGAGTATATACGCGTGATGCTTGGAAATGTGCTATATTTAGAGGTTGGATTTTAAAGTACCATACGAGATGTTTAGGGTGATATCCTATTTAATATACGCGTAATGATTATCATAAATGGAGCTAATATTATTATGATATTAAAATGTGGATGAACATTGGACGCAGGCAATTGATTGTGAATAGGTATAATATCAAACCATGAGACAGTGATTGAGGACTGAGAAATATTGATTATTTATTTAGTGAGATATGTCAATGTACATGTTAACGTCTGTGAACCCTGAGGTAAAGCGGAGGATTTGATCAGGGGTAGATTAACTGAATATCGTGGTGAATATAGTATACTGAGAAATAATAGTGAAATGGATCAAGGAGTAGTTTTAAGACGAGTGATAGCTAAAGGTATATGATTGAGGATTGTTCTGGTGGTATTAAATGGGTGATTGATCGAATTTGAAACGTGTCGATAGTCAACTGGGGTCAAACCCCCCTAGTGTCTTGTCCCTGTGAGTCGTAGATGAGACTGAGTTTAGGTGTAGAGGTGTGTCGCATCCCTGTCTGTCGTGGAACAGATTATTGATGACTGGTTTGTATCTCATCTCTAGGTACCGCGGGACCTGAGGATTTGGGCGTGGTACCGGGACCCCGTCATCAGCAGCCGCACGCAGGCAAGTGTACCTTGCCACCCTGTATTTCAGTTACAGATATTTATTGTTTGGTTATGTACATTGTGCACGTATTATTGCTGATGTTCGGTACATCGCGTCCGGTTCACAACCGGGTGAAGACGTACGTCGTAGCGTGCTAGCCTAGTTTTTATAGTTATTTTATATTGTTTATTTCATCTGCTGTTGTAGCCTAGTTTTTATAGACTCATACTTATTCTCGAGTCTATTCGAGTTAGTGTGTTATTGGGCGGCCGACTCTAGCACATATAGCTCTTTCTTGTATACTGTTGTACATGGTGGATTGAGACATAGAGGTTTACATTTATAGAATATCTAGATTGTGCCCTTTATATTATACAGCTTATACGTATTCGAGTCAGACCAAAGTCTGGTCGAATGCGTAGCTGGCGTGTCACGTATTCCTGGTCCTACGTATTTTGGGACTGGGGTGTGACAAATTAAGCGCACTAAGGTTAGCTAGACCTTAATATACTGATTCTGAAATGTATTAGTGTACTTGTCCACTAATACATATGTCATGAACAAGCTCGATAAAGAATAAGCTTGCAAAACTAGGCTATAGAATAGCAGCATAGGTCAAGTACATCAAATTTAAGTACGCTAGATGATGATGAAAGGAGGTACAAATTAATCAAGTTCACAAAACAAAAACAAACAAGCAACCATAATAATAACAGACTCTACAATCTCTACAGTTATCATACGACCTCCTTGTCTAAGTCGCTAGTCGACCAAATAGGGGCAAGGACCTCTAAATTCTATTGTCTGAATAACCACTATCTTTTTATGCAAGTCTAAAGTTGTGTCATCCTAGTTCACTTTATCAATGGATCAATAGGGCTAGGTGGTACTATATTGTGAGGCATACTACCCAACTTAAAATATTAACTAATACTAAATTCGTCTTAAAGATACCGTGGAAACTCTTGTTTAAGGTTTACGAGAAGGGATCTTGGTACTTATTAGGGTATCCTCCTATATTATATAGGTCATGGTCGTCTTAAGCCTTAGTCTTAGTGCTTATAGGACATGTGTCGATAGTGAGGATAGAAGAGTTACTGGCCATCCAAGGGTAAGGGATCTAACTTGTATCGAGGTGGGGGTACTAATTACGTGACAGCTAAGGGGTAATCATTAGGTCATAATCTACAATAATAACTTAAACTGTCAAGTTCTAATTACCAATCACCTAGAAAAATAAAAATTTAGAGTAACAACCAAAATAAACAATAAGAGGCGCACAAAAATCAAGGCAGGATGCAAGTCTATAAATTAATTCGAATCCGATATAGATGTCAAGAATGATTCAAGCAAGTGGATGAGATCAAAAAACTTATCCTATTCTTATTGCAGGCTTGCTCGGTCCCTAAGTTGAAACTGAGACAATTTAGTCGTTGACCTGCATGGGCCACCACAAAAATTATGTCACGTCCCAGTCCCAAAATACCGAGGGACTAGACACGTGGCAATGGCCAGCAGCACACACCGATGGACAAACCCAATTTAATGGATCCATCGGGGCATACTTAAGCTGTAATACAACAATAAGGGTCCAGATATACTAATCTCATCCACAGAAATGAATACAACAATATCAGAGTCATAAAGCAAGATCAATCTCAATATAATATAAACTCGGGAAAATAACCCAATAATGAGTCTGATACATCTGTCAAGATACAAGAATAAAGATAACCACAGCAAATACTGAGTATGGAACAATATATACTCAGAAGATACCCTCGGGGATCAATCATCTACTGAATCTGGTACTGCTCCAGTGCCTGCTCCTGCTCCTGCTAATGCTCCTGTCCCGTGTAACTCGGGGTCGATCTCATCTGCTAGTCCTGGGGACATAGTCCGAATCCAGGTCCTCAGGGGACATAATAAGGTACAGATAATATAAGCCAAAATAAATACAGTGAGCAATAAATGAAATAATAGGGTAAACTATATAACCAGCTAAGTGATATGCAAGTGAGAGTTTTAGTCATACTCGGGCTGAGACTACTACAGGATCAGTGTCGAAGAAACCCATAGCAGCATTCTCTCGAAGGGCCAGAACTGGTGCCAAAGCTCTATATCAGAAACTCAGACACATCCAGATGACAATATATATAATATAATCAGCCTTTTGATTGGTAAATCTCTCCCCACCCAATGTAATCTCACGTCTCATGTCCATGACACGCAGGATCAAAACTAATGCAGCAAGTCATATAATGTCTATGAATAAAATATCTATGTCATTAAACCTGTATCCTACATAGAATCACCATGAATATCTCAGAAAGATTCTATCTCATGAATAGTGTCAAGTGTCCTGGGTCTATGTACTTGATAAGACAAGTACGAGAATGTAAAGGGTCACGAATGTCCATCTCTAGGTGACGTTACACAACTCCGCGTACGGTGTTGGCACCCGACTATTAATCGGACGCTAAGTAAGTCACACGGTCCTAGGTCAAGCATGCACTAATATATATATAGTCAAAGGAATAAATAACAAGAACTGCAAGTTTGGCAAGGTACACTTGCTTGGGGTTTGAATACCAACAATTGTCCCGGTATCAGTGGATCCTGCAGGTACTCCTCCAAAAGCCGAAATAAACATCACCATCATATTCAAAAAATATCAAATAGCTAGAAATGCCTGTCCTTAAGTCCAATTTGGTCACAGGGGCAAAAATGATATTTTCGGGTCAAAGCGGGGTCCACATGTGGGCCGTTTTGCACCGAAAAATGTGTCAGGGACAAAGGTCTCCAAATTCGTCAAACTTAGTGTCAACAAGTCAGGAACGATGATACGAACATAACGGAACTTTCAGAATTGGATTCCGATGAGCCGATCACAAAATTGCCCGTCAAGTAGAGCCTGTGGGACCCACGATACGCGATTTTGTCAACATTCTCAGAATCGAACCAAACTTGGGTCACAGGACCAGCGTATTGCTATGAGTCCGATGGCGCAAGTTTTGTCTCGATCCGACGTGTGTACACAAAGTTACGACGTATTCCAGAATGAGCAGATACGGGACGTTGTCGGCGGATACGCGTTGATTTCGGTGTGCACGCATATCCAAATCAGCTTCTGCGAAATCCTACACGTCCGTATCAACGATGCGCACGTTTCGGTAAAGACCGCGTGCGACCAAGTCGTCCCGTTTGGCGGGGCGCACTCAGTTCCGGGGTAAAATAGGACGTTGGTTTTCCTGTTTTTGGATCGCGATTTGCGATCGCCACATGACGTGATGCACCGAGCGGGTTGCACGGACATCGAGGGGGTCACATAGCCTACGCGTCACAACTGACGGAACAAAAAATGGGGTTCGAGGAGAGAGAACGGGTTATCTGAACAGGGCTCCGTGAACGATGATTTCTCGTGTCCGGGTCCTGTGTCCGTCTAGGTTAGGATTAGGGTTTCTGTCACAAGGTGCCAGGGCTCGCCGGAGTAGGGCGGAGACGGCGCTGCTGCGGCGAGGTGGGCGGCCGGGATGTACGACGGAGACTCGAGGCTGTTGGGGGCTTGCGGGGACGGCGGAGGAGAGCAGGAGGAGGCGGCGGGTCAGTTCGTCTAGAGGAGGAGGAGGAAGAGGGGATCGACGGCTGGGGTGGAGCCAGAGTTGATGCAGAGGGGGTTGATTCGAGGAGTTCACGGTGGTGCCGAAGATGGGAGTCGGGATTGGAGGTGGAGCGAAGAAGATGCAGAGGGAGCTGGGCTAGGACGGAGGCGGAGGATCGAGCGGGGCTAGGGCGGTGGTGTGGGGCTGTGGAGTCTGGTCGTGGCCGTCGGAGTGGCTAGGGCTCAGGCGAGGCAGCGGCTAGGGGTGACCGGAGTGGAGCGGCAGGCGGAGGAGATGGTCGACAGGAGGTGGGGGTTCGAGGCGGGGCGCTGCGAGGGAGAGACTAGGGCGGCCGATTAGGGTTCAGGCGCCGGCCGAGGCGGGTTATATAGGGTGGTCAGAACAGTATTCCGACCAAAATTAGGGTTATGGTTCAGATTAGGATTAGGTTTCGGGTTCGGGTCCGGGTCCGCGGGTCGGGTTCACATGAATCCGGCCCGACCCGCTAGTATTTTAAGTGTGGGTTTGGGTCTGCGGGTTTCAGGTTTCGGGTTTAGATCCGACCCGATAAGGTTGGGTTTGGTTCAACTGAACCGGGTCTGGGTTGGTTTGGTTTATTTCAAATAAACCCAGTTTATTTCAGGGTTTAATGTGGTTTATTTATTTAATAGTTTTTAGGGCTTTAAAAAAATACTTTCGGGGTCCAATAAATTCACAAAAAATTATCCTATGTCCAGTTTTCCATTTTACACCCAAAAATATTATTTCCATAATATTTTAATATTAATTAAAAATAATTAAAAATTATTTAATTACCAAAAGCCTAGGTTTTAATTACAGAAAAATCCCAGAATATTACGAAAAATTGTGAAAAATTCAAATTAAAAATTCTTGAAAAATCAGAGGGCTTACACACATTATGCAACAAATCTATGACTACCACGGTACATCAAAAAGACTTGTATGTACCGTGGCATGCGTAAAGTTGGTAGGTCATTGGGCCCTTGCCTAGCAGGGTTGGTCCATGTCTCATGGGGCCCTTGTAGATCAGGGTAGTCGGTAGTGCAATATTCTTTCCTCTCAATAATCTAGTCAAATTTTTTATTTCGTTTAATCATTATTTCAAGTTTTTGAGTCGTGGACACTCGAGAACTTCCTAGAATGATGAGTTACGAGTACGAGCTATTCACGAGTTATCACTGACGAACTTATCGTATCCACGACACGTGATACATTGGGCAATAGTCACACTCGATTATCCGATGCCAAATGCAATAGGTTTATCATACACAACAATTTTTACGGTGTCTTGAGGATCAAAACATGTGTTAAATTGTAAGATCACAACATCTAACTATATAATACACAAGAAAATATCCCAAGCAAAAATAGAAGGAACACATGATAAAACCAGGCGCACAAACTCACAGAAACAAGGTTGGCGCACAAACTCACAGTAATAATGCTGGCGCACTTTCATAAGAAAGTGCGCGAGCAAGCTAGCTAAAAGACAAAATACACAATCCGAGGTCAAAGCTCGACAGTCAAGAAACTCGTCAGTCGAGGAGCACACAAATCAATAATACAGAAATCGAGAAACCAACCAAAGCTTCGTCCCTAAGAAAACAAAGAGGGAAGAAAGTGCGCGAGCAGACCAAACGTAAGAAAAGTGCACTGGCTGACGAAACATAGAAAAAGTACGCCAGATTGCCAAACGCGAAAAAAGTGCGCTGACAGACTGTGACGCACTTTCTCTTGGTTTCCTAGGGAGAACTTTGATTGAATACGCACCAAAGTGTGCCAACTGGGTTCCTCTCGAAAGTGCGCCACTGACTCAAGGAGTGTGACTGGCGCACTTTTGCTAGGAGACTGAGTGCAGTATGATTAGTACGCACGAAGAGTTTGGACAACACACCAATGCACCCAAAGTGAAATATACGTATTACTACGCCAAAGGGGTTCTCTTGCATACTCTTCACAAAGCACTGTTCTTCTTCTCCAGTCAGCCATTTTGGTATACGTATTGTATCAAGTTTCAGCATTGAACAGAACTGGACTTGAAATCAAGCACGACCAAAAGTAAGGTAACATAAAAAATTGTGCTCTATACTATGAGCTAATTAGTTTTGTAAAATACAAAATTTTGGGAGATCAAACCTCAAAAAAACAAAAGTGAACCCATACAAAATCCAAATATTGAAACTCAAATCTACTCCAAATCATCCCTCAAAATCCAAAACTCCAAGAACTAAATTAGATGAGAACATCAAGGCGAATATTTTCTGTCAAACACATTTTAAATTTACACAATATAAACAAAATCTAAAAATTCATGGCTTTATCATTTGAGCAAGATGTACTTGCCTGGAGTGGCTTCTTAGCCTCTACCTCTCACGGTCCAAGTGATCACAACCTCTTATAGGGTTAGGGTTCGGTCTAGGGAGAGAGGAAGGAGAAAGAGGAAAAGAAAAGTAAAATGAAGAAGAAAGAGGGAGGAGAGAGAAAACTCTCATGTATATATAAGGGGAGAGGGGGTGGTTTATCCATGAGTTCAACCAAGATGAACCAAATCAGGTGTCCAGTCTACATGCTGGTCCTAAATCGGGTCTATGGCAATGCTAATGGGTATTATACTGGTCTTGGGTAGTCTCTCCAGACAACAGAAAAAAAATATAAATGAAATGAACCATCATACAATTACAGCAGGAATACAATATCAAAAAAAATGAATTCTATACCAAATCTGGAAACGGATGTGACAGCCCGATTACTGCCACGACTGATTTCTCCACCACCTAGACCCATAATCGAGTCGGAAGAGGCCGACTATCGACTAGTCCCCGACTAGTCGGCCGCCCAGTCTACTTTTTACAACATTGACTACTTAGTAATACCAAACTAATGCTTCCGTAATTACCAACTTGCCTTTATTAAAATTTATGAACTATTTTAATTAGTATAGACATGTACGAGTATATATGAAAAAATAATTTCGATGGTCTCAATTTTTTTTTGTCTTTACTCTTATAATGAGGCTTTAAAATGGCTCAATTTGTGCCACCTAAGCTGTTTGTAAATCCTCAACCATTTATTAAAAAATTAATATTTCTCAACAATTTATTAAAAACTTAATATTACGTAGAAAAAATTGTTGAAAAAAATTAAATTTATTATAAATAACACCATAGAGAATCAAACCTAACCAACGAATGAGAATACCTCCCACCTTAACCACATGAGCTAGAAAATATGTTTGGCTATAGTTATAATATTAAGTAGTTAAACAATTAGTCAAAATCTATTTATTTTTTAATTTTTAAATACGTACGTACGACTTAGACTTTCATTTTTTTTAATAAAAAGTAGAGATATATCCCTAACAAATTATAATTAAAATATAATCAAATCTAAAACATATATATATATATATATATATATATATATATATATATATATATATATATATATATATATATATATATATATATATAGTAAAATAATTTGAATATTTAAATTATATATATATATATATATATATATATATATATATATATATATATATAGTAAAATAATTTAAATATTTTATATATATATATATATAAAATATTTAAATTATTTTACTATATATATATATATATATATATATATATATATATATATATATATATATATATATATATATATATATATAACAAATTTTATTTAAAAATTCAAATGTATTTACTAGTTATATAGTAGTATAGATATAAGATAAGCAAGGATATATATTGAAAATAAATTAGAATAAGTTTTTTTTTATATAGTTGTATAGATAGAGTAGTATAGACTTATCTTTGTTTAGCGAGTAATGCTACCATTACAACCAATTGCTTACAATCCACTTATAACTGCCACGTAGCGTTCATGTGACGACCATCCATTGGAGGAGGGAGAAGAGGTGGAACCCGGTAGCTATCCGGGTGACCATCACGTGACAGAAATGCCACGTGGTGGCCGTTCTTTGGGAGAAAGGTTGGATCGGGTGTGGCCCACATAGCAGGGGAGGAAGAGAGGGTTGTAACGAGGTTGTAAACATTTGGTAGTAAACTTAGCATTTTCCTTGTTTATAGCACCCCAATTGCATTCTCTCCTCTCTAGATACCAACAATACTCCGGCAGCGGCAGCGGCAACGGCAAGGGCAAGCGGAAGGGAGAGAGAGAGGAGAGAAGAAAGAGATGGTGAGCTCGATTGTGGTGAACACGTACCCCCTCTCGAACTACACGTTCGGGACGAAGGAGCCGAAGATGGAGAAGGACACCTCCGTCGCCGACCGACTCGCTCGCATGAAAGTCAAGTTACTCTCCTAACCTATAAAATAACAATATTTCTCAATTTCTTCTTTCTTTTTTTCCTCCTTTGAAATGCACAGATCATCAAGAGGAACATTAACGATTTGATTGTTTTGTTAGCTTTTCATTCCCAAACCCTAGAAATCGCAAAATCTCTTGAACGTACGATGCACTCTGATCAGGAAGTTTTTTCTCTCTCTCTTTTTACGGATTCCACACGACACAATATGGACCGCATGATGCGTTTGGTGTCCTGGTTTTCCTGGGAGTGTCTGTGCCGTGTCCAGTACGTGCCCAGAGCGACACGGACACGGTGTTTTTTTGGAGGGTCCTCGCTTCCTAGCTTCAGATCAGCAGCCTGTATTTGTGACAGAAGTTCCCTTCTCCGTGAAATCTGAAAGTGGCTAGGGAAGTGATACTCGGAGAAGAGAAAAGATGGAGTCTTTACGCCCTTCTGTCCGCACGCTGTTCGTTAATTGAAACATAGTAGGGATTGTTCTCGTTGTTATATATGGCATCCTATGTTGCACGGGCATTGTAAAATGGTCTGTACCTGTATGGTGTCTGTGTCTTGTATCCCTATCGTGGTCTTGCCCATATTTGTGCAACATAGACGTCGGCTACAAAGATTTGGGATAAAGCATTTTGACGTAAACCATTTACCAAGACAAGTATGCTGGACCAGCCTTAGGTTTTTGTATGTTTTACGGCCCAAATTTTTTTGAACTCATTGTTCGTTGAGTTTATCAGTTTTAAATCATCCGTTGATTTTCTATTAGCTAAACATGGGAGATCCTAATGTATCTGCAATGAAATCTCGAAACTTGTCTTGTTATGCAAGGAAAAATAACTGTGTTTATCAATTAGCATCAACACTATCTTTTATTTGGAGTATCATGGCACACATAATGCTATTTTCTTTTCGCCTATCTGATTCTGGCCAAATAAATTTATGTACAACATATTTCTGTTGACAACTAGTGTTTTCAAACATTTATACTTGACGAACTGCTTTGTCCATTTTCATATTGACCGGTTGCTTTGGCTTTTGATGTCAGCTATATGAAAGAAGGCATGAGGACAAGTGTCGAGGCGATATTATTGGTGAGTACTCATAAGCGGTTATATATCTTCACGACAAAATTTAATGAACCATGCATGAGATGCAACCCCTTATGATTGGTGAAGTACCCGTACGATTCTATTTTCAAACTGATACTATATGGACGTGACGGGTAAGTTTCAACCAATACTACAAACAATGCTTGCAAAGTAGATGTTTATGTGGCACGACATTGACCTGGTGCATATCCTCAAGGAGAGGAAGCGAGTCGTGATAGGACAGTGGGTTTAGAGCTTAAGAGACATCCTTGAAATCATTGGGAACTTCTTGGATGTCATATGAGATGGTGGCACATAATGCCACTTTTCAGTTAACTTTTTGGGGAAGTCCTTGAGTGGACCTAGATATCGTCTTGCAAAAGCACGGGTCCTTTTTTTACTTGTTTCACCCAGTACGCTATAAGTTACAAGCAAAATATATCTATTATTTTCAGATCTATATACCAGGTTACTATGAACTCGCAAACCAAGCAACCTAGCAGAACAATAATGTTTTTGTACTTTCAAGAATCAACTCTTGTAATCAGGAGGTTGTTCTGATGTCAACTGCTTATGTTTGGAAAATGAATTTTATATTCCAGAACTTTTACAAGCTTATAGAAAATGTATATATTGACTATTCGTTGTCATCATCATGCAAACCTTAGAATGGGCTCTGTTGTGAAGCATAAGGAGGCTTCAACTTCACAAGTTTTTATGACTGGACATATATCAACCCTCTATTTTGGTGCCCAATGTATTGCCAAGGTAGCTATGAGCATGAGAGGCGATGCCATAAAACCTTGAGAGCTAGTTGGCGAGTAGGTATTTAACTTTTCGCTGTGCAATTTAAGCTCATCGAACAAGGGAGCATCCTCCAAATTCCCCAAAGAGTCTGGATCAGGAGGGAAGAAGCTACAATTTGCTAGGGATAAATAAATGCAATTATGAAGAGAGTACAAAGCATGGGAGGAATTACCCAACGGCGGTAACAACTAGTCATCCTATCAGTCATTGTTGATGAATTCTGACTTATTCTACTTATATCTATATTATTGTAGGGTCATAATCTATCTTATGTTACCACCGTTTCGAGCCTCTCTCCAACTAATCATGGTCATAGATATGAACCTCCGTATTAGCAGAGGACATGAATCTATGCTCTAGATGGATATGCCTTGATAGGGGTGTTACTTGGACACCAGTCGTGTGTTAAGTGTCCGGAAGTGTCCCTCATGTAACCTTCAAAAGACCTCAACACAGACAAGATTATGGCACAGAGATGTCTATTCAAATATGTACATGTATATGTATGATGAGAATTATCTGCACATCCAATCATCCAGTTATTTTAATATAGGATAAAAATTATTTTATAATTTGTTTGGCACAAGACGGACTTGGTATCTTTCATATTTAAGTGGCTACATTATAGCTTTATTATGATTTAATCACCATTTGATGACTTTATCCGGTGTCCAGGCATCCGACATGCCAAGATAGGTGAATATAGGGCACTTTCTCCTATCGTAGTTAGGGTGGAGCCTCAGGGTTGGCATATAAGGGAATTATTACTACTAGATGGTCATGGAAGCTCATGTGCGTTCCCACTGTCTCAAGTCTCAACATTTGACATTTATGTTGACACTGTTGCCTAGAAATGGTGTATTTATTTGATACATACAGGTAGACATAGTTTTTATTTTCTTGACTGAGTGATGTAAGTTTGGTATAAAGACTTTAGGTGGGTTGCGTTGATCTGATTGTTTGAGTTAAACAATTTGTCTACCTCTAAAACTATTTTGATGCTCTGTTGAGAAGTGTGAAGTTTTATGTAGCAAGTTACTATGTAGAAACTAATACCCGTGTAGCAGAAGAATGACTGCCTAGTGGGCACAAATCTGCATTATCTGGCAATCTGTTTTAGGTGCCTAACCCTGATTCTATGGCCTTAGCATGCGTAAAACACCTCTAGGCAGTGTAAGCTTTCGGTAATGAACAATGATAGGACTGTTTACTATTTATTAAAGAATGTGGTGATACTATACTAACTGGTTCATTGATTTTGTTGCGTATGTTTTCTTTCTCTAATTTGTTAGTAGTTATACATAATTGATTAAGACAACCATTCAAATGCTAGATATACATTACTAAACATTTAGTGTGGAATTTTATAGTTTGTCCTTGTTTTAGATTGCTTTTTGATTATGTAACATTATATATATTTTAGATTTTTTTATTTAACATCGTATATTTTAGAAATGTGAATTTCAAGATGGATGAGTGGCAATAGAATAAAAGATATGATAAGAAATGAGTGTATTCGTGGGAAGTTGGAGTTGATGTCAATTGAGGAAAAGACGAGAGAAAATTGTCTTTAGGTGGTTTGGATGCGCAGCACAAACCATAGATACCCAGGTTAGGAGGGGAGATAGGATAGTAGTTAAAGGAGCCAATAGGGTTAGTGGTAGGTCTAAACAAACATAGATTTAAGTTTTAAAGAACGAAACAATTATTGTTATTGTTATGGAGGACATGACCCTTGACAGAGCTACGAAGGATTCAAACGGCCAACCCCAAAAATTTGGGATAGCGGCTTTGTTGTTATATTTTCTTTAATGTCGAAGAATGCTTAGTGCAACCTAAGGCCTAACCCTAGGTTCCCAAGCGCTATGTCTAGTTATAGACACCTAGCATCGATCTTCTTTACTTCTTTTTATGATATTGCAAATCTACCTCCCACATGCACCACCACCCACCCCCAAAAAAAAAAAAAAAAAAGACAAACCAAAAAAAAAAAAACCCACCCACCAAACACCACCAAGAACTATGTCTCTTCCTAGTTACTTGGCAAGTGTTTCCATCTTTGACAATGTTGACGAAAAGCTTAATCATATAGAAAAACCAGTATGAATCTCCTCAACCCAAATATGACGTCTTTTCGTTCTAGATAGCCGTGGCGATCCGGATTTTACAAGATAAAGTTAAACAATGTTATCCATCAAATGGTAATAAAAGAGAGAATAGCTTCATATGAAGCATACAACGCACGTTGTAGGATTCAGTGTGATTTTTTCTCTATCAGATGCTATATATATATATATATATATATATATATATATATAGCCAAGGACCGGACCTCTAGCTCAAGGGGTTAGAGTGAGGCATATCCCCCAAGGAGGTTGCTAGGGTTAGGTTGCGGTTATGGTGCAGGGCCTTCAGGCCGGGATGCCTTCGGGCTGGATTTGTAGGCCTTCAGGCCAGTTTTTCATGATATTACATATTTCCTCTCCCTTGTGGCAATTTCCTTATATCTTCTCATGTTTTTTTAGTGTATTTGAGCATATCCTTGAACTACTTAATGGACTCTCAACTCTTTTACCAATATTAATGATTTGGTACTCGTGATAGATATCTTAGATTAATTTTTATTTGCAATCACACTTCAAGATGCTACAACATTGCCACGTTCGAACTCATCTTTAAAGACCAGGACTGCGTAGCTTGATAAAAATATAGCTAAAATTCTTGGTTCTGGGCGTGCAGCTACATTATTAAAGTTCAACTAATATATTGAATACCTAATAATGCATGAATATGTGTGCGAGAATTGAATTTCATTACCTACTGACCAGAGAGGCATTATGTGCAAATGACTTGACTGTAAAACACAATGATTAGATAAGGCAATAGTAATTGTATAATGAAAAAGATTGAAAGGCTCCAAAACAGAAGGCCAGGCTGTCCAGCTATGCTAAAAACCTGTAAATTTATTATTTTCATTGTTGTGCTAAGCTTCTTTGTTAAGCGGTCCAATTGCTTTACCATTTTGTACAGAGATGTTGTCCAGTGTAATCTTTCTTGGATTATAAATTGCAACTTTTTTAAAAATTGCAACTTTTCTCAAGTTATGAGATTGTTAAGCTTTTCTGAATGCTTGCGAATGGGCTGAGCTTGGCCTTGGCTCGATTGAGTCTGAGGAAATTTTTGGCGGGTAAGAGCTGAGATTTCAATCAAACGGATAGTAGAGCCTCAGATAAAAACTTGTTCTGACCGGAGTCTCCAGGCCTCTATAGTTACATTTCTATCATTTCCATGGAGCACGGGATGATCTGTTTGACAGGATGGGTTGAGATTCCAGTGAAATGGTTGGTTAGAGCCAACCACCTAGGTAAAAACTGTGCCATATGTGTGGGCCTATATATATGGACCCGTCGGGTTTTTCATATGTTTATCATTTTATGGACTTTAGTATGTAAACGAAATAAATATGTAATTAGCATGCACAGATGAATAGATTTGCAAATGTTTCTGATACCTAAAGGCAACCAAAACAACCATTTAGCAACTCTCAAGTCTTAATTCTATAAATCTTTTCTTTTATATAAACTTATTGATGTAAGTTTCTTTTCTTCCTAAATAGGAAAGTTATAGTCCTGAGTGCTAACCTGCCACTATTCCTTTTGACCTAGAGTTGGTTGGGCCTGGATCCAACCATGCGACAAACTTTTATGTCTTTTCGAGCATGGCCTAGTTCTCACCGTAACTTCTGCAGTTGTTAGCTTTAGTCTTATTTTCTGAGATACAAGTCTGCCCTATGTTACTTAGAGCAATACTATTATCTACAGACTTCGAAGATGTAAGCCAGAATATATTTGTAGAAGTCTACGTTCCATCTTTACATTTTTATAGTTCCCCGTATGTTTGTGTGTGAAGCCAGAATAAGGTTTTCTGTTATTACTTTCTATCACGTAAACATGCTTCTTAGCATCTTCTCCTTCTAATGGAATAGTCCATCTATGTGGTAAGTTAGGTTGTCAGCTCGTGTATTGTATTATATATACTATATAGATTGGCTTGCGTATCGTATGTTGTATCACAATAGTATCGTGTATCTATACTTCAAAATCCATATAGGAACTTGATCTAATATGATTGTCATATTTTTTATTTGTTTTATATTACAAGTCTATCTAGTTCCAAAATCTTGATTCATAGGTGTACATTACACTACTATAGAATAAACCCGATACTATCTATCAGCCGATATGTATCGTATCGATCAACTGATATGTAACAAAATGGTAGTATATCGTATCGTATTGTAAGATAAGTATTGTGTATCGTAAGATACTAACAAAATAGGTGGTAAGGTATCCTATGGACTTTAATAATTTTTACATATCGAGTTGAACTCCATGTTTTTCCAATCCATGCCTCTGCTCATTTGTTATTGATAATGCCAACTTACATGGACCATAGTAGTGTATCTTCTTTCCAATAAAACAAAAAAAAATTGTGATGACAGCAGAACTAGTCATGATTTATCAGTGGTTTGGTCATTGGTGATCTAAAAATATCATCTCTCTCACAAACAGGTTACTAGTGTTATCACAATTAAAGTTACGAATTGTAAGGGTTAGAGCCAAGTTACACTCATAAAAAAAATGGCATATACACACTGCAGAGCAAAAACTCTATGGTGGGTTGGGCACACTAGCCTGTAACCGGAGCAACCTTTAATGGAAGGTGGTTGCTTGATATAGCTACAAATATAAGATCTGGAAACATATTAGGTTTCTTTCCTTTAGGTTTGAAAAATATTTCGTTACAATGTGATTTGATTTCTTTTGTTCCTTGATATAGCTACAAATATAATTTGTTAGTTTTCTTTCCTTTAGATTGTAGTATAATATTATAATTTGTTTGATATGGGAAACTCTCAATCTATATCTCCTACACTATAATCGTAGATTATGAAGAAAAAAATTATGGTACTATTATTATAGAACTTCTTTCTTTTTTGAAGTTGGGGAACTCTAAAATTATGTTTTTTCATTTGGGTTTTAATTAGTAATATTATAGAACTAAGGCTTGATGCTTTCATCCTGCATAATGTAGGTTCTAGTCACGTAAGCAACCTCTATTTATGTATGTGTGTGTGTGTGGGGGGGGGGGGGGGGGGGGGAAGGTTGCATACATCTTGACCCACTGATGCTTAAGTGGGAGCCTCATGGCATTGAGACTCCTTTAGATCAAGGTTCGAAATATCGTAATGCTTAAGTAGGAGCCTCATGGCATTGAGACTCCTTTAGACCAAGGTTCGAAATATCGTATCTTAATCGTTTTCGGATCCTTCATATGAGTATCAATATCTGCAGTTTCGATTGTATTGTATTGGAGAATCGGGTTCTTTGTTCTGGAAAGCCAAAAATGATAAAGAGTATTTTAAAAAGCTTAAAAATATTTGATACATTTAGACATAACTTTATATGTTATATGTTGTTTCTCATTAGGTTTAAATGGAATAATATTCACTTGCAATAGATACTATTGTTTATTTATTTCTCTTTAGACATAGTGCAACCACACTAAATAGTATTAAATGAAATAATATTAATGTGGATGGATGTTGTGTATTTATAGATATACAACTTTGACAAATGATGACAACAATTTATTAATAAGGAATCACATTGATACACTATAACATTGTCAGTCATTGGCTCACCTGAATCATTGTGTTGACACTATTTTCCATTCTTTTATCTTTTTCGTTCAAGTTTTCTCTGCCGATTGATTGGGAAAGAGAGCTCCAAAGTTGGTATTGGTCGGTATCGATAGCAGTCAATACAGAATTGGGACATGCCAAAATCGTATCGGTTCGGTCGACACCGCGGACTATGCTTTAGACCCAAATTTTAAACCGGTGAGATAGCCGCCATATGTTTTAAAGAAATTTTGGTCAAGATTTTATATGGGTATAATTTTAGGTGTGGGCACACAGTACATTTAAGTGTAAATTACATCAAAAAAATTCTAGACCTTGAATCCGTCATCGCATACATGAAACAACAACAACAACAACAACAACAACAACACAAGCCTTTATGCCAAATCAGCTAAGCAGTGTGAATTGCTTCAACCAAAGTTTGTAACACGAGCAGGAGTTTGTGAGCCAGCAGTTAATGGGTGGAATCTGTTTTCATGATGCTAGATCTTTGTGACAGACTCGATGTTAATAAGAACTGGTCTTATTTGCACTATGTTTGCTTTATGCTCTCTGTGTCAGATTCAACAATCATGCGCATGGCCTTAGAGATGTGCTTTTGAGTGCAGGTACAGGAACACAATCATCCTCATATACTATTACTGCAGATTGGAAACACCTTTTGCAAGCTACCCGGCGGTCGTTTGAAGCCTGGAGAGAATGGTGAGAAGCTGTCTTATTCTAGCTTTTCCAGGCGTTTCATTGCTAAGCCATAATAATTATATTTTTCGATCTCTGATGTCTTTCCTTTGTTATGCAGAAATTGAGGGGTTAAGAAGAAAGCTTTCTAGCAAACTTGCAGTTAACTCGCCTTCCTTTCAGCCAAATTGGCAGGTAACTTTACTCAATTCCCTGAATCAATCCATATGATGACCATGACACCCACCCTCTTTCTCATAATACTTAATCTGTCAGGTAATTCAACATTCTTAAAAACTTCATTAGGGCAGGTCTTCAAGTGACTGCTTGGTATATTGTTTCCTGAATAATCAAATTGTACTATTGTAGTATCAGCAATATCTCCAAGAAAACCTTTAGATAGACTCCAACATTTAGGGTCTGTCTGGTTCGCCCCTTCATGTGCAGTTTAACACCACTTGCAGTTGTTGGTGCTTTACCAGTGTTTGGCAACCTGCAACATGGGCGAGAGAAATATTAAAGTGGGGTGGGTTAGGAAGGTTTTGCTGATCTGGCGAGCTAACATGGGGAGAAATGGAACTGAAGTAGGATTGAAATTGCAAAGCTGCAAGGGCTGCAGTTATACTTTCAGTTGCAACTGCTGCCAAGCAAATGATGCATCTAGCTCTAGTTGCACATATATTCGTAACAACATTGGCTGGTTCATCATAAATATTGCACATATACTTGTAACAACTAAATGGTGCATCTAGCTGTAGTTGCACATATACTCGCGCAAACCAAATGTAGCTGTAGATGCATCTAGCTGATAAAATTAAAAGATAACTACCACATTTCTTCACATGCAACTACAGCTAAATAAAAAGATAAATACTAAATAGATATTGTTATTAAATATATCTACAATAGATAAATACCAAATACTAAGTTAAAAGATAACCATAATCCAAGCCTTTTCCTATCAGAATGGCTTCCACCTATAGATCGTTAGAGAGCTCCATAAATATTTGACAAATTGTTATGACGTGGCTGTTGTTGCCTGACGTCAATCCTCGGTGATGGTGCCAATTCCTAGACAAGGTAGTTATGAGCATGAGAGAGCCAAGCGGTATATGCCATATATCTAGACGTCCACTTGGCTGGTTGGTTGACCTACCTTTTAGCTATGAAGTTTAAGCTCATGCAACCAAAAAACACCTTCCAGCTTTCCTAGATTATAGAGTCTCCTTGGTAGAAGGTAAGATGATGGTAGTTAGCTATAAGGAATCACTTTCATCTCATCTCTGAGACACATTAAGCCAAAGAGTGAAAATGAACTTACATTCCCAATTAATTATAGATCCAAAGTTAATAATAAACGATACATAACTAATGAAAAAACACTAAAGAGATACAAATGAAGAAAAATATATACAAAAATGGAAAACATCAGCCCTGTCTGCTCAGTTGAAAAATGTTCCATGCTTATCAAATTGTGCATATGGGAATCATGCTCCAGTGTTTGTGTCCCTTTTTATCTTCGTCAAAAGTTGTGGTGAATTTGACTATATATATGTGTGTGTTCAACAGCATGGAAGGAGCATTTGTAAGCATATGATCTGAATTTAAATCTTTTTGCCGAAGCCTCTGAAATCTATAACGTACTACCATATGAATTTATCTTTTAGTTCTAGGCCTTTGTTTCACGGACACGAATATGCCCCGACAGGGTAAGGACACGGAGAGACGTACACTACCTATTTTGGTGTCCTAGTGTTTTTTTTTTTTGTGTGTCCAGGAAGTGTCTGACATGACAAAGCGGTTTTAGCTGAGTTAACCCCTTAACATTTTATCCTAAATTTCTTTTGCAGATAGGGGAATGTGTTGCAGTATGGTGGAGGCCAAATTTTGAGACAATAATGTACCCTTATTGCCCTCCCCACATCACTAAACCGAAGGTCAGTTGCATTTGAATAGTACACCTAAGTTTGTTAGTTTACATATTCTTATTATTTCCCTCAGACAAATGAGATTTTTTTTTGTTGTTGTTGCCAGGAGTGCAAGAAGCTATTCCTTGTCCACCTTTCTGAAAGGGAGTACTTTGCTGTTCCAAAAAACCTGAAGTTACTTGCTGTTCCATTGTTTGAACTCTATGACAATGTTCAGGTAAAAATTCATATGAAGCTGTACATTTGGTGGCTGGTGATTACTTTTCAAAATACCACTATGATCATTTGTCCACATATTTGGGAGCGTTGTTTTAACTTATTGCAAACTTCCTCTCTTAGAACTTTGTTCTACACGGACCAATGAAAATGAAGTTGCACAAGCAGTTGCAAATTAGGAGATGCACCTACCATTTAATCAAAACATTTTGTTCTCTACCTTTTTGTGAAAGTTCCCTTCCCTCTCCCCCTTTTGAATGACCATTTTGCTCACTTATTTCCTTTTATTTGGGGACGACTATGGCACAACTTTATGGAATTTACTTTAGCAGCTCATATAAACAAGCACCTGTTGTTAAATTTGAACATTTTGCATATCAGGGTAGTCTTTTTTGGAAGGAGCCGTTCTTTGTGATTGGCATTATTTTTATGTTAAACTTGGTTTATGGCCTTTATTATATTTTACTTTTTTACTTTATTTTGTAGTTGTAACTTATGATATCTTCGTGGATGCAGAGATATGGGCCTGTCATTTCTACCATCCCGCAGCAACTCTCGAGGTTTCAGTTCAACATGGTCCATTCCTGAAGCTACTGATGGACCGCCGCTGGATATGAGGTTCTCTGGTCAACTGGCTAAGTTGGAGTTACATGTTCAACGTAGTCTACCCTACTCCTAGCGTGTTTTCTGTCCGATTTTCTTGCCTCGCTTACTTAAATACTGGTTGAGATTGTGTATGCTGTTCCTTTTTTATGTACCTGCTTGGTTTCCTTCTCTCAGCCTCTTGTTTTAAGATAGTAATCTAGGGAAGAAGCAAGTGGTTTGTGTAACAGTTATAGTTAGGCAATACAAGTGTAGGAGATTATATGGCTATGTAGCTTTTTAGGTTAGCAGTTATGCTTGAACATTTCAGGTTGTGCTTAGCTAACTTCCATTTCACTGTGAACTTGATAACTCATTCTCTTAGATATAAATTATGATATCTCAAATTGGTGCAGTTATGTTGAACTAAATGAGTGTTAGAGTTACTCGATTGCCTGATTCTAGTTTTGTACATTTGGCAACTTATTGTTCGTCAGGTTTAGTGCAAGGGGCCACTTTTTTGTGGTGATGCATTTTTTGTACAGTAAACCCCAAGAGTCGAGCTGATTCAGTGTTATTTGGCTTATTGGGTGGATTCTCCAATCTCTATTGCTGTGGCCTGCTGCATATTTTGATATTTTTTTGATGTATTGGTTTGGGTACTGCTGTAGTCGACTTTCTTCATTTTCCAGCTTATGCTTTTAATTTAATAATTCTTTTCTTTTCTTTTCTTTTTGGATAAATCTACACTAATTGATTGACTTAGGCACCAGGATTCTGATCTGTCCATCTATTCCTCCATGTTCGGCTCTCGCCTTCGCCCGTCTTCCTCTTTCATCTGTCCTTTCAGCAATGGTAAGATACATGTATACTGGGTTATTCTCTCCTTCAAATTAAGGGCATAAATCTTCCCTCGGAATCGAACTTCCACAGTCCACTCCACGATTACCTAGTCCAACCCGGTGGAAAAGTAGGCCGGGTCGATCACAGTCGAGTTTGAAGTGCACCAAAGTTTTGAATAAGTCCCGAGGGTCTAAAAATCCCCCTAGCGGTATACTGGTTGGGCTAGGGTTTGTTCAGATTGAAGCATGTTATTTCAACTCTCGATACTGCATTGTGGATCATTTAGAATGGCTTCTCATGCCCTTGTCTAGTTGGCTTGGACGACAAAAAATAGGCTTTGCATGAGGTGTGTAAACGAAGATTATTTTTGTTGGTTCAATAAAGTTTTTTTTTTTCCTCGCAGAGTAGGTTGAGCTTAATTGAACCACGTTAACTATTGAGTTTTGTGGTTTGTATTATGTGTCATATTTGTTCGGTTAATTGTACCTTGTTATTTATTCGTTATCGCTAAGGTTATTGTTTGTTTGCTTATGCCAAGTTCAGAATTACAACAATTGGTTTCAAAGCTAAAAGAATCCTTATGATTTCAATTTTTTAGATCTAGGTCAATTAGTGCTGTCAAGTGGGTCGACCCGAGCCGGTCCCACACGAAATTTTGGTGGGCTGGGCCTAACGGTTGAAACCTCAGCCTAGCCCTGCATGTGATCCACGACACGGTAGACTTTGGGTTAGACCTGGACCAAATAAAATAAAATCAACCAATACTAAAAAACTATTTTTCACTATAGCTTGGAAAATTATTTTTTACTGATTAATTAGTTCTATAAAACAAATAACACTTTAACTTGAAAAATAATTATTCAGTACATCTAGGTGATTACTCGACCAATATAAAAAAAATTATTTTATTGGCCAATATGAAAAAAACTATTTTCCACTGTATATCTAGATTATTAATTACCCAACCTTCGTTTTAGACCGAACTGGGCCACGAGTCAGGACGAGCCTCTCTTATGTGCAGAGATATGAGTCACATCACACCCTAATATATTGGGTAGGGCTAGTCTGTGCCGAAGATTAATCGGACTAGACGGACACATAGGCCATATTTTTTTGGGCTAGTCCGGCCCAATTGACATGTCTAAGGTCAATGGTAGGTAAACTACATTGGTCTGATTCCTATCTTCCCAGATTGGAATTTTTGAAATCTTTAGTTCGTTGAGGTTCTAGGGAATTTTTTTTCGATTTCAGAATTTCTGGACAACGAGTAACAAGGTTAATGGTAAAGAAAATATGTCTTTGTAGCACGTAAGTGTTAAGACGATCCTTATGAAAGAAGGATTGTTTGAGGACATCGTTGTTAAGGATAAAAAATCTACTAACACAAAGAAAGATTATTCGGATGACATGGATAAGATGTCACAAAGTACGATAGAACTTTGCTTGGCAGATAAGGTGGTGTATAATGTTATGTCGATGTCGGAGACTTCTAAGGCTACTTTATGGTTGAAGCTAGAGGGTGACTTTTGACTTTTATTTTGCACTTTACATGTAATCAAAGTTAATATGTTTGCTTATTAACTATTCTACTTTGGTAAACATATAGAACTTCTAAACAGTATATATGTAGTTATGTACTCTATAATATATTCAATATAAAATTACAAGTCTATAAAACTCAATTCGAATTAACCCACGTTGGACCTATTTGACACCGAATCAATCTCTGACATAATTTTTAAAACATTGGCCCGGAATAAAAGAATAATGCTATGAGGACACACTTCTCTTGACACACTCCATAATCACATTGATATAGTAGTGTATTATTAGATGTCAAGAAAAATCTTAAAAGAAAAATAATAATTAAAATCTAATAATGTACTGTCACATCAGTGTGATTATAAATTGTATCAAGGGGAGTGTGTCCCAGTTCCCATAGCATTACTCTGAATAATTAAGAGGAGTGTGTATCTGGATGTAATCCAAACCCATTGGAAGAAGAAATTATTGGGTGGTCCGGACTCACCACCTGACTACAGTGAATGGTGAGTCCGGCTACTAATTTCTTGATATTTGACATAACATTTAGCATTAGAAATTTAAAAAAAATGTAAAAAAATATAAATAAAAAAAATACTTGGCATAATTTAAAAAAAAATAGATTTTTCCTTCTTAAAAAACATAAAATACAATTGACTGCGAAAATATAAAAGTATAATGATATAGTGAATTATGTCATACGTCAAAAAATTAGTGGTCTAACACATCATTCAACATAGCGAGATGGTAAGTCCGGACCACCAAATAATTTATTCATTGGAAGACATTGATCCTTTCACTCCATGAGAGTGAGACCAAAATTCTTGGGTGATAAGCAGGGGACCCACCACAATCCTATCTCCATTAATCTTCATAAATTATTATAACTCATCGAAATCCACCCGTCCAAATATATCCATATCTGATCCTGTCCGTTCATTCACAAAACCGCTACATAACCTCTCCCCTGCTTCCCAGTTTCTTCTTCTTCTTCTTCTTCTTTCGATCAGAGATTTTTTGCTATTCTTGGTAAAAAATGGCTCCTTTTACCAAAAGTTCTAATTGTTTCTTAATTCTTTAGCGTTGTTAATGCTTTTTTGTGTGTATATTTTTATGTTAAATTTGTTTTTTTTTTAATGGTGCAAACTCCAGTATAGCATATACTTGGGTTCTGCCAATTTTGAAGAAATTGGAATTTTTGTAGGATGAGAAACTATTTTTTTAAGGGGGAATTTTCAGTAGACTATGAAGTTCCGATTTTTAATTGGTAAAGAAGTTGCAATTTTTCGACGTTTCAGTACTATATGGACAAGGACAGAATGTTTTGGTGTGCCCTAGCGTATTTCTCGTAGTGTCTGTGTCGTGTCCGACATGTGTCCGATACGGAGAAGGACACGGTTGCGACACTAGATGCGATGCCGGAGACAACGTGATCCTTTTGTTTCTATCATCGCCTAAGAAGCACGGACGCTTCAAAAAACCTTGCGTGTCGGACACACCACGGATACTCCAAAATACACTAGCACACACCAATAAAGGTGCTGAATCAGTGTCTCCGTGTCCTAAATGTATCCGTGTCTGTTCAACATAGATGATCACTCATGGAGCTCTACTTTGACCATCCTTACTGGAGAAGTTTTTTTTTTTTGGTTATTCTGTTAATTGCTTCATAGACTCATCAGTATTGTTGATTTTGTTGACAAAGGAAAGGGGAAAACTGTTTGGAGGCTCCTCATGCTGTTGAATGTTTCGAGATGAATGCTCTATCGATAGTGGGTGGTGGTGAAAGCTGCAGTTTTGTATCCGGGTCATATATCCACTTGAGGAAGAATGGTTTTACTCCAGATGCACGTAAGAGTCCGAGAGGGATCGGTGGAGCTTGGTTGAAGCATTTGCGGCACCAGAGGGTTGGGAGTGGGTATAGGCTCAGTGTTTCTGCAAGGATTAGAAAGGGTCAGAAGCACGAGTACCCGTGGCCAGATGACATCGATCCGAACATCGAAAGCGGGCATTTAGCTTATCTCTCTCATTTCAAGCCTCTGCAGGACAAGCCGAAGCCGGTGACTCTTCCTTTTGAGAAGCCTTTGGTCGATCTGGAGAAAAAGATTATTGATGTGAGTTCCCTTAATGAAATTGCTGAAATATAATTTTCTCTATATATATATATATAATTTTAATGAAATTTTCTGAAAATATTATTATTTAACTGCGCCAACCTGATCTCATTGTTATCAATTTGGATGGTGGAGTAGCTGTATTAGTATGGAAAATTGGATAACCCCTTGGACATTATTCTGCTAGTTGAGTGAATTGGATGAACACATGGTTAACTCCGTTGATTCAATGTTAAATGGCGTAACATAATTACAAGAAAAGAAATCTTACAATTAAGCGATCTGTAACATCTCCTATTTCAGTTCAATTGCATATGCGTCCCCTATACCATAAAGAAGTATGGAGATTTCAAAAATAGGTGAAATGTCCGTGTCCATAGTATATTGTGTCATGTTTGTGTCAGTGTAAAACATCTTTCCTATATCTCCAATGTCATTATTAGATATCCCTTACTAGTGCCATTCCCTTCTATTTCATTATTTCCAACTAACAGCTTCCAACTACTATATTGTGTTTTATTCTAGTACTTATAAAGGTAACATAAGTATAATAACATGTGTTAAGTATTATATTAGCACTCTTGATCGCCTAAAGGCTCGTCTGGTAGCTAAAGGCTATTCCCTGACCTATGGTGATGATTATTTTGAGACTTTCTCTCCAGTTGCCAGGATGACATCGATGCGTATACTCTTGGCCTTAGCTGTTCGCTGTGACTAGCCATTGTTTCAGATGGATATCAAGAATGCATTTCTTCACGGGGATATTGAAGAAGAAGTGTATGTGGTGCAACCTCCCGGGTTCATTGCAAGGGAGGATAGAGTGTGTCATCTACGGAAGGCACTCTACGGTCTCAAACACCTCGTGCGTGGTTTGGTCGATTTACACATTTTGTTACTCAATTTGGCATGTGTCAATTAAAGAAGGACCATTCGGTATTCTACCGACAGACATCAGTTGGAAGGATACTACTTGGTGTCTATATTGACGACATTGTAATCACGAGAGACGACAACCAGGGTATTACAGGACTGACGAAGTTTCTGAAAGAACAATTTCAGACCAAGGATATGTGATCGCTGAACTACTTCTTGGACATTGAAGTTACACGGGGTAAGCAGGACATTGTAATGTCTCAAAGAAAGTATGTGCTGGACATACTAAATGATGCAGGACTGATGCAAGCCAAGGGAGCAACCTCGTCCATGGATCCAGGGGCAAAGTTACTCCCAGACGAGAGAGTCCTGATGACTAATCTGGATTAGTATCGTCAAGTGGTTGAAAAACTCAACTACTTGGCGGTCATGACTCGCCCAGACATTTCCTTCGCCGTAAGCATTGCAAGTAGATTTATGGCTTCTCCACGAGTTCTACACTGGCAGGCAGTCCACAGAATTTTGCGCTATTTAGTCCAGAATCCAGAAAAAAAGGAATTTAGATGGAGAATTATGGACATATTCATGTTGAGTGCTTTACTGATGCTGATTGTGGTGCAAGTTTGACGGATAGACGGTCTACATCTGGCTACTCAGTATTTATTGGCGGAAACTGGGTATCGTGGAAGAGCAAGAAGCATAGTGTGATAGTACGTTTAAGTTCGGAAGCAGAATATCGAGACATTGCTCATGGCACGACAGAAGTGTTATATCTGCAATATCTTCTACAAGAGCTGGAAGAAGAAGCATGATCAAAAGCAGCAGATATGTGGTGTGATAACCAATCTGCTATCCATATTGCTACAAATATTGTATTTCATGAAAGGACGAAGCACATTAAAATTAATGTCCACTTCGTTCGTGATGAGTATAAAAAGGGGATGATAAAGTTTCATCATGTGAGGACCGGTGATTAGATAGCCGATATCTTCACGAAATCTCTTTTGGGTCCTCGGGTGCAATTTTTGTGTAACAAGCTGGACATGATTGACATCTATGCTCCAGCTTGAGGGAGGGTGTTAAGTATTATATTAGTAATGGGCTTTAGTCCCACATCGGGTAGAGTAATAGAGAGAGGGGTTAAGAATCTCCTATATATATGTAGTATTCTCATCAATAAAAGTTTAACCATTCATTCCAATTCTACAACATGGATGACTTTTAACACTAGGACTTCAACAAAGTCATATTTAATTTGCTCTGATAGATATAGCACTGGATGTAATGTTGCACAGAAGTGCTATTGTACCTATTGAATAGTCACGCTTAAATGTTTCCTAGTATTCTTGCATTTTTGATTAAAATGTGCTCAAATTGAATTGTATATTTTGTTATCCTTGGAGCTAAACAAGTCTTCTTCCATTGTGAATTTTCTGATATAAGCTTGCAATTTGAACTACACCTTTTCAAGCAGGAAGGTACCCCTTTGATTTGACTTTTAAAGAAAATATCCAGTTCCTTTTTTTCTGTTTGTTGAAGGAGCAAGTAATATTTCAACAGTCATTTCTGGTTAAGAAAGTACATAAAAATGTCCTTTCCTCGTTGATGGTTAGTTATACACACACAAATCTTGTAGCATGCTACAGTTACTAGTTTAGTATTAATCTATCCACTTGATGCTTTTTCTTTCAATTGTTTTTAAACTGTTGATCTTGCTAGTGCATGAAGACTAGTAGTCCTCATTTCTGTATTACATTATCAGTTGGAAACTGTATTTCTGGGCTTCATGTCTGAAGGAGAATTGATTCTATTGCTCTTTTTCTTGTAGGTGAGGAAAATGGCTGATGACACTGGTTTGGACTTTACCAATCAGATTAGTTTATTGGAAAGCAAGTATCAGGAGGTTGTATCTTTCAGACTTCTCTATATCACTATCACTGATTCTGAAGATAATTATCCACTTACAGATCTCTTGTAATAAATCACTGATATGTATGTGTTTGGGTCCTTTTATAGTTTCACCATTTTCATTTCAAATGTGTACACACGTAAATTATTGTTGCAACGCTTTTAATAATTTTCTAGGTTAACAAATTTTCATTGTTCCTAATCTAGTAATGCACATCTGGACGGGATCAAATTGTCATCAGAAACATATAGTGAATGTATGATGTAAACTTTCTCTTCAGAATAAGTCGATATGCCTCTACTTGACATGATGATTTTTTTCCGGTTGCTTTTAAGATTTTTATTTAACTTCAATGCTATAGTTTTATTAGTCATCATGCAGGAAATTGATTTGTTGGTTGCCCAAAAAGCCAAAGGAAAGCAGTAGGTTTACTTTTCTGTAGCCTGAACTAATGTATGCTTAAGAAGCAATTATCATCACTGATAGAAGCGATTATTAACCTCCTACCTTGCTTAAGAATTAGAATCTTACGACTTGGGACCACTAATATATGCTTACCCAAAGTTCTGTCACATTACTTCTAAAAAAGTTACTTTTACTGCCTTTTGGTCAAACTCCCATAGAACTGAGTAATTGATGTGGTCATTATTCTAGTAGCAGTGGAATAAATTGCCAAGTTCCTTCCTCACATTACTTGTTTTAATTGCTATGTTGGAGTTAAAAACTTAAAACTGCCTGGACAAATATTAGAAGTTTCTACCAACAGCAAACAACGATTATTTGTGAGAAGAGTATTCAGAACTATTTAACTAACACCTCATTTAGGAACTTCCATCACATCAAGAATTTTCCTTGCTACATTACCCCACCAAAGTTTGGTCATCTGCCCTCTGCAATTGCAAGAAAAGTCCATATTTGTTGTGAGGGTTGAGGGTCAAATACATACATACTTACATACATACATACATACATATTATTTCAACATGCACTGCAGCTGGAGTGCCTATTTTTCCCGCTGAGAGCTGAATCCATGCAGTGGTACGATTTTTTTTAAAATCCACTCAAAATGTACGCCAGACGATTTTTAACTTGGATCCGATACCATGTTAGAGACTTTGAGTCCCTGCTAGTGCACAAAAACTCCATAGTTGTGGTAGGGTTGAGGGTTACATATTTTATATTACTCAACATATATGATTACTTATTCTTGCTTTGATCTCATTAGAACAACTTAGAGGAAGAAAATAAAATAAAATTTTAGTTTGGCCTTGACCTTGATAAAAACAAATATATGTCCTACTTACCTGTTCACCATTGTAGATATGATACATTTAAGTGGTAATTGAACATTTACCCATTTTTTTCTCCAAAAATACCCCCTCACATAAGACAAAATTTACCAATTTTTTTCTTCCTACTTAGTAACTTCCATAATAATGACTTGAGATATAGTAGCACATTTATTTTTCTAAAATAATAACTAACTTCCCATGTTAAATACCATTTTGGGACCTAACATGTGTATAAGCACCAGACTCTCTTGGTCTATAGATACCCTTACAGCAGAAACGAAATGAATCATTTCCCCCCCTCATCCAGTGTTACTTTGCCACACCACTTGTGCCCTGCCTCAAAATCTTAAAGGGTACAAATGTTGAGGTCTGACTGCTGCTCAATTATACAAATTCCAAAAAGTATATAAACAATTAAAATTTAGATATTCCATTCATAGGCCAATGTTAATTATTTTGTGCTATTCAACATATGATCTATAAAATATCTGGTATCAATTATTGCATGTTGGAGTTGTCATTATGAGACATGATATTTCCACAATATAATCCTTGGTCTAGGGCTGAGTAGCCAGTAGTCATATTATGTGCCAATCAACAGGATTATCGGAACAAAGTTTTTTGTTTTTCTTTCATTTGTTCAAAGAAAATGTTCTTTAGAATGTGACAAGTGCACATTCAATTAAGATATAAAGTATTGTTGAAAATATATATTCATTTATCCCCTGATTTGTCAGGTCCTATGTCTGTTCACTTGAACCTTCTCCAGTACTCTACATTATCATTTTTGTCTTCTGTTTCCATGTGTTACCCAACTACAATTTGACAGGCATTAAAAGAGTTGTATACACATTTAACTCCAATTCAACGCCTATCTATTGCTCGACATCCCAATAGGCCAACATTTCTTGACCATATTTTGAACATTACTGACAAGGTACTCTTCTAGGCTCTTACACTGCTATTTTCTGCACATACTATGTGAGTCACTTATGGATCTCATATATTTACTTCTCTATTTGCTGTAGTGGGTGGAGCTCCACGGAGACCGGGCTGGATATGATGATCCAGCCATTGTCACCGGCATTGGAACCATGGATGACAAAAGATATTTGTTCATTGGACATCAGAAAGGCAGGAACACAAAAGAAAATATTCAGCGTAATTTCGGAATGCCAACTCCGCATGGGTAAATAATGAACAAGATCAAATATGTGAGAAGTCTGTTGATATTCCTATGTATACAATTGAATTGTCGATAGGAAATAGCTAGAAAATTGTCTTGGTTTTAACCTCGGACTGTGAATGTCGTATGATCATCTGTTGTCTCACAGACACACACACACACACACACACACGGACAGTGATATTACGAAAATTGTCGTAATATCACTGTTGTCTACAACACTGATATTTATAAAAATAACTTATTGTTATGAATATATAAAATAGCAATAAGTAAGCCTCTATCCTTATTCCAATTTTTTGTTGTTGGCTATATGAATACTTTTCCTCCAGAATTTATATTAAGGACATCTTCTCTACAGCAGTAGCACTTATCTTATCCAATTTCTATGGCCATCAGCAACTCCTCTAGCTATTTGCTATTATCATGTCTCTCCTTGCAGAATGCATCTATCAATTTCTGTTGGACATGCCCAAAGATTCCAAATCATCTCAACTTAGTTTCCAGGTTATTTCTTTTGAAAAACCCATTATCAACCGTCAAGTTTTAAGTTCATAATAAGATGAACCTCGCACGAGGAGAAAAAAAATCTCCCAATCAGTGATTTTAGACAATTGATTGAAAATACCTCAACTTCCTATTTTCTCTCATGTTATGATTTTGCCCGATGAAGACACCCATAACTTCCACATTGCACTCATTTCTTTCCTTATTTTTTATTTTCTAGATTTTTATCCATCTAATTATTCTTATTTTATCCATGCTTAATATTTAGTAGTGTGGCTACTTAATTTTGAACTTTCTGATTGTAACCTCTAGGTGTTTGTAGTCCGGCCCGGCCCGGTATCTCTCTCCCAGCCTGCACGGCCCGGGCTTGGCCACACATGGAGAAGCCTAAGCTCAGTCCGGACTGACAAGCCAGGTTGGGCTGGACTGGTTCCGGGTTGGCCCACGGGCATTGTCAATTTTCAATACACACACACACACACACACACACACATTTTTGCAGGAAGGTTAAAATTCTATTAAAACTGAAACTTACAACTCAAGCTAGGTCGCTATTTGGACAGAACTATGTTCCAGTTACCTACTATCTCTCTATTCCCTTTGGTATTTGTTACCTCTACATTCACGTTTGCTATTATCACATCCTCTTGTATTCTCTTACAAATAATAGTCTTACGAAGCACCTCATTTTGAAAAGCTCTTATCTTTCTCTCTTTCCATGTGTGTCCGGTAGGACGTATTCCTCATAAGGGGAATAGCCCATTGGGAGTCGAGATACCTCCCACATCTCGTGGAACACTATTCCCAGCTCCCCAACTTGAGTAAAGGAAGTCCCATTGGAAGGATTGTACAGCTCCAAAACGACGAAACAGTTAGGATGTCGATCTCCATCCCATAGCTGGTGGCCAAACAACTTCATACAGCCGCAGACTCTCCAGCTCGGACTTGAACCACTATGCAAGCACCACCCTCATCAGGATTAATATCCTTGACTTCTTTTTGCTGTGTCAGATCAATTCCTGTACTTCCTCCTCCAGCTTGCATATCCTCTTGCATTTCATCTTCAATTTTGGTCTGCAAAGCTTCCAAATATATGATGTATAAGAACCGGTGAAAAATAAGTGCTTTATATCTTCCTTGTGAGTCTTGCATAGGCTGCAAGTTGGGTCTACTTGCATCCCCCAAGTCACTAGCCTTTCCTTTGCGAGTAATATGTCAGAATTGCTCTATACAAGCAAGCACAGGAGCAGTTGCCTGCAAAACAAACAACTGAGCTCCATTCTACCTTGAAATACTGGTGCCTGATTCCTTCTATGCCAGAGTGTAGAGTAAAAACTCCCTTAGTGCTCCCTTTCCATAGCCACCTGTCATCTGACCTGTGGTGATTGTTCTGAACTCTCTGAATCTCTGCCATAGAGGGTCTAATAGTCTCAACTTATCAGGCAATCCACCCTCCATTTTATAGGATATGACTGAATGGGTAGTTTTCATTTAGTATGTTGAATGATCCCCACCCTAGTCTGTCAATAATCCTCCCCTGAGGTAGCCATGGATCAAACCAAATGCTGGTATGTCTTCCATTAGCTATACCCCTCTAATGAGTTGTACTCCTGCTGTCCTTCTCTTCAAGATAGTTTTGAATGTAACAGAAGCATTGTTATCTTCTCTAAGGTCCCAGAAATTCCTCCTCCCCATGTATCTATTCCTCATCCATCTTGCCCGTTGAGTGCCCTCAGTGATAAATTTCCAAAGAACTCATAGCATAGTCTTCTTTGATGTCATGCAAGCTTGTGATGCCCATACCCCTTCAGACTCCCTCTTGCAAATAGTTGCCCATTTAATGCTGTGCATACCTCCTCTCCATAGAAAATTTGAGAATAAGTTTTCTATTCTCTCTATTACTTTCCTTGGAACCTGGAAGTTTGCAGCCAATAAGGTGATATAGCTGAGATGACAGTTGTAATAAGTTCGATCCTGCGAGTGAAGGAAAGTAGTTGACTCTGCCATCCTCCATTTGCTTTCTACAATATTCTATCAAAAGCATGACAGTCCGGATACTTTAGCTAAGTGATAGAAAGTGGTACCCCCAAGTATCTCACTGGCAAAGTCCCATCTTTAAGACCTATGATATGATCTTCAATAAGGCCCTCTTGTGATTACAATAGGAGTTGAAATAAGCTCAAGTTGATACTAAACCCTGAGAGCTCAGCAAACTCCATCAAGATGTCATTGAGATGAGAAAAATTATCAGGAGTTACCTTCAGGAATAATAGTAAATCATCAGCATACATTAGGTGAGAAATAGTAGGCTCCAAGTTAGGAAAAACAGTGATGACGTCTCCCCTGGCCTCCCCATGGATAACAGAATTATGAGGTACTCCATCACCATAGTAAACAGAGAAGGGGATAGTGGATCTCTCTGCCTCATGCCCCTATTGCTATCTCCGTGGACCTATTACCTCCCCATTAATAAATAATAAGTATGGAAAATCTAGGTGTCATAACACAAGTTCTCATTAAAGCTATCCACTCATCACTGAAGTCAAAGCTCAAGAACAGATGGCACAAGAACTACCTATCCACTGTATCTTAGGCTTTCTGCCAAGTCCAGTTTGATGCAACATTTAGAAGCTCCTGGCTTGTTGAAGGATCTTACTAGTTCATGAGCAAGTAAGCAATTATCATAAATAGTTATTCCCTTAATGAATGCACTTTGGTTCTCAGAAATCAGACCAGGCATGATCCCTTCCATTCTCTTGCACATCAACTTTGTGATAATTTTATACACAAAGTTACAACAGGCTATTGGTTTGTAGTCTCGCATTCTCTTGCCACCCTCAAATTTTGGGACAAGAGTAATGAATGTGTAATTCAGCTGATATGGAAATTAACCTATCCTGAAAACTCCTGGATTGCTGTAGCAAGTCTTTCTTCTTTAATGATGGATCAATGCTGCTGATTTGTTTTTTCTTTTTTTTTGCTGAGATGCCATATGGCCCTGGTGCCTTTGTGTTGTCACTCCCCTGCACTACATCCTCAACTCCCTTCATAGATATGAGCCTTAATAGGTAATTATTCCCTGCCTCAGTCATTATTATTTTGCAAGTGATGAAGGGGAAGCAAGTAGAAGGTCTTGTGCCATGATAGAGATTAGGAAAAGTACTCTACTGCCTTCTGCAAAATCTCTGGCTCCTGCAACACTTGCCCATGCTGATTGAGCAATTCAGTAATACTATTCCTACTCTGTCTTCCCTTTATCTTTGCATAGAAGAACTTGCTGCAGAAGTACCCCTCAGTCAACCATTTGTAAAAGCAGGTGTTTCCTCCTGTACTAGGGCTTTGCTCAGTAAAGCTTGGTGGATAGCCTCTTCTCTTGGCCAAAATTTGATTTAGAGGGTCATGAGATAATTTATTCTAATTATAAGCCAGCAACCCTATAATGGAGAGAGTTTAGCAAGAGTATTTCTTTCTCTCCTTAAGGTCTACTTTTATAGACTTCATTTTTGCAGTACCTTGTACGTACAGTATCCTTGTACCTCAATAGTCCAAGCCTTCTCCACAGTGCTAGTATAATCATCCATGTCAGCCCAACAATTGTTATATCTGAGTGGTTTATTTATTCTTCTTATCCACCTGTAATGCCAATCTCACTAGCATAAGTGTATGATCACTGGATGAGCCATCCAAATGCTCTACTTTGACACGAGGGAACATAGCCTGCTAGGCAACATTACATAGTGCTCTATCCAGTGTGCTCACTATCCTGTTACCTAACTGAGCCCCATTACCCCAGGACCATTTTTGTCCAATTCTCTTCATGTCCGTCAGCCCAGCTTGAGAAATACAGCGATTCAAGTCCTCCAATAGTCTGTGTGGGACATAAGAGCCTCCCACCTTTTTTGTGCATACCTGATTGTATTAAAATTCCTTATTAGCAGCCGTGGAGTTTGGATACTACTGCTTAGGGTAACAAACTGGTCCAGAACTGCTTCCTTTCTTCCCTTAGGTTGCTTCCATAGACTACATAGAGGGTAAACGTCAGCCCACTTTTGTTAGTCATTGCACTAGCAATCAACTGATCTGTACAGACTTGAAGAACTGAATCCAGGGTGTCCCATAGGATCCACACACTACCAGAGTTAAAGAGTGTTGATAATTATGCATTATACTCCACCCTCTTGGCAATTCTTGGCAATCTCCTGCTCAATTTAGTGAATTTATTACATCAAAACTTTTGTTTCTACAAGACCAAAAATTGAGCAATCCTCCTTATTCACGCGATAGAGTACATCTTTCCATCTCCTAATAGAATTTAATCCCCTAACATTGCACAATAAGATTGACATTAGAACTTCTTGTTCACCTTGAGTAACCTGGGTGTCACCCTAGGGGCTTGGGTGACCACCTCCAAAGTAGTCTGGGTCTCCTTTCCTTGCTTCTTCTCCTTCTCCATCTTCAGATTAGTAAGCAGAGTATGCCAGCCAGAATTTGGTGTGATCACCCCCTGTTCAGCACTGTTGTTGGTCCTCTGGTTTGGTGGTGAAGCTGCTGATCCCTCTGGCATAATGCTAGAAGATTGAGCTTGTGAAAGTGTCCCAGTAGCTGCATGGGTGGGTTAGGATGGTGCCGTATGGACCATCTTATCCTTCCCAGTGACTTTGGCTGAAGTCTGCACAGCAGAATTTGAATGAAGCTCCTCCTGTTGAATAGTATCCTGCAAAGGAGAAGAGTTCGAAACATTCGCATCAGTAATTTCTCCATCCTCTCTTGCACCACCCTCCTTTATCTCTCCTCCCTTGACACGTCCACATACCCCACAGCCTCTCCCAATGTTGTCAACGAAAATTTCTACCCCCACCCCCCCCCACCCCCCCCCCACCCCCCCCCCTCTCTCTCTCTCTCTCTCTCTCTCTCTCTCTCACTTGGGAAAAAGCTTCTCGACTCGTACATCCTGACATACAGTAGTGTTATCAGAACAGACAACCTTAGAACGATTACCTTTACTTACAACATCTTCTGTCATGCCCTGGATGTCCACTCCAACCCCTGTTGAGGTGTGCTTAGAGTGGTTATCTTTAGTCGCAGGATCCTTGTGTTGATTCTCCAAGAGCCTTCTTCTATAAAGTATAAACTAACGCATTATTTTTCTTCACAGCATCAACTCTTGTGCCGCCAAAGTACCAGTCTGCACTCCTCCCCCCGACACACACACTGCTTCTTCTGCTACCACCTGGAGTGTCTCCTTCTCCTTCATAGGACAATGAACTAGCAAATGCTCAAAGGTACTGCATTGAGTACAAGTAGGAGGGACCCACTCATACTCCACCTTCTACCCAAGGTTCAAAGTATCGGACATTTTGTATATCGGTATCGGACATTTTGTATATCGGCAGTATCGGCAGTATCGGATTTTTTGGTATCGACAGTATCGGCAATAGTGTATATATATATATATATATATATATATATATATATATATATATATATATATAAGTTCAAATTTATTTATATTTTTTACTCTAATATATAACTGCAACCTGACTCTAATATATATATATATATAAATTGAGCTAAACTATAGCTTTTAGAGAACCACTGCAGCTGCTTTGTTCAAGCTGCTGGCAGTATTCAAGCTGTCCATCGGTCAAGCTACTGTTGTTTCTGACAGTGGAATCTCTTCAACTCTTTTGGGCAGAGTAAAAGGTGGCCATTTTAAAGAGCCATGTATATTATATGTATATATATACCTTAGCAGTGAGTCATGTGAGCCATTTTCTGACAGTGGAGCCTCTTTCAAGCTGCTCTTTTTCCAACTATTATATATATAATATACATTGGCAGTGAGTCATGTATATTAAATACATTGGCAAAGCTTCGGGAGCAGAGCTCATTAATTCAGTTTATCCATTCTATACTGATTTTTAAACCCATTTTGCTACTGCTACTACCTACCCTATTAAGCCTATTAATCCATTCTATTCTGATTTTTAAACCCATTTATGACCGAGGAAGAGAAAGAAGCTTCGGGATAAGAGCTCACCTTTCTCTCTCACCTATTATTAAACTAAAGAGAGAACATTTGGTAATAAAGAAAGGAAAGAAAAAAAGAAAGAAAGAAAGGGAGCAGAGAGGGGAAGCTCACCGATCGAAGGCGTCGGCTACTGGAGGAGAAGGCGCTGACCGGAGGGAAGATCCGGTCTTGAGGACGGCACAGGAAGGTCCGGAGGCATGGATCTGGACAAATCGGGGAGCAAGAGCAGCAGATCTGGTACGTGTGTCGATTCCGGCGAGTGAGGCAGCCCGTATCGGTGTGTATCGGTCGGTATCGGTTACGTATCGGCCGATACGGATTGATATAATAGTTTTAGACGGTATCTCGGCCGATAATGATATTTTTAACGAGTATCGGATCGGACATCCCGAAATCCGATCCGATACGGCTGATACGTATCGGTATCGGTCGATACTTTGATCCTTGCTTCTACCTTCTGGTGAATGCTATCCCATCTTGTAATTCTAGGGTTACCTCTTCAGGAAGAAGACATCCAGTAGATATTTCAACTAATATTTTTGTGTTGAGAGTATTAAAGAATTTTAGTTCTATATGGAGTAGAGTAGTAGAGAGAGGGGTTAGCCTCTCATATATATATGTAGCACCACATCAATAATAAACAAGCAAAGCATTTTTTATCCTACTCTAATCTATCCCCTACTTATGGAGCATTCATTGCATCATTAGACACCACCTCTTTGCCTAAGTGTTGGCAGGAAGCGAAGGAAGATCCGAGATGGAAAGCTGCAATGTTGGAGGAACTTAGGGCACTTGAAAGAAATGGGACATGGAAACTTGTTTCATTACCTAAAGGAAAGAGAGCAGTTGGATGCAAATGAGTCTTCACAGTAAAGGAGACGCCAGAAAGAAAGGTGGAGCGATACAAGGCAAGATTGGTTGCAAAGGGATTCACTCAGTCTGTCATGACCCGCACCCGAATATTCGGACACGAGTACGTGGGTACGTCCAGCCTACGCCGCAGCATCGACGGTAGAACGCTGTCTGGGTCAACTCTGCTAACTAAACATCTCAACAATATGTATATGGTACCTGTCAATCATCTCAACTCCAAACGGAGGAATAATATGGTATCTGATAATATAACAATACTCAATCACAAAGCAACTAAGGAAGATAGAGCACGAATGGAAATAACGAAAGAAAGAGGATCACAATACAACTACAAGACTGAAATAATATATACATACCAAGTCCAAAACTATACTAGTACAAGTCAGAAACTATATAACTAGGCCTCCTCGGTCACTGGTACTATGTCCTCCTGCTCTAGGGGAGTGTCCTCTAGTGGCTCACCATCCCGCGGGCCATAATAGGTGGGACACAGCTCCTCTAGCCAATCATCTGAAAAATATATCCAGTCAGGATTGGAGCGAAGTACATACCTGTGAAAGCAGTTTCAAATACATAATCGAGCATATACAACGAGTAATAAAAAAGGATACAAGATGCACAAGAAATGGAAATACAGGTGAGCATAGGCAAATAATCGCAATAACGAACTGAAAAGTAAATACTGGAAATAAACTGCAAGTAGGAAAGCAGAAATACTAGCTATGTGGTTTAGAGTGCAAGTTCGTTATGTGATCGGCTTAGGTTGCACATGAGGTATAAAGATAACTCGATTATACGTGTGGTGTATAATCGACATACACATGAGGTAAGTAGGGCTTTGATCACATAACCAACTTCTACTCTCCCTCCCCAACCAATACTCATGGATCCAATCACGACACGTTACGTACATGATCACGATATAGTCACACTAGGACACGAAATAGTAGATGCACAAGAAATGCATGAAAATTAATACCCAATGCACACGATGAAATACATGTGAGTGAGTACCCGCTGAACACGGTAGGGGATAACACCTCCTGACGAGATCCATATAGTACCAGTCCGTGTAACCAAGTGTCAGAATCAAGTATACATTTATAGAACATGAGATATATACACTATTATGAAATAAAAACTAACAGAGAAATGTACTCGCCTGAGGTCCTTAGCAAGGTGTGTCTCTCGATGTGTCACACAGACCTATATATGGTATATGTATCAATACAAGGTTTTGGAATGAAAATAAGTTAAACTAGTTCAATTTTAGGTCATAAAGCCATTTCTAAGTTAAAACAGTCAAACTAGGTCAACTCTAGGTCAAACTAGTCAAACTAATCAAATTTGGTCAAACTAGCTATTTCTAGGTTGTATGGGTCCAACTCTAGGATATCAGCTCCATACACTATGTAACTAGGCCATAATAGCTATGCTAAGGTATTAGGATACCAACAAGTACCGTATCATAAGATACGCAAGTTATTATATATGAAAATACTAATATATATATATATATATATATATATATATATATATATATATATATATACAAGACAATATATATAGTACTCTTAGCTAACTAATGCTAAGTGGATACCTTGGCTTTGAACCAATGCGGTATCACACCACCTACACACCCACCTTGATACTCAAACCCAATACCTTGAGCATAAACCAATACCTTGACATTACTTTGGTATCACAAGGTAATCCCAATTCTAACATGTAACTAACTATCCATACACCTAACTACATACTACATGCATTTAATTTATAGAATACTATACTACCTACCTACTAACATACCAATATATATATATATATATATATATATATATATATAACTAACTAGTAATCAATATGTATATATATATAACTAACTAGATCATCAATAAAACTAACTAACTAAAGCTATAAATCAAGCTAACTACCCCTTACTCAAGTGCACCACAAGTAACTCTGCTCTAGCTACTGCTGTGCATTGCTCCTCTTGCTGTTGCTGCTACAGCTGCTGCTCTTGCATTTGCTGTTGCTGCTGCAGTTGCTGTTCTTGCTGCTGCACACTGCTGCTTGCAGTTGCCTTTGCTGTTGCTGATGCAGTAGCCTTTGTTGTTGCTGCAGAATGTTGTTGCTCTTGCTGCAGTTGCTGCTTGCTGTGGTTGCTAAATGCTGCTGCTCCTCTTGCAGTTGGACTCTGATGCAGTTGCTACTGAAGGCTGTAGCTAGCTGCTCCTCTTGCTGCTGCTGAATACATGTTGAAACCACTGCAACCCGACCCCCTTCTCACTGAACACATACAACACTCACACTCACTCACTCACACTCTATGCACACACACATATGAATATAAATACATATCTATACATACACACACCTATATAATATAACTATACTTACATATATACATATATGTAACTCTATATATATATATATAACCACATACATACATATATATATCTATTATATATATATACCTCTACATATATATCTATCTATATCTATATATATATCACTAAGTATATACATATAACTAACTACACTAGTAATGCATATGAACCCCTCTCTCTCATGGCCACCAACACCTCAAAATGAAATATAGAAATACTCATAAATATACATATACATATATATCATACAACCATTATAAATATAACATTCTAATAGCTATTACCAAGGTATATTAAATCTAAATGCAATAAAACAAACACGTAGAGTGCACCGCACCCGTATCACACTCATTCTATGATACACTTGCGATACGGCTCCACCACACAACCAAACGTATTCCAAAGGACACGAGCAAGTCTAAAATTATAATTATGAACAATACGAAGAACTAAATACTCAAGTACGTGCCCGTGCCAAAATGTGACATGCTCAAACCCCCCGTGTCGGAGAAAATCTCCCAAATCAAACCGTATCTCCAAATTGTTGGGATCCGGCCTACACGTATCCAATTGTGGACACGACACTAGTCATACACAATCAAACACATGTCAATTTTGTCTAATTGACCCATCGACAAACACAAGATGTGCCAATATCGGAATTTTTTCAAAATTGACACAAAATATCACATAATTTTCTCCATAGGCCTCCTATGAACCTAATTCCAATTCCTATGGGTAGCCTTAGCATATGGGGTGGTTCCTAATGATTAAATTACAGATTTAGAGTCTAATTAGAGAGGAAAAACTGAATTGTACCTATTGAGAGATGGATTCCCAATGAAATCTCCAAATTGGATGAAAAGAGCCTCCAACTTGTAGATCCTTGCTCCTCCTTGTAGATCCTTGCTTCCTTCTTGTAGATCCTTGTTCTAATAGCCTCCAATGATGAGTAGGAAAAGAATTGAGAAGAAATTTGAGTAGAAATTGGTGTGAGAATGAAGAAATTGGAAGAGAAAAAATTCTAGATCTAGATTTGGAATAACAAATGAGAGGAGAGAGTCTCTCTCCACCCCTATGGTGGTCGGCCCTTGCCCCTCCTTCAAGCTACTATGGAAAGTCCAAAATACCCCTTGGGGCTTGTCATGAAGAAATAATTAAGGAGGAATGGTTCTAGTCTAATTGGTTTCACTAATAAATTTATCCTCCTAATGAATGTGCTTACTATTGGGCTCAATTCTAACTAGAATCAAATGTTGGTCCATGGATCTAAATTAAACTAGTTAGGTTCACTAACACAAGTCCAAAATAAAATCTAACATCTACAATAAATAATAATACAATAATTAATATTTACAACATGCACAATATTTAATATAATAATCCTAAAATAAAAATATCCATGTCCAATTACCAAACTACCCTTAGTTGGAAAAGTGAGGGTGACACAGTCCTATGACATCGACTATGATGAGACATTTGCTCCAGTAGCAAATATGAGCACCGTAAGAACCTTGGTTTTTCTTGCAGCAAACCATGGGTGGCAACTTCATCAATTGGATGTGAAGAATGCATTTCTTCATGGAGATCTACAAAAGAAAGTATACATGAAGACGCCCCCGAATTTTTGCACGAAGCAGTCAACAGGAAAGGTGTGTAAGCTGAAGAAATCACTGTATGGACTCAAGCAATCTCTTCGGGCCTGGTTTGAAAGATTCAGAAAGGTTGTCACAGGCATGAGGTACAGCCAGACCAATGCAGATCATACGGTCTTCTTCTGACATGCAAGAGGCAACGTCACCATACTTGCAGTATATGTAGATGATATAGTGATCACATGTGATGAGGAGGAGATTATCCAGCTGAAGTCAAAGCTTGCCAAGGAATTTGAAGTAAAGGACTTGGGAATGATGAGGTATTTTCTCGGGATCGAGGTGGCTCGAGGAAGAGATGGGATCGTCCTCTCTCAGAGGAAGTATGTACTAGATCTGCTTACAGAAACTTGTATGCTGGGATATCGATCAGCAGTCATTCAAATTGATCAGAAAGATAAGTTGGGGGCAGAGGCAGGAGAACCGGTTGATCGTGAGAGATATCAGAGACTTGTAGGCAGATTGATTTATCTAGGCCACACTCGTCCTGATATCGCATTTGTTGTGAGTGTAGTGAGTCGCCACATGCATGATCCAATGAAGAGCCACATGGATGCAGTTTTTTATATTCTAAGATATCTGAAGGGGGCTCCTGGAAGAGGGCTATGGTTCAAGAACAACGGACACATGGGTGTTGAGGGGTACTGCAATGCAGATTAGGCAAGCTACATGGACGACAGAAGGTCTACATCAGGTTACTGTGTCTTTGTGGGGGGTAACCTAGTCTCATGGAGAAGCAAAAAACGGTCTGTGGTAGCACGATCGACCGCTGAAGCAAAATATAGAGCTATGACTCTGAGAGTGTCAGAGTTGTTGTAGGTAAAAGCACTGCTGACAGAGTTGAAGCTGGACCAGGGAACACCATTGCGTCTTCTGAGTGACAGTCAAGCTGCACTAAGTATAGCTAACAATCCTGTTCAACGTGACAGAACAAAGCACATCGAGATCGATCGGTTCTTCATCAAAGATAAGCTAGAGAAAGGGGTATTAAATCTCGATCATGTTCGCTCAGAAGAGCAAGTCGCAGATTGTCTTACTAAGGGTCTTAATTCATTGAGTCTTTCTAAACTATATGACAAGATGGAGATGATTGATATCTATCGTCCATCTTGAGGGGGAGTGTTGAGAGTATTAAAGGGTTTTAGTCCCATATGGAGTAGAGTAGTAGAGAGAGGGGTTAGCCTCTCCTATATATATGTAGCTCCACATCAATAATAAACAAGCCAAGTATTCTACTAAATATCTATTCCTTGAATAAGCAAGTCTTCGCATCCTTGTTGTCAGCCATCCATTTGGAGTGTCCTTCCCACCAGGCTAGCAAGCTTCCCAAGTATGATTTTGTTCCAAAACTTCAATGAAGATGAGGGGACCTAATCCACAGTGGAATCTTGCTCTGTAAATCCCTTTCCATGTCAGCATCAGGGTGCCATTGCTTGAGGATTACTACTACCATCAAAAGTCCATGGCCCTCCATCAAGAACTCTTTGACACTCTTCAGCAGTGCCAAATTTGAAGAGGAAAAAAACCATCTTCCCTAGAGTAGACCACCAGAGAGCATGTTGGCTTCCAAGTCCTCAAAGCAAATGCCTGTATGTGAAGATAAAAAGGTCTATTAGTCACCAACTAAGCCATTAATGTGTTCTTTCCTCTGGTTGAAGCTCCATGGTTCTCCTCCCTAGTGATCAGGGCAAGTTGCTTGCCCTCCTTCGTAATAGGAGGATGATATTGAAGTTGGCACTCCTCAACATCTGTTTTGGAGGTGTTGCAAAGATCATCCCATGAAACAGGTGTGGTGGAACTCTTGAAGACCACGGGAGCCCTATTAATAGGTTGTGATCTCATTGGATTCCTCCTAGAACGGTACTATTGTGGGATACCCCCTGTTCTTTGTCTTTGCTGCATTGCATGCCCCTTAGCAGGCAAGGAATCCTGCACAGTAGTTGCAGATTGTTTTTGTTTTTGCTTTCTTTGAACAACAGTCCAGTCATCATCTTTATCTGCTCCACTAGATGATCCCTCCACATGCAAAGGATTGGATTTCTTCATCATGGTTACTAGGCATGGTGATGGTGGGAGGAAGACCCAGGTCTATCCCTAAGGCTAGCAGTTGGCGCCTCTTCATAATCAGGAAGGTCGGCTCCCCTAGAGCTGGCTCCTTCCCACATCTATAACCAAAAGAAGAAGAAATTAGGGTTTCACTGGAAACCTAGCTCAAGTGGCAAGGAGAAGGAGACACAAAGTTTCTTGGCTGGGTGGGTTCGATCCCACGGAAAAGTGCATTATTCCTTCCATTTAATGGTGAGAGTTAAAAATAATAATAAATGGCAGTCACATTTTCAAGCGATCATAGCAACCCAGGCGGTCGTAACTCAAATTCTCGCATAAAGCAAGTGGCGGAGGAAGTGACGAACCTAGATGAGATGGATGAGAGTATAAAAGCAAAGGAAGGGTGGACTACTGTAGAGAGGAGATGAAGAGGAAGGAAGCAAGTATTGGTGAACCTAGATCTGATAAGAAGGGAGTCAACATCGAATCGACCAAATCCGAAGCATGGACATATAGTGGGGGGAAGCCAGGCCTTGCTTGGAGAGATGCCTAGGAAATCGACCAACCTGCAAGATAGAGTTGCGCTGAGTGGATATAATGAGCATACTAACATCAGGGGAAATTATCCAATGCAAACCCTATCTCTTGTGTATATTTGTGTAAGCCGACAATGGGTAGGGAGAAATTGGAATTATAATATATAGAACCCAAAGTGGTGAAAGGAGTTAAAGTGGCAGAGATAACGAGCGATGTATCTGGCTAAAACGGCAGTGTGTTGAAAAAAAACATGATAGTATTATGTGTAATATGTACAAGGCCGTTCTTCGGCCAACTCCGCGTTTACGTGTTAAGGGAATGACGCTCCAAAGACGACATGAAAATCTTCTCAAGGGAGAGTTGATTTTACTTCATAAAGTTCAGCCTTACTGAGGATCTTGAGAAGATTTTAGAGGCCGTGTCGTGGACGTTTGATGGAAGATTAATAGTAATGCGGAGGTGGGATCCTGCTACCAATTTTTAATGGGATCGTCTCACCGCAGTCCCGATCTGGATTGGACTACCATGACTTTCTCCACAACTATGGAGTTCCCCATAATTATGAAGCTACAAGTATTGTGGGTACCCCTCAACGATGGTCATACTGAGGGCAGAGTTTGGATGCGACCTATAGCTAATCCGGAGTAAGTGGAGCAACCTATAGCTAATACAGAGCAAGAGGACAGAGTTTGGATGCCAGCAGAGTACTCGCAAGCTTCAATGCTAGGCAAGGGAGCAGGTCTAGAGAGTAGTAAAGGAATCAATGAACAAGTGGGTGATAAAGACAATGGTAGTTGCTCCATTATTGAAGGACAAGAGATGGAAGTGGAGGGAGTGGGATAGCAGGCTTTAATCCCATATGGCAATTCAAGTAACTCATTAGGAGCGGATGGTACAAGTAGACAACACACTACTAATATGAGTACGTTGAGTAGTGAAAGAGAGAACCTGAATGAGGTCAAATGTTAGGGAGGTGGATGAAGAGCAGACTATAGACAGCAAAAAGTCTTCTGATAGTACTGTTTCGCGACCTAATCTAGTAGGAGGCACATGTAACTCTGAAGACAATGGGCACAGTATACCAATTAGTGACATCTTGTCATCCCCAATCCGCAATGGGTTTTTTGATGATGTCAGTCATGCAAAGTAACGTAGAGAAGGTGGTAATCATAAACCAGAGATGCTCAATTTGAGGATTATATTCCTGCCCCAAGGGCGAGTCAAAAAGTTAAAAAGGGGATCAACCATCGGGTTTGAGGACGACTTAGGGTACCCACTCCCAACGGTGTCCTTAGTGTCGGTAATTTATGATGCAACTTGACGAGGATGTCAGATTGTCCTCCACCGCGGGATAATCTTGATGTGGGTGTGTCTTTCTGGGTTGTAGCTGGCTTTTTCTTTCGTTTAATACAATTACCTTTATATATATATTAGGCTCATAGCCCATCTGAGCCACCAGTTCTCAATGGTTAAACCCGACTGGGATATATTACAGGCAGGGGCTTGGCACGGGCTTGACCAGTTCGGTCTTCCGGGCTGCCAGTCCCATCTTACACGTTGATGTAGACTACGGTAGATCTTGCAACCATATTAAAAAAAAAAAATCAATTTATGGATATTCTATGGCCACACAACAGTCCTGAGGCATTTCTCCTTGTCAACCATCTTGCTTTAATTCTATATAAAGACCATGCTCAGTTTCATTAGCATCATAGGCAATGATATGACCCTTGTAGAAGAATAGTATGTTTTGGGTCTAGCTTAGGATTTAGTACGAGTCTATGAGTTTGTCACAAATTCGTCTATGTTATAGATTGTGTCAAGATTCCGCCTTTCCTATTGAATTTGAATATATATTTGTATTCTTGACTTGTTGGGCTCTTTGTATATGGAGTCTATCGATGTATTCTTCTTGATCAGTATAATAAGAAACTTACCTATGGAGAGTATGTTGGTTATTCCCCAAATATTATTTTTCTTCACCAAATAATGATTAGCCACCTCTTGTTCTCTTCCTCCATCTCTCATGTCTCAACAACCCTAAATAGCAAAAAATATTACTCTTAGATATATCGTCTATGATAATAAGGATGCATTCCTTAAACTAAATTGTCTTAAGATCTGTTTTTGACATGTAACTAAGATTCTTCTAAACTTACTGAATGTATACACATTCTTATAGCTATAGAAAGGCCCTGCGGATGATGAAATATGCTGATCACCATGGATTTCCCCTCATCACATTCATTGACACTCCTGGTGCATTTGCCGACCTCAAATCGGAAGAACTTGGTCAAGTATCATATCTAACTTATCTGTTGCCAGTGTCAAATATACTTGATCAAGTTTGTGATAATCATCATAACTGCCTTGACAAGGTACTTCTGTTTCATACAGGGTGAAGCAATAGCCCACAATTTGAGGGTTATGTTTGGTTTGAAAGTCCCTATTGTCTCTGTTGTTATTGGTGAAGGTGGATCTGGTGGAGCTCTTGCTATTGGTTGTGCAAACAAACTCTTCATGTTGGAGAACTCTGTCTTTTATGTTGCCAGGTAGCCAAAATTATTATGCATAAAATAATCACATTTGTCTATTGTGTTGAGTATATTATTTTTGAGCATCCAATGAAGTATTTCTAGTGCTCCCTCCTTAATAGACCAAGACTATGATCATCAAACTTTAGTTCTCTTTTACCGAACAGTGAGTTTGTGGAAGATGATAGAATGTGAGCAAGGAAAGGAATAAAGATGACTTAGAAGAAGAGTAAACAATTAACCTAGAGAGTAGTTTGTCGTCACCTGTTTTCATGTAGACATCATAAATTTCAAGGCAATATTATTTTAACTTTCATATAATTTCTTTAATCAAAGTTGACATGTTTTCTTGTACAAAAGTAGTTGGTCTTGATTAATAGATTAATCAGTGCCTAGTTTGTTGCTTCACTGACTGACATGCTTAGTGAAAAAAAAAACTTTAGTTACTTTGACTGTTTCTTGAGCAAATTGTGTTATATTTTTCTCTATTCCATGTACATAAATTATCACTGTCAAACTGTTTTACCACTGTAACATTTGATCCTTATTTTTCCAACATGTGCACTTGTAAATTCTAATTGTCTCGAGTCTAGTAGTTCCTATGGACCCATGAACTAACTCCTAGGCTCTCTTGTCCGTTATTCCTTGGTGTTTTCTCACCACCTTTACTGTTTCTTGAGAAAACTGTCTTATATTTTTCTCTATTTCATGAACATAAAGTATCACTGTCAGAATGTCTTACCACCTTCACATTTGAATGATCCTTATTTTTCCCAACATGTGCACTTGTAAATTCTAATTGTCTCGAGTCTTGTAGTTCCTATGGACCCATGAACCCTTAGGCTCTCTTGTCTGTTATTCCTTTTTGTTCTCTAACCAATCTTTAGTTTTAGTCATGTGCCCATTCAATTTGTGAATCTATTGTGCATTTTTGCATTTACAAGCTCTCTTTATTTTGTGCAGCCCGGAAGCATGTGCAGCTATCTTGTGGAAGTCTTCCCAAGCAGCCCCCAAAGTACATGTGTTTTGCTTGCTGCTGTTTTTAATTAGTATGCGTCTTAGTGCTAACATAGTTAGCTTTTCTTTTTCTGGTTATTTAGGCAGCCGAGAAACTGAAAATCACTGCCACTGAGCTATGTAAGCTAAAAGTTGCCGATGGAATCATTCCAGTATGTTCTCAAACTTTGCAGATTTCCTTTTCATGTTTTCTTTCAATTCATTGATACAACTACTTGTACATGCATGTTTACTAATGATAATATATGATCTTTAAAGCAATCCTTACTGTGTTTGAGACTATATAGGGTACTATAGCACTTCTCCACTCATTAGGATTTTTCTACTCTCTAGTATTTGATTTAATAAATTTGTTAGCTATTGTTAAACCTTTCTCTTTTAAACAATGACAAATCTTGATATAAATATGAGCAGCCCTACGGCTTTTCCACTTTTCATTCCCTTTAAAGCATCTTAACTTCATAAATCATAATTGTACGACATAGGGAATATGACCTACCTCGAATTTGGTCATCTCTTTCTATATTAAATTTTCCTAGGTAGTTTTTGTTAAACAACATGTGAAAATAAGTCCACCTCTCCTTGATATCATTTTATTTTACTTATATTTTTGGTCTAGTACCCTTTGATATACTTAATATTACCTAGGTCTCTACTTCCCTACTCAGAGAGAAAAATGTGCCGAAAGGAAAGTCCATGGACCAGCCCCATCATCCCCATCCCGTAGATTGCCCTAAGGATGCCTTCGACATCCAGGGTTCACAAATGTACAATAGACCCATGTCAATAAGCAGAACACATTAGTTGCCCACTCCTTTTGGGCAATAAGGGTCGCAAAACAACAACCATTCATTCTTAAACCAACATTTTTAAGATAGTCTCGAGGAAGAGGGGATTCTCCAGAACCACAAGAATCCTTAGAATAATATTCCAAGTCAACAAGTCTACAAATATTTCTCTTTAATTTCTAACCTCCTATAGAAATAATCATAGGTCTTAGATTTAGTTTTGCTAAATCGTTTAATAGATTTTTCTTTACTAAATGATATCACTCAAAGTCTCATTATTTCTATAACTTCTGATAATCTCTATAGATGATTCTTTTTTCCTTGATTATCCTTTGACTTTTTCCACCACCACTTTTCTTTCAAACTCCATCCATTGGATCTAGAAACTCCTAAAAAAATTGCTACTTGATACAATTAATTATCTTTTTCTAGTTTCCATATTCCTTCACCTTTTTATCTTTAAATAGTGTACTCTCCTTTCGAGTTCCATCATATGGTCCTCGATCTCATGGTTCTTCTCTCATTTCCTAACACCAATAACTAATAGAACCATCCTAGGTTGTGTGGTAATTAAGCTCTCCTATAGCTTTGCAATCTTTACATTCTAGCCAACCTGCCTTCCTAGTAAAAAAAAAAAACATTACATGGCTACTTGGTTCTACTTCTAAAGTAATTAAATGTTCATATTTTGTTTAGAACAAGTATTGCTATTATAAGGTCAAAAAACAATGGAAAATCAAGTATACTATTGTCATTGTCATTCCAAATTCATCACATGACCTCCATGACTATATATATATATATATATATATATATATATATATATATATATAAAATTTTCGATCTCATGTTTTTTCCCCATGACGTCCATGACTATATATATATATATATATATATATATATATATATATATATATATATTCTCTCTCCTCAAAGCAATTCTTGAATCAAACTTACAAAAGTTCCAAAAAATTTCTTTGCATGTAATCTTACTTGGTGTGCATACTAATAACATTAGTAAGCATCCTCCCTTAATACAAAATCGATTAACATTATCCTATCCTCCTATTCTTTTTCTATCTACCACGCTTTCTATAATATTATATGATGTTTTCCTACCCATTCTCTCTCTTTTTGTATATGCTAAATTTTGGATAAAAGATTTTTAATTTCTCTGGTTTCTTGGCCTAGCCCACTTAGTTTTTTGTAAACAAATTATACTATTTTTTCTCATAGTCATTGCATATGTTTGTAGATCCTTAAAAATGACAGTCTCAAAGTAGTGAAACACACTGACCAAACTTCCAGTCACAGGAAGCAGATCATCAAAAGCAAACAGGGAAGGCACATCCCGCTCGCGTAAATCTCACAAGCAGGGAAAGCATTTCTCGCTCGCGTGGATCTCGCAAGCACGGAAAGCACTTCCCGCTCGTGTGAAGTTCACAAGCAGGAAAAGCACCTCTCGCTCGCGTGAAGCTCACAAGCAGAGAATATTGGTTCCCTCGCTTGAAGCTCACAAGTAGGACAACGTGCACGTGCCGCCCTCATTAATGAGAGGGATGTGTTATCACATCAGAGGACAACACGTCTTGTAAGACGTCCAATCAGTCACATAAAGCATGATTTGATATTAAGTGTATCATTAATGCTTGGCAGCTGATGATTGGACTTAAATGTATATCATAAATACTTTTCTACACGTTGCTAGTTCCCATTGGCTCCTGCGTGTGTGGGTGGGTGGGGGGGGGGGTACACATTTCACATTGGATGCTTCCCACAGTTCACATTGGATGCTTCCTACGGGAATCCAGCAAGTCACCTACCCACTTGTGAGTATAAATACCTCATATTTATTGCAAATGAGCATGCATCCAAGCATATATATATATATATATATAGAGAGAGAGAGAGAGAGAGAGAGAGAGAGAGAGAGAGAGAGAGAGAGAGAGAGCACTCTGTTCACAATCGCCTTGAGCATCAAGAGCACGTTGGAGTCCCGTCTTCTTGTATATGATCGTTAACGGAGTAAAGGGATCGTGTCGATCCGATCTACTTCGTCACACTTTTTCAGAATCAAACTTGTAATAGAATTCTTGTTGTACTAACACACTTAGCAAAAGTTGTAATATGATTCTTTACACGAACAAAATTTTCTTCGAAAGAAGTATCGAACATGTCCCTTTCCGACGGAAACATGTTAACTCAATTTCCTTTCTTGTTATGGTTCCTATGGATAAAGTAGCTAATGTAATCGTACTCTCATGCACAAACTCCTTAGCTCATGACTTTCTATACCCTACTCATCATTACATGTTGGAGTCTTCTTTGGTCCCACATCTGATAATATTATAATATGAGGAATACCATTACACAATAATATCCTATATATGCACCTAACCTCCTCAATAACGCATCCCAGTTAATTTTTTTCTTTCTTCTTACAAGAACTTGTCTACCCATTTAATCCCACTACTTTAGCATAAGAGTAGTTAATTATATTTCACCAATTAAAGTGAATTATTCATGATATAGGTTATCTGGACCCCGTCACACACTCTGACTTGTTTCACCCGCTTTGGACCCGAGGCGAGTACAGTCTCTGATGGTTTTCTTACTGATAATTTCTATAATACATGTAGTATTGTTGTACTTGATTCCTGACACGAAGAAACACGGGCTAGCATATCTTGTGTTTTTAGATATTAATCATGTGTAATACTTGATATTCGTGCGATTCATGTATGCTAGTCGGGACGAAAAAATGCTAGTTTATATGTGATCATATTCTTAAATCCTGTGCAAATATAATTCCTGTGCAAAGGCTAACCATACACTTCATGTATGATTAGCCGGCTCCTATTGTGCAATCCTAAGCCGATCACATAATCAAACTAGTATTTCAAAACACTTAGTGACTAAAGATTTCCTTATTGATACATGACATATTTTTTTGTTTATTCATTTTTCCTGTTCATTTCTTATCATGTCTTGATGCCATTTTATTTATCCATCATGTACTACTTTTTCTATCATTGTTTTATAGTTCTTATCATGTATTGAAACTGCTATTGGAATTGTACTCGTTCAATCCTGACTGGATAATATTTCAGGTAGCACTTAGAAGGACCTGTGCCCCATCTATTGTGGATTTTGGAAAAATAGCTTCGAGCCCGATTTTACCTCCTAGAGGATCGAGGAAGGCCGCAAGCGGGAGACCTAGTTATGACAATAGTTATAATTTACAAACTTACTATAGTTGTATGAGTTATGAATACAAAATTTTGTATTGTAACCTTTACACACACACACACACACACACACACACACATATATATATATATATATATATATATATATATATATATATATATTACAACATGTTTCCACCTACCTTAGTTTTGTGATTTGAGTATAATATATGTTCCCTTTATATTATGAGGTGTTGATCATACAGTATTAGTTCCAGACAGCGTTATGCCGCCGACACTGCGGCGTAGGCTGGGCGTGCTCACACACTCGTACCCGGACACCCGGGTGCGGGTCGTGACACTTGATTTGTGCTGTTAACTCCTTGATAGCTACTTCTATTTTTGTGAATGACTGACAATTGATTTAGATGCTTCTCAAGTTAGGTTGAGCTATAAATGGCAAGTGTGAGATCTAAATTCTTTTTCATGCACTCATGACATCAGTCTGTACACCTCCAGAAAATCTCAACTTTCATCCATTAGGCTCAATATCTTTAGTTGTCCTTTTTAATTTGGATTTATTAGTTACCCAAACTGATATAAACCTTGGGTGAAATCATACTAAAAGCTAGCCGTTAAGAGGAGAGAGTACAAAACTTATCAACCCATATCGATTTTCACATATAACAGATATGCGACTATAGGACCCTTGCACAAACCCTTCTGGTACGAAGTAAAAGGATCGTATTGCTGGCGGAAGCAATATTTAATTTTTTTTCGATACACTATGCTAGGTCACCTGACACGAACATCTTCATGTTTGTACCACGCATCCAATGTGCAGATCTGTCATATGTGAACCCCTTCGCACACGTGATATGGCATTGTTTACTTTCAACGATCTAAGGATCGATCTAGGTCCATGATAGATCTAATCTATCTACGAGTCTAAATCATCACGCTCATCTCATGATTCGTGATCAACAATTGGATCGACACGAATCCTTATCACATTATAATGATAGATCCCTTGTTGGTGCCATAAGTCGTGATAGATCCCTTGTACCACTGACAACTGGTCTCATAAGGATCTATCATGACAACTGGTCTCATAAGTTGTGAACAACTGTTGGTGTCATTCAGTGAACTTATTCAGCTAACTAAGCACCTGGACTCTTGCTATGGTGTCAACTACACCAGCAATTTATGAGACCAATTGCACTCACCACGAGTTTGATGCATAACACAATGACTTATCCGGTTTCACCAATGTCCCTCATGGTGAACCTATGGCCATAAACATATGTTTTATAGCAAAACTTAAGGCATTCGTATCTCATCCAAGGCATCTCATGACAGTACGAAATCCATTGCCTATGTCCTTGGGACTTTATCACATTATCATCAATTACGTTTTCATAGTATAAATATGATAAATATAATGTCATTTATGCATGCTACATCTAGTGATATTCGTACAACTAAAAAATCTTTCAAATTAGCTGCTAGTGCATATCGGTATCAATGGGACCTTATGAAGAAAATTTGGAATTATGCACTATATGTTCAAGGGTTGTTTGGTTGCGTGCAGCTAAGGAGAGAATGCAAGATGAGTGGCACACAACATGCTTGAAGTATCATTCCACCGTAATTATTTTTTATTAGATTCAGCACATGCACATGTTACTGCAACTTCTTTTCCAATTGTTTGGTTATCATAGGTAATATGAGTTTGCTTATCCATTTATCATATGCCCTTTTCCCAGCTCACTTCTGTTAATTACTTTGACATGCCCCCCAATTGCTATGGTATGTCTTTCGTAGTACGAATTGCTTCACCTTCAGTAAGCTCCTGCAACTTCTTGAATTACACTACTACAGTACTTGAGAAGGTAGAAAGGTCATTTACTGCTGCTTGTGCTGCTAATGTTGGAGGAACCTGGTGTCAATGCTTCCTGACATCATCATATTGGCTCCCGAGTGTTCTGCCATATTTATTTCAAACTAGGAGGTCCTTTGATGGGTTTCTCAGTTATCTGAAAGATACGGAGTTAGATATCTTAGTATGTATAGGCTAGCAACAGAATTGTTTAGTGGCTGGTAGCATAGTGATTGAAATCTACAGCAAAAACAGGTACATATAACTCTTTTTTGGGGTCATTTGCTAAGAATTGATGACCATGTGTACTACTAATGCTTTGACTTGATCTATGCAATTGCAACATTTTTTTTTATCAAAAGTTTAAATTAGTTATTTTTCTATGTTTGTGATATTGATATGAGCAGGATAGATATTGTAATGCTGAAAATGTGCCAGATCTTTTATACTTTATTTTAGCCATGAACATATGTTCTTTACTCAATATTTTCATTTTTGCAGGAACCTCTTGGTGGTGCACACATCGACCCAGCTTGGACCTCCCAACAGATAAAACTAATGGTTACAAAAGCCATGGAGGTATGTCGTACTTTTCTCCTTTTTCTGTGAATATTAAAACCTTCAAGAACTAAGTGTCGGTTACAACCATTTTTTACTTCCTTTTTTTCATCAAATCACATTGGAAGACCATGTTCTTATTGGTATAGCAACAAAAGAAAATTACAGAAAGTTCATCTTATTTTACCTCATTATGTAGCAAGGAAGGAAAATTTGAAGAATGTTATATATAAATGTGAGTATTTAGAAACACGATAGATGAAACTTTACAGCATACGTGTTTAATAAAAGAAGTTTGATGTTCTGTAGATTTTCCTCAATAATTACACTAAGCATTTTTGACATAATATATTTAATAATGCAGAAAGCATATCATTTCTTTTTGCTTATCATTGAGATGAATGTGATTCCTATAATAAATTGTATTAACCTATTTGTCTAGACACTTTCCTAATCTTAAGTGGAACTTAGAGGGTCCTCCTTGATTGCATGAGCTAAACTACTAGAAAAAGGGTATACACATCCTCACCTGCCTTCTAGGTTCTATGGTTAGATCCTCACTTGTTCATTTAGGAATGAGCTCGACAAGAAAGACTAAACTTTTGGCCCAGACTGGAGATCCAAGTCCTGACTTGTGTGGGCTCATTACATCTGTAGATGGAGAGAGTGGAAGGGTGGTTCTGGGACACGGATGAAGACTTTTCATTTCCCCAATATTACTTTTACAAATTATCCTCTTCTACCCTAATTTTATTATTGTGACATAGATACTCCCTAGCCTTCTAGATGCTTATTCAAAATACAATTACCTAAGAACTTTCACAGGAAAGATCTAAGTTAACTGCTATTGACCATTAAAAGATGAGAGCAACATAAAAACAAGTAATTAAGATTGTATTCTCTTTCCTCCTATTCTTGAAAATTCCTAGATAATATTTATACCCTTTTTAGGTTCCTTTTTCAGTTTCTAGATATTTCTGAAATGCAAAGCAACTAATTGGTTTATTTATATCACTCAGGAACTCTCTGAATTGGACACAGAGGGTTTGCTTACCCACCGGCATAAAAAGTTCCGGCATCTTGGGGGATTTGTCGAAGGTAACTTCGTTGAACCAGAGAAGCAGCGAAACATGAAAAAGAAGGAAACCGACCTTTCTGCTGACATTGAGGCTGAGATTGAAAATATCAAGAAGGCAGCTTTAGAAGCCAAGATTCAATCACCAAGACCTGTCATCTCTAACGAGTCCATAGAGAAGTTGAAGCAAGAAGTAGACAAGGAAATGACAAATGCCTTTATCTCTATGGGCCTTCAGGAGAAACTAGAGTCCCTTAAGATGGAGTTATCCAAGTCACCCTCAGACTCACCTGATCAAGCCCTTACTTCGTCGGCAAGGGAAAAGGTCAACAAGTTGATGCAAGAGTTTAACTACAACCTGTCGCGACCTGGATCCTATATTGCACTAAAGCAAAAGCTTAAGACATTAGCAGAGGTTAACAAGGTTATGGAGCTCAAGACAAAAGGAGAGAAATTGAAAAGAGAGATCAACGAGAAACTCCAAGAACGAGTGAAGGACAAGATGGAGATCTTGAGAAAGGCCCGTATTAAGGTGGCCAAAGGAGAGCAGTTGGATGAAAGTGAGACGAAGGAGGTGAACACAGCTCAAGAAGATTTAAAGGAGATGTTAAAGTCGATGAACCTAGAGGTAGTCGGATTGAGTAAGAAGACTGTGCCAACGGCTCCACCAAATTTAGAAGAAAAGTTCGCAAAGGCAGATGAAGTGATAAAACAGGAGATATCAAAAACCATCGACATCGCAGGTCTGAAAGGTAAGATAGATGAGCTGAAGGCAGAGATTGAGAAGGGTTCAAGTAAGGAGAAGGTGGAGAATTTGTACGAGGAAATAAGGGAAGGAATTCTTGCCACAATGGATTTAACAGAATTAAAGAAGAAAGTAGGCAGTTCTGTGGATTTGCAAGTTGAAGAAGCAATTGGTGCGAATAAGAATATTGTTCATGGGTGAGGGAGAAATTTAGGTCAGACTTGTTTGATTCTGTGTATAGTTTCTTCTCCCAGTACATTACTGGTTTGTATCCGATTTTATTTCTAAAGCGGAGATGAGGGTGGGAGTGTCTGGTGTATATGCTTCGATATGTTTATTTTGCATTGGAGATGTATTTTAAAGTTGAAACATTTGTTGAAATATGAGCAAGATAATGTGAAATATAATTTTCTTATTTGGTTGATTTAACTTAACCTTACTTTTTATGTTGAATTTTGTTTCTAAAACCGTGATCAAACTGAAAATTAGCTGGTGTCGATTCCGAAAGCCTACATGTTGTAATACAGGGATTGGAAGATAATAATAAAGTAATAGTTTGATACTTTCAAAGAAATGACCCTTCTTAATGGGATCGCATTTGCGACCAGGAGGATTGCTACTGCTCATTGTTGTTCATTTTAGCTCGATCAGCTAGGAATTACTTCTAGCATATAGGATTGTTGTTCAAGAAGCTTCAAACTGTGTCCTTCCTGTACGCAAACATTTATGGATACAAATTTATGAAATCTTCTTACGATACGTAGAAACTGGTATATTGCGATACCGTGCTTTCAATGTCTGCTTCAATGTCTTCGGTCACATAATTTACAAAATGAGCTTTATTATTGAACAGAGGATGTGATTAATCGGTTGAATTGCGATAGTAAGAGTTGAAGTTGAAGAATGTACCAAAATTTATGAATGCATATTACTTTGAAAATGACTAATCTTCAACCCCAAAATTTATGTTGCAGAAGGCCACTTTTCTCTTGGATAACAATAATCGTAGTGTTCTCTCCTTTGTCGTTGAAATCTATATCTAATCTGGATTTTTTTTTATAAGATCTGTGTTCCTTAATTTACAATCCCATTTTTATCATAATGAATGGCTTACTAGACCACATAAGATGGGAACCACTGAAAGTTTAGAGACTTTCTTTCTTTTGTTGCTTATGAAACCACTCAAAGTTTAGAGACTTTCTCTGTTGCTAATGAAGCAGCAACATACCTAGCTTTTGTTGGCTGTGGTATTTTGTTTTCGATTCTTCCAACTTGACTCCAACATTATAGTTGAACACACCTAGGGTTCTATCTTTTGTCATCTATGTTAGATTGAGAAATGTGAATCAATGTATGCTACTACTCTATTTATGTTTTCTTCCATTCTTATTATAAACTATAGAAAGATCATTAGTCCTCACAATGTACTTCATATAAGTCTAGTGTACCATATTCGGATTATATTGATATATCTACTAACAACACACAGAAGATAAAATATATTAGGACTAATTTAGATCATCACATACATTATATTTCTTATTGATGAGGCCTAAGAAACATTGCTCACCCTATATATTTATCCCTAGGATATAAGATGCTTCTCCTAATTTTTTTCATGGAGCTAAAATTCCATTGCTTGTAACATGTTATTGAGATTCTCGTATAAGTCCTTCATAATGAACCAGTAATAGGTTAGAAAGAAGAAGAATCCGCTAATCGAGCATTGTGAACTCCAAGAAAAAAAACAGCCAAAATTTTTCTTGTAGGTGATTGCTAAGAGTATTAGCCAATCTGCTTGTTGGGTGGTCAGAACTATCGTTGCTCAAAACAAGATTCGATCTCTATACACCGATCTACTCCTAGGAACTAGCAAGTTCTATTATACAGTTTATAATATAGCTTCTGTAACTCTCTGGATTATCACCACTCTTCGACTTGATCATGCGCGAAGGCGTTGATGGAGACCCGTTGGAACGAGCGCTTAGCTCTAAAGTCAAAACACTCTTCGGCTAGAGGGACTCCTCTCTATTCTTCTTACTGATATTCCTCTCGCGAAGAGGTGAAGCTCTCTTTAAATATGATACTAAGCAGTAAGGGTCATCGATTATTCCTTTCTAATCTGTCGAGTTCATATGCTGAGTAAATATTATCCGCCAACTTGATAAGTTCAAGTATTTCCGCTTCACGGCTGCTACCCTTTTAAGTTAGGCATGCATCAAATGTTACGCACCTAAGGTCAAAGGGTACAATTTTCACATACTCGGTCCAACTATAAATAATTTTCGAAACTTCCAACTTAGGCAACCAAATATTATATCCCGCTTGTGACTCTTAATCAATTCCAACCAATCTCATTCGATATACTGTCAAACTTATTTATCGATAGTAACACTCAATCATTGATGCTAAATTTGAAACTTTTCACCCAGCCGATTCGAATCACTATCTAAATGTATAATCCATCACGATGTTCCCAGTTAAGGCATCCATCTTATACTTCTCACTTCCTTGCTACCCAATATTACATTAAGCTATCGAGAGTCTACTATTGATACACAATCCAAAATACACAAATGACGCTTGCACAATATCACAAGGCATCGATCCCGACTAAGTCTCGGCACTACCTTATTTTTACTGGCATGCTCAATACTATCACTTATGGAAGGGTCACTGCACAAGCATCACTAAGAGGGAAGAGGCATATACCACACAAAGACTAAGCCATTCCTGATAATCATACTGTCCTTACGTCGATCTAACATCCATTCCGTACTACCTTCACATGATATCATTGCCAGCCACAAATATGATTCTCATTACTCAGATATAAAACACATTTTCGCCATCGCACATGAATCAACTCAACATTACTGTTGATTTTCTCTATTAAAATTACTCAAGCACAATTCTCATGGATTACAGCACACATATTGATTTCTCTTATTCCCACATGCAAAATATTAACAACAAGTTATTCTTTTATGGCATCGAATCATTGTTGGGTTATTGGTATCATTTACAAATCAAGAATCACAACTAGGACATCACAATATTTAGGCTTATTGTATGGAACATCCAGTGGGTGTAGCCAAGAGGTCAAATACTCTCGATTGCGGAAGCATTTTCGAGCAATAGCGGAAGTAAGCGACTTTGAATACTCACAGAAGGCAACTTTGAATACGCACTGAGGCGACTGTGACTATTCGCAGAAGATATTTTGGATAGCCATCGAAGCAACTTTGAGTATCCTTGGAGGCATCTTTGAGTAATCGTGGAAGCAACTTTGATTTAGGATTATCGAGTCCAAGGACGCATAACCGTGCTCTGATATCAATTTGTCACGTCCCGATTCTGAAGAATCAAAAATAGCCACGGGTGTGATGCCGTACAAGCCTAGAATGTACTTGTACAAGGCAAGAATATAAACAAGTCATGGTATTTCTTAGAAGCATCGATATAACAGCGAAAAAAAACAGACAAATTGAAGTCACAACATAATAGAATGAAAAGTAGCTCTTTATTGATAATGGTATTTGAATACATGGCTTACAATAGATTAAAAAATCTCTCAATTACAACTGATACTTGGTCACTTGGCTTACATTGATATTTGCCTTCTTGGCTTACAATCTCACTGATACAACTTAATTACAATGTTCCATACATCATGTCCTTTATAACAGAAGACATCCTTTGGAAGAATAGCTTCTGTGCACCCCAACAATGCTTCGATTCCTCGGAACAGTTTTAGCTGCTCCCCAAAGCTGAGTACCTGGGGATGCCTACAAACGTGGTTTAGTACATATCACATACTGGTGAGCAAAGACTAGCCCACTCATTTAAACCAACACTAAGTATTCATGTGAGAAACATGAACATTAATTTAGTGATCTTTCTATTAGGGACTAGGTTCATTTCAAGGTTCAGAGTATCCAACAGCATAATGAAAGCATGTGAAGTAAGCAATAGTATACATTGAATATGAAAAATTAGAACATATCGCTTAATAGCGATTCTTACCAACATCCCACTTGTCATATCCTTGCAAAATAAGGATTAGCGATACAATAAGAATTATGAAACATTTCTACTTCAAGATGTTAAGCCTGCATAATGTCATCTTCAGCATGCAGCCTAACTATATGAGGGTCATTGGTGTTATTTCACCATATATGACTTTTACCACGGTATGCAGTGCACCTCCTCAGGAAGGTAGCTAGCCTCCACTGAGAATCCTACAATACCTCGTGCCCCTTTAAGCACATCCAAATGTTCCCCCCTAGGTAGAAGCAGTACCCGGTGTCCCGGGTCCAGATCGTGAAAATTTACTATCTTGTGCACAAGTTGTACATGACCATGCAAATACCTATATGACTAAGTAATAAGCAAACATTGCATGGTAGAGAAATGAAGTAATTACAGCCGACACCATTCCTTCTGGGGACCTCTTAGTCCATACTTGCTTACATGGGGACTTATCAGTCCATACCTTCTTTTATAGAATCGATTCACTGATGCACTTCACAGATGTACCGATATTCAATGTTCCATTCTCAGTATGACCATCATGTAAGGAGGTTTGCACAATGATACTTCTTTTCTTATGTGAGACTTACATTACAATATTCTTATGCCAATGGAATTAGCAGTTCAGTATTCATGTGTTTCATTGTTTACAACAACATTAAATATAAGGCATCACTATCTTTATGTGGACTAGAGTAGCATATAGTTATGAAATACAACAAGGATACACTAGCATTCATTTTATTAGGACATGAAGGAGTAGAGGAGAAGGGGCAGATTCACTCACATCTACAAATATAACATGTCTGTCTCGATCCCAAGTATGCCTACGATTCCTCAAGAATGATCTAACGCGATGCACAGTCTTCTAACTTGGCATAACCATATCCTCGAACCATGCTCCATAAGATATCTCACTCGGCCAAATTATGCAAGACTGTATCATCACACCAAGCATCTCGATTTCTCGCACAACTTGTATCACATCTGTCTGATTCGTCTAGAATTTAGCGTAATGCCTTTACGCGGAGCAGGTCATTACAACAATCTTCCTTCTTTTAGATCTACTTCTTAATCCCTTTGCTTTTGATCTCCCTCCCTTCCCGATTGCTATTGCTAGGGTATCTGATGCGTATGACGTCAACCCTAACTTCTTGTCAGGGTCAGCCCTGAGTTCATAAAGGCCCAAGACGAACTTTCAAAATGTGGCCTCCATATATAATATAAAAAAATGAAATAAAATTAAGTTAAAAAAATGCTACACCAAGGATTGAACCTAGGACCTCTAGTGTGTACGTCTAACATAATAACAACTATTCTATAATTGTTTTGTGTTAAGAGAGACACATGGTACATACTAGCTCTATTTTAGATACAAGTTTATTAATATATATGTTTAAAATAATTTTTTGGGCCCTCCTGGTCTGTGGGTCCTAGGCGGTCGCCCCAGGGCCGACCGTGCTCCTTGTTCAGAAGAAAAATCGTTACATTAGTCATGGTGATTACTATGTGTTCCGTTAAATTGCTGAAAGAAATCAACAATGTCCACATGATTCCGACAAAAAAGTCAAGAGTAGAAGCACCTAAAACTAATCTTCCATCATCATCTTTATGGTCGCTAGTTGGTTGATAATACCCTGAACCTCGTTCAAGTTCTCTACAATTAAAGATTTTTTCTTGTACTTAAGCCTGACCAACTTTCTATTTATGAATGCCTTATTGGTTGTCGTATTCGTACAAGTTCTCCAATTTTCTACAAAGTCCTGTTGCAGTCGTATCCTTCAAGACGTGGTGAAATATGATGTCGTCAAACCATCGTCTGATGAAGCCAATCGTCTTTCGTTCGATCTTTTGGACTCGTATAATAACGGCCCAGAACACTAGCGCTTCACGATGAAAGAGTGGTGGGGGTGGTGGTGGCACTGGTGGAGGTGGATAGGATTAGGGTTAAGGATAGAGAAAGACTGTAAAACCCCTAAATTCTGAAAACGGTTTTATTACTTATTTATATTAGTTATAAGCTAAATAGGGAGAATAGATTTTATTAGAATAGAATTTCTCTTGGGATCAAACCCAAAACCCAAACCCGCAACCCCGCGTAAAGTAAGAAAATATCAGCAGTAGCTCATCACCCCGCGTATACTTCTACCCGCGTAAACAGCAGCAACAACAGTAGTAAAACTAGCTTCGTGCGTAAAGTTTAAAAACACTCGTAAAGTAACCTCCACGTGTAAACCAATTCCACCGCATAATTCCTATCCCCACGCATAAAACAAACTTCTTATGACTCATCCCCCACCGCCTCTCTACCTGTTATTCCTAAACTAACCTCCACCGAAACCTAAACCAATAGCAGACCAACCAAAACCTAAACCAATGGAAGGATGAAAGCAGCAGCAGTAGTAATTCTTAATCCCTAAGCTTCCCCACCGCCTCCTTATCCCTATATATATTACAACACTTCCCAAAACTCTAATCCCACTTCTTTCACCAAAACTTACACACAGGACGTACACTATACAAAGTCTTGCTCATGCAAGTATACCTTGCCAAATTCTACTGTTTAAATTATAAATTGTTGTATATATATTTCTGTTGCAAAATACATAAACTGTGTGCGCCTGAGATTGCCTCGGGTGAAATCAACAAATATGTTGATACGTAGTATAACTGACTTAGACATTATTAGACTCACCAACAGATACGAGGTTATTCTGATATCCTCCTAGACCTGACACTTGTATACACATCACAATTAATAATTCATGTTGGGATGCGGGTTCGCGTACTCGATTAGCTACCGGTGCGTGAGACACACATCACAGTTTAGCACGTAATAAGGATATCTAGAAAATTGTGACTTGGCATATAGCTACGTGGTATGCTCGTTGTGTATTCAACCTGTATACCCGCATTGGACGGGGAGGACAACTAGTAGACGTATGGTACACCCACCTCATTGACGTTATACCTTCGGATACCATGCTCCTCGGAGATGGACGATTATAGAGTGCCCATGTTTCTGGGGGCATATGTGGCATATACTAGCCAGTCACGACGATTGGTGAATTAAGTCAGCATATGTCTAGCCTATACTTTCCCATACGTACTATGAGGTCTGCACATTGCATTCACTTAGATGGTTAGCACACCCTTATTTACTTTACTCAGTATTTATATATATGGCATGCTTTTATGTATCTTGTTATGTCCCACTGAGGACCTGGTTCCCTTCCAGATTTAGATGAGGCATACTATCCCACAGTATACAGACCTGTGCAGGAGACGAGGTATGCATCTGAGGAGGAGCTAGAGGTGCTGCCATCAGAGTCCACCTGAACATTGGTAGACTCACCATCTAGAGTTGGAGCCTTTTTTTTTAGATAGACGATGCTCTAGACATGCTATATTTCAGCACTTTTATCTTAGCTTTTGTAGTGGGTTTGTTCCCACCAGACATATCTGGCTTGTACTATGACATTTCAGACTCAGCGCTTATATTCCAGCATTTACAGTATTCCTTGATGTTTGTGGATGAGATATAGATTGTGTGTGACTTATTGTGACAGTATATTACCACTGGTGGATTTAGATATTCATGTACAACGTACGTGTGTATATGGTTTCCATATATTAGAGTTCGTATACATACGACTGGGCGTGTTACGTATTTCTAGTCCTACGTATTTTGGGACTGGACGTGACATATTTTTAGTGGTGGCCCATGCAGGTCTAGAATATATTGTCTTGGTTACATAACTGTACCAAACAAGCCTGCGTATAGGAATATAGCATAAGGATCTCATCCGCTCTTGACTAAAACCTCATTCTCCCCTTCAACCTATCCTCTGTTTGGATAAACAGAATATTACGCCAGAAACTCTTTTCGCTATGACCAGGGGCCTCTATTTATATAGATCAACCAATTGACTATTGTTGGCGTAAAAACCAAGAAACTGTTATATTGGCGTAAAAGCCAAACTCTGTAGAAGACTGCCTACTTTATGCTACGATTATGACAACTGCTAAACCACGTTTCCATAGTTTTCCTAATCCTGCGTATGATACTTCATGTAAGCCATGTAGGAAACTACCCCAGTGTGAACTTGATAACAAACATAGAGTAGCCTGAATAGGCGTAAACCACAAGGATGGTGATATAAGTGTATTAGCCACAGTCTTAGCTTTCTCAGACTTGACAAAATTTTAGAAGAAAACAAATCTCATGCATTAAATACAGAAGATATGCCTAGAGCCCTGTGCAGAGACAGCTTTTGATGTAACCTCTGATTTTTTTGGCTTATCTTGAGCGTAAAAACTTATTTCTGCCTTGAGCGTAAAAACTCATTTCGGACTTGAGCGTAAAAGCTTATTTATGTCAATACAGCATAGGCAGCGTATTCAGGAGACTCAAAACCTTCTTCCCTTGAGTGGTGCATCAAATATGTCACTAAACCTGGGTCTCTGTGCAGAAATATCATCACAGCCACCCTCTCGATTATTGTGCAATACTTTTTGTCAGATGTCAAGTTCACTGAATTATCTGACAAATTTATCCAAGAAATACAAAGAGTTCCTCGTACAAACTTTACGCTGCAATAAAAACAACATATGTTAGATTTTACGCAGGTAACCCTTACGCACACAGATTTACGCATAGATTTTAGGCAGACTTTACGCAGGAAGGTATAACAGACTTTTACGCAGATAACTCTGAAGCCATGATTTATGCCAGATAGTAAATCTCTATTTTACGCCAGACAGCTTGAAACTCTGTGTTACGCAGACAATTTCAAAACTCTATCTCTGCTTTACGTAGACAGTCTCGAATCCCTACTTTACGCAGACTATCTAGAAACTCGATTTTACGCGGACAACTCTGAAGTCTTACTTTACGCCAAAACTTCTTAGAATCTCTGTTTTACGCGGACGACTTAGCAACCTGTTTTACACAAACATTCTATTAAATGCTTTCATCCTGTTTGTTTCTTTTCTCCCAGAAATATGGACGTACCCAGTGGACACACAGATGATAGGGTTGACAAGGCAACAGACACCTCGCCTGATGTCAATAAAACCCCGACTACCCCGAGAGACCAGTCCCCAAAATAGACACCGGTTTATCCACCATACCTCCATAATGGTCCTTGTCACGCCCCAATCTCCCGCAAGCTCGATAGTCCCCGCTGAACGTGAATCACCACGTTTACAGCTCTCCCGCAGGACCATCGTTCTCATCGGAACGTGATGCCGTATGAGCCTGGAGTTGCGCTCGTACAAGACGATGTTGTCAAACACCAAATGTTATCATTGAAACAACCAAGTTGCAGCGGAAGTCAAGTATTGTGTACCAAGCACACAATCAGAGTAATACGCAGCGAAGCTCACGATATGGTCAAATGAAATGCCTCATCGAAGACAAGGCCACGAAGGCGATGCCACGAAGGCGATGAAATACTCTTGCTCTTTTCTCTAGCCCACAAAGGTACTTACAGTTCATACATCATGCCTCGTATATCCAAGCAGCGCCACTACGTCTGCGTACCTGAAATATTGTCCACAAACGTGGGTCAGTACACAACCGTACTGGTGAGTGGGGTAACCCACTCGCCTAAGCCGATACTAAGTAAAATAGTGAATGCAAACAGTTATATGGTGATCTTTCTAGTTGAATCCTAGATTCATTTCATGGCATATGGATGACATGTTAAGGAAAGCTGTAAAACAGTTTAAGCATGCAAACATTCCACTCAAACCAAACGATAAGCAAATATATAAGCAACTCGAGGGAAACTAGCATGCAACCCGTCTTGCTCAAGTCCAAGCAACACGATAACATGTCGAACCATCAACCAAGCCTCAATATCCATCCTCAACCAACATTTACATTCCAAATCACACAGTGCACACTCTTGCCGAGGCAAGGTGGCCGCGCCTACACGAAAGCCAAACCAACAAAAGAAAAGCAAGCCAACACTGTACTATATGAAGTCACTGGCCAAGCCATAAAGGACTTTGATCGGACTGATCAAATGCGGTTCTCCTCGAAACAGCGCTAAGTAGCTAACCCACCTGGATCGATTCCAACCGCTGGCACAGCGCCCAAGACGCGTTACCCAATTATCTCCTCCATGGCCGAACGGTCCCGGTGCCCCGGAGCCTTCCCGTTCGAGGAGACCAAACCCTGTACAATACAGGTTGTCCGTGTCATGCAGACACCAAGTAGGTATGACGAGAGGATCGAACATTCTCGTCCCACCAAGCGATCCTAGACTCGTTCCGTGAATATCCAACCAAAACATCCAACCAAAGAATCCATAACCATTCTTCCAACATATAGCCCAAGGCACCAAATCCAAGTTATTTCCATAGGACAATGCCTCTTCTCAACACAGTGTTTCCAATGGTGCAACACCCATGCTCAAAGCAAACCCATGGCACAATGCCGTTTCAGTGGCACAATGTCCCATTCGTGGCATGATGCCCCATCAAGCGGCACAATACCCTCGCCGATGCAGTTGTTCGGTTTCGAACCATAACTGCTCGCTTTGCAAGACAAAGCGCCTAAGTGATACTCGTGCACGGATGCACGCTCGCTCGCCCGAATTCTCGATATTCCCAATGCCTCACTGTATCATTCCAACTGTCCAAGCATAATCCCAAGTATTCAACCAACTGCCTCAAATGCAATAATCCAACTCTAGCTCCAACTATCCAACGCACAAACCAAATCAAGCCACAATCCTACCAAGCCAATGGCGTACACTCTATGCACGCCTCAGTGTAGTGATTCCCAATGTTTCAGCCCAAGTGTTCAAGCCTTTTACGTGTTTTCCATATTAATAGGCATGAAGGAGTAGAGGAGATGGGAAAGAGCCCACTCACAATGATTGATCCCGTTAGGCATCCTGTCCTGCCGATACAGCCAATCCCTTGAACCCGTGGTCCGATGCAAGCGCGATCTACTCAACTGGTATGACCGTGCGAGCAGGCCGTGCTCTACAAATCATCCGACCGATCGGACTAAGGAAGATGGCATTATCATTCCAACTCAGCTATCTCAGTACTGCTCTGAACGAACACCTGATTTCCATCGAACCCGCTAGCCATCTGCACATGAAATAACTCAATCAATACTTCTTCCCAAAATCTAACAAATCAAATGGAACCAGTATTTGTTTCATTCAATCCGACTCAGCGTAACGCACCGTGCGGTTGCGGGCGTTACAGTCCTACTCAGGGAGCTGCACTAGCTCAGCAAGAAGGACAGACCTCCCAGGCACCAACAAAACAGGCAGATACACCTTTGCCACCACCTCCATCCTTTCCAGCCATGATGCCACAACTTGAGGGACAACCACAAATGTTCCAATTTTTCCAAGCCATGATGCAGACACAATGGCATCCGACTGAGACCTTGAGGCAGAGCTTGATGACAGCTCTGGAGAGAACGGCTACCCCAGCACCTGTCCAACCAGCTGGTACTGTCCGAGGTTTTCACCAGATGGGCCCGGGGACCTTTTCGGGCAGCGAGACTCCGGAGGAAATATCAGATTGGGTCTCCAATACGGAGATGCTACTGGAAGGTTCACAGCTGCATCCAGATCTTTGGATGATCGCGGTGAGGGCCCAACTCAAAGGCAACGCCCATCACTGGTGGGACTCCATAGAGTGCAGCGTCGGCAAGAACCAGACGTGGGAGCAATTCTTAGTATACTTCAATGCAAAGTATTTCCCGACTACGGTCAGAAATGCTCTATACTCCCAGTTCCTACACCTAGAACAAGGAACTATGACCATGGATGCCTACGACGCAGAGTTTAGTCGACTTAGTCGATTTGGTGCCATCCTGATACCTAACGAGCTGGAGAAGGCCAGTAGGTTCCATCACGGCCTTACCTCCGAGCTACAGATGTATACCACCACACAGTCAAGGATCTCCTATGAGGAGGTTCTTTCAGAGGCAAGAATCCAGGAAGCTATTAGCCGAGAAGCGAGGCGCTCCAACACGACCATACCAGCCAAAACTCAGCCCCGAGCAGGAGGGCCAATCCATCGTCCAGGAATGCAGGCACAACAAAGGACAGTGCCATATCAGCACAAGGAGCTTCCGACTTGTCATCATTGTGGTAAGAAGGGACACTTCGCCAGAGACTGCCGAAAAAAGCATGAACTGTGCATGATATGTGGAGCAAGTTAACACCTGGCCAGAGATTGCCCACAACGCAGAGAGGCAGCACCCCAGACTAGACAAGGGCCAACAACACCAGCCCAGAGGCTGCTACCCCCGACCGGAGGTCAGCATCTACCAGCCCCCGGAGGATTTTAGAAGGGACCACCCTTGGCCCCATAGGAGGTTCAGTTTGACCTAGCCAGGCAAAGGCACGGACAGGTCTTTACCTTAGCTGCAGTTATGGAGGAACCAGAAGGGGAAACTATCATAAGTACCATTTTAGTTGTATCAATACCTGCAACTGCATTATTTGATTCTGGCGCTACGCTATCTTTTATATCTAGTAGTTTCGTAGCCATGCATAGAATAGCTACTTCCCCCTTGCCTAAGAGTTGGAAGATTCTTACCGGAGGAGGCATCGTACCGGTTACCAGCACTATTAGAACGTGCTCTGTAGTCGTGTGTAATAGAGAGATAAAAGCACGATTTTTAGTACTACCGATGCCAAACTTCGACGTTGTTTTAGGCATGGACTGGTTGAGCCAGCACAATGCTATAATAGACTGCCGGAAAGGTAGCATCACTTTTAGACCACCAGATCACCCGGAGTTCGAGTACATGCGGGGTACCATCGAGCAAGGAGTAGGCCAGACACCTAGAGCTTACATGACTATGGAGACAGCTCCACCAACTATTGTTGCAAAATTCGAGGATGTATTTCCGGAGGAGTTGCCAGGCCTACTGCCTGATAGAGAGGTAGAGTTCATTATCGAGTTAGTGCTCGGAGCAGCACCAATATCTTCAAATGTGTACCGGTTGGCAAAGAAGGAGCTAGACGAGCTGAAGCTACAACTAGAAGAGTTGCATATCAAGGGATTTGTTCGTCCTAGTGCATCACCCTGGGGAGCACCAGTGTTGTTTGTACCAAAGAAGGACGGGACATTCCGAATGTGTATTGATTACGGAGCCCTAAATGCTTTGACAATAAAAAAAAGTACCCCCTGCCGCGAATTGATGATCTGTTCGACCAACTGACAAGAGCAGTAGTGTTCTCAAAGATAGATTTGAGATCAAGCTATCATCAGGTAAAAGTACGGAGAGAAGACATTCCAAAAACAATATTCAGGACTCGTTATGGTCATTACGAGTTCTTAGTAATGCCTTTTGGATTGACAAATGCACCAGCCGTGTTTATGAACCTGATGAACATAATATTCCATCAGTATCTGGACCCGTTCGTGGTAGTCTTCATCGACGACATCTTGGTATATTCAAAGAGCCAAGAGGAGCACGGAGAACACTTGAGGCTAGTGTTAGAGATACTAAGGCATGAGAGGCTTTATGCAAAGCTGAATAAATGCGAGTTTTTCCTAGATCGTATCGCTTTCCTTGGACACGTTATCTCAGAAGAGGGTATTTCGGTAGATCCAGCAAAGATTTTGTCAGTAGAAACATGGCCGACCCCTACCAACGTTTCAGAGGTGAGGAGTTTTCTAGGACTTGCCGGATATTACCGGAGGTTCGTAAAGAACTTTGCAAGGATCGCAGAGCCGATGACTCGCTTGACCCGCAAGGAGCAGGAGTTCATCTGGTCAGAGGAGTGTCAGATAGCGTTCAACGAGCTGAAAAAGCGTCTGACTACGGCACCTATCTTAACCATACCTTCAGGATCCTGAGGATTCGTAATCTAAGCGATGCATCCGGAAAGGGTTTAGGTTGCGTCTTAATGCAAGATGGGAAGGTTGTGGCCTACGCCTCTAGACAACTGAGAACTCATGAGAAGAATTACCCCACTCACGACCTAGAGCTTGCGCCAATCATCTTTGCCTTAAAACTTTGGAGACACTATCTATACGGAGAACGAGTAGAGATATTCACTGATCACAAAAGCCTAAAGTACGTCTACACCCAGAAGAACTTGAATCTGAGACAAAGACGTTGGCTCGAGGTGATGTCAGACTTTGAGATTGAGCTGCAGTACCATCCGGGAAAGGCCAACATAGTAGCCGACGCTTTAAGCATGAGGCCCATGGCATTCTTTTTAACTACCCAGCAACATCTATTAAATGACCTAGAACAACTGGGTATAGAAGTCATTATGCCAGGAACTAACGGCCAGTTGTCAAGTTACCAGTTGCAATCAATATTGGTCGAAAGGATCAAGGCTGCCCTACCAACAGATGCCAGATTCCAGAGGCTTCGACAAAGGACAGAGGTCGAAATACAGACATGATTACGCATACACGAGGACGGGACTTTAAGATGTGGTGACCGTCTCTATGTTCCGAATGGAGAACTTTATCAAGAGCTGATGTCAGAAGCACATAGTTCAACATACTCAATTCATCCAGGAGGCACGAAGATGTACAGAGACCTAAGACAGTACTATTGGTGGCATGGAATAAAGAGGGAGATAGCCCGCTTTGTGGCCAAATGCCTGGTATATCAGCAAGTCAAGGCTGAGCATCAGAGGTCCGCAGGCTTACTCCAACCACTTCCAATACCTGAGTGGAAATAGGAGCACATCACTATGGACTTCGTTACAGGCTTTCCAAGGAGTCCTAATGGTCGTAATGCGGTATGGGTTATCGTAGATCGACTCACCAAGGCTGCCCACTTTTTATCCTTCAGAGTTGGGCAATCCACAGAGGACTTAGCGGACATGTACATGAGAGATATTGTGCGACTGCATGGAGTACCAGTTAGTATCGTGTCTGACAGGGATACAAGGTTCACATCTTACTTTTGGCAAAGTATGCAAGAGAGTCTTGGTACCCGCCTAAAGTTTAGTACATCGTATCACCCGCAGACAGATGGCCAATCCGAGCGTACTATTCAAACATTGGAATATATGTTGAGAGCATGCATGCTTAATTTCAGTGGATCATGGGAGGACCATTTACATTTGGTCGAGTTTTCCTATAACAATAGCTATCAAGCGAGCATTCAAATGGCTTCCTACGAAGCACTATATGGGAGGAAGTGTCGTTCTCCAGTATGTTGGAGCGATGGGGGTGAAAGACAGATTCTAGGACCAGAATTGATTGTTCGCACAGTGAAGAAGGTAAAGAAGATCCAAGGACACTTGCGAGCAGCACAAGACAGGCAGAAACAATGGGCAGATCTTCATCGTCGTCCCTTGGAGTTTAAAGAAGGCGATCATGTCTTCTTGAGGATATCACCCACCAGAGGCACCATTCGATTCGGCGGCCGCGGTAAGTTGAGTCCAAGATATATTGGACTATTTAACGTGTTAGAGAGAGTGGGAGAAGTGGCGTACCGACTTGCGCTACCACCTTCACTTGAGGGAGTACATGACGTATTCCATGTGTCACAACTCAGGCGGTATATGGCAGACAGCAGTCATGTCCTCGACCATTCAGAAATCACCATTGGGCCGAGCTTATCATATGAAGAGCAACCCGTGGAAATCCTTGATCATCGAGAGAAATTATTGAGAAACCAGTATATTCCCTTGGTCCGCGTAGCATGGAAGCATGGCGCACCAGGAGAATCCATTTGGGAGCGAGAAGACGACATGCGCAAACGTTATCCAAACCTGTTCAAAGACCAAGGTATGAAATTACCATGTTAATTTATATATCTTCTACCATTCGTACTTGCTACCGTGACTTAGTTTTAATTTCGAGGACAAAATTTTTATAAGTTTGGTAGAATGTAAAACCCATAAATTCTGAAAACGGTTTTATTACTTATTTATATTAGTTATAAGCTAAATAGGGAGAATAGATTTTATTAGAATAGAATTCCTCTTGGGATCAAACCCAAAACCCAAAACCCAAACCCGCAACCCCGCATAAAGTAAGGAAATATCAGCAGTAGCTCATCACCCCACGTATACTTCTACCCGCATAAACAGCAGCAACAACAGTAGTAAAACCAGCTCCGTGCGTAAAGTTTAAAAACACGCATAAAGTTACCTCCACGCGTAAACCAATTCCACCGCATAATTCCTGTCCCCACGCGTAAAACAAACTTCTTATGACTCATCCCCCACCGCCTCTCTACCTGTTATTCCTAAACTAACCTCCACCGAAACCTAAACCAATAGCAGACCAACCAAAACCTAAACCAATGGAAGGATGAAAGCAGCAGCAGTAGTAATTCTTAATCCCTAAGCTTCCCCACCGCCTCCTTATCCCTATATATATTACAACACTTTCCAAAACTCTAATCCCACTTCTTTCACCCAAACATACACACATGACGTACACTATACAAAGTCTTGCTCAGGCAAGTATACCTTGCCAAATTCTACTGTTTAAATTATAAATTATTGTATATATATTTCTGTTGCAAAATACATAAACTGTGTGCGCCTGAGATTGCCTCGGATGAAATCAACAAATATGTTGATACGTAGTATAACTGACTTAGACATTATTAGACTCACCAACAGATACGAGGTTATTCTGATATCCTCCTAGACCTGACACTTGTATACACATCACAATTAATAATTTATGTTGGGATGCGGGTTCACGTACTCGATTAACTACCGGTGCGTGAGACACACATCACGGTTTAGCACGTAATAAGGATATCTAGAAAATTATGACTTGGCATATAGCTACGTGGTATGCTCGTTGTGTATTCAACCTGTATACCCGCATTGGGCGGGGATGACAGCTAGTAGGCGTATGGGACACCCACTTCATTGATGTTATACCTTCGGATACCATGCTCCTCGAAGATGGGCGATTGCAGAGTGCCCATGTTTCTGGGGGCATATGTGGCATATACTAGCCAGTCATGACGATTGGTGAATTAAGTCAGCATATGTCTGGCCTGCACTTTCCCATACGTACGATGAGGTCTTCACATTGCATTCACTTAGATGGTTAGCATACCCTTATTTACTTTACTCAGTATTTATATATATGGCATGCTTTTATGTATCTTGTTATGTCCCACTGAGGACCTGGTTCCCTTCCAGATTTAGATGAGGCATACTATCCCACAGTATACGGACCTGGGCAGGAGACGAGGTATGCATCTGAGGAGGAGCTAGAGGTGCTGCCATCAGAGTCCACCTGAACATTGGTAGACTCACCATCTAGAGCTGGAGCCTTTTTATCTAGATAGACGATGCTCTAGACATGCTATATTTCAGCACTTTTATCTTAGCTTTTGTAGTGGGTTTGTTCCCACCAGACATATCTGGCTTGTACTATGACATTTCAGACTCAGCGCTTATATTCCAGCACTTACAGTATTTCTTGATGTTTGTGGATGAGATATAGATTATGTGTGACTTATTGTGACAGTATATTACCACTGGTGGATTTGGATATTCATGTACAGCGTACGTGTGTATATGGTTTTCATATATTGGAGTTCGTATACATACGGCTGGGCGTGTTACGTATTCCTAGTCCTACGTATTTTGGGACTGGGACGTGACAAAGACAATAAAATTAAAATGAGAAAATTGAATTTTTCTATGTACCGTTAACATGTAACTACAAATTTATGATATTTTATAGTGTCTATCAAAATAGTACAAGATATTTATATGCTAAAACTTGATAGTTCACAGTATTTAAGTATTCTGGTGTATTATCTTTATCATCTAGCTAGAAAAATAGAACCTTTAACAAAGGAAATGATGAGTTTCAAAACATGTTATAAAATATCATCTTTTTGAATTTATATTTCAAATCACCACAAGCGGTTTGAGTAAGACTTTGATACATATTGTTGTATCAAATTGATACATCAACTATATATGACAGATAGGTCCCTTTACGAAGTGAGAGGAGGACCCACCTGTCATTCAGTGGCATATGTATCAAAGTTTTACTTCAAGCGGTTGCAGAGGGATGCTGCGTATCCCATTAATTGTGTGTATGATATCAAATCATAAACATGTGACAGCTATCGTAATTAGTAGTGGAAATTTTGAACTCCACTTGATTTTCGAAAAAACAAATAGCTTATAGGTATTTAAAAAAAAATTACATCGACACATGAATGGTACATTTCACATTATTTTTATAATGTACAAATTTTTTTCACTTCTGACGGAATCTGTTCAGTGTTCAGTGATGACGGTTAATTGTTTTAACCAAAATTTTTTGACCAAAATGTTTCTCATTTCTTCTTTCTTTTTTCTCTCACCCCCTTCGTTCGCGGACAGGCTGTCGCCGCCACCCCCCTCCAGCCCCCCCTCCCAGCCGCCGCCGCCGCCTCCCCGCCCACCTCGCTCCGCCACCGACCCCCCTCCCCGCCACAGCACCCCCAACCAACAACAGCAGCCGCTGTTCGCGCGTGCCGCCATGCAGCTCGCCAGTAAACACCCTAAATTTTTTGATATTTTAAAATCAATTTTTGGAATTAATATGTAATTTTTCAGGAATTTACATAGGCCCTGTAGTAATTTTGTAATTTTTAATTGCCAATAAATAACATTAAAATGAAATAAAAATATGATTTATGGTGTAAAATGGAAAACCGGACTTAGGGTAATTTTCTGGGATTTTATTGGGCCTCAGACCTATTTTTAAAAGCCTAAAAACTAATTTCTAATTAAATTAATTTATTATTATTATTATTATAATTTACTGTTATTATTATTATTATTATTTTTATTAGGGGCCCGGCCCGGCCCAGTGGGCCGAGCCCATTAATCAGCCCAGCCCAAACCGAGCCTAGCGGGTCGGGCGGGTCCGCCCAACCCGGATCCGCGTCCGACCCGACCCGCATCCCCTCTCCCCTGTCACTCCCACGCCGCCCGAAATTCCCGCCGCCCGCCGCGTGCCCGTCGGCCACGACCTCGGCCCACGCTCCCCTCGGCCGGCTCCCTCGGCCCACGTCGTCCCCGACCTCACCCCCGTCCCCAGCCTATAAAACCCTCTCCCCTCCGATCTCCTCCTCCCTCAAACCCCCGCCGGAGCCCTATTTCCTCCTCCCTAGCCGCCGACCACCACCCTCCAGCGCCGCCCGAAGCTCCACCGTGAGCCGCCCCTGCGAGCACCCTCGCCGGCGAGCCCCACAGAACCGCCACCTCTCCCCTTCCTCTTCTTCCTCCTCCTCCCGCAAGCGACCCTTGCCGAGCCGCCTCCGGCAACCCTCTGCCGGCGCCGCCTGCATCCCGAGCCCCCCAGCGGTGCCTCGCCGACCGTCGGCCAGTCCCCCAGCCCCTCCGGCCACCGCGGTTCAGCAGAACCCAGCCCTAGGCCGGACACGGCCCTTCGTGTCGGACACAGTGTCAAATTGACACGAGGACACGAGAAAACCCGTTTGCAAGGTCCTGTTCAGGTACTCGTAATTTCCTCCTCGTAGCTCGGAATTCGATTCCGTAAATTTCTACGCGAAGCCTGTATGACCCTCTCGGTGCCCGGACAAACCGCTCGGGGCATCGCGTCCTGTGGTGATCGCACACCGCGATCCAAAAACAGGAAAAACCAGACCCTGTTTTACCCCGGAACTGAGTGCACCCCGCCAAACGGGACGACTTGGTCGCGCACGGTCTTCACAGATACGTGCGCCTCGTCGATACGGACGTGTGGCATTTCGCGGAAGCTGATTCGGGTGTGCATGCACACCGGAATCAACGCGTATCCGCGGACATCGCCACGTATCCGACTTTTCTACAATTCACCCTAACTTCGTGCACACACGTCGGATCGAGACGAAACTTGCGCCATCGGACTCGTAGCGATACGCTGGTCCTGTGGGTCAAGTTTGGTTCGATTCTGAGAACGTTGAGGAAATCGCGTGTCGTGGGCCCCACAGGCCCCGTACGCGGTGTTGGGTTCGTCATTTAGAGATGGATTTACGATCCCCTTACTTTGTACTTGACCTATCAAGTACCCTACAACCCAGGACACTTGACACTATCATGGACAGAATCCTCCTGAGATATTCGTGGTGATTTTGTATAGGATCCAGGACTTGCTAGAGACAGTTATTTATAGACAGTATGACTTGTTGCATTAGTCATAATCCCGCTGACATGGACATGAGACGTTATGGTCATGGCTTGCGTGATTACATTGGGTGCGGAGAGACACACAGGCTACAGGCTGTTCTATATATATATATCTACTATTATTGTGAGGTTGTAGACTCTCCAGCAGAGCTAGACCCTTTACGTGTTATTACTGCTACCGGCTCCCCGACACAGAGCTTGTAGCGGTCTCAGCCTGAGTACTAGTGTTGCTCTCAATTGCATATCACATAGATGGTTACATAGTTTACCCTGCTGTTTCATTTAATTTAATTGCACTGCGTTTATTTGGGTTGTTTTATTTTGTGCCTTGCTATGTCCACTGAGGACCTGGAATGGATTATGTCCCCAGGTTTAGCTGAGGAGCAGTATCCCGAGGTATACGGGACCGGAGCTGAAGCTATTGCTGGAGCTGAACCGAACACTGAAGACGAGGTGACTGCCGAGGACTTCTCCTGAGTGCCTGTCCCAGTACTCATTTATTTATTTCATGTTTATATCTTTTGTTCCTGGCCTATAGAGCCAGCTTATTCAGACTATAGTCGGATTGTTCCTCCGACTGACTTGCTGTGATGTTGTTGCTACTTATTTCCATTTGATTATGCAGTTTATTTCTTTATCTTTATGGATGAGATTAGTGTGACTTATTGTAGTAGACCTTATTTATAGCTTAAGCACGCCCTGATGATTCCATTAAATTGGGTTATCCATCGGTGCGTGCTGCTGGCCATTGCCACGCATCTCCAGTCCCTCGGCATTTAGGGACTGGGGCGTGACATGGTTTTTGTGGTGGCCCATGCATGTCAGATCTAAATAGTTTGGTTTCAACTTAGGGACCGGACAGGCCTGCAATAAGATAGGTTATAGGATCTCATCCATTGATTGAATCATTTTTGAACTCTATGTCGAATTCAATTTAATTGCTTGAATTGTATCCTGTTTTGATTCCTCTGTGCGTTCTCATTGTTTCCTTTTGGTGCAGAGTTATGGATCCCAGAAGTGGTGACGAGACCCCCTTGGGTACACCGACTGAAGCAGGGTTTACCTGCGAAGCTGGAACGACGCCAGATACCAGAGGACAATCCTCTCAGAGCAATCAAACTGGCCAGCCAAGTTCCAGGTTCAGGCGTGATGACATCCCGTCTCCTCCCCAGTTCCCTCCTACGATGCCTGTCTTTCCTCCAGGACAGGCAATGGACGGCCAGCAAATGTTCCAGATGTTCTACGCCATGATGCAAGCACAACAACAGATTCAACAGGAGACCCAACGCCGAGAGGCCGAGAACCTAAGGAACAGCCTAGTCGCAGCATTGGAGCATGCAAATCCACCAAATAGGCGGCCAGCGACGGGATCTATTACAGATTTCCGCCAACTCAAGCCCCGTACCTTCTCGGGCAAGGAAGGACCGACTGAAGTGCATGAATGACTTACGAACACACAGCATCAGTTGGAGGCCGCCGAACTACCAAGGGACAAATGGATGACTGCCGTCAGGATGCAACTGACGGACAACGCGCATCATTGGTGGTTGTCCGAAGAAAGAAGGCTCGGACATGATCAGGTTACCTGGGAGGAGTTCTCCAGACTCTTCCAGGAAATGTACATCCCTGCTGTGGCTCGGTCAGAACTCCGAGACAGATTCGACCGCCTGATCCAGGGCAATATGACGGTGGAGGAATATAACGCCGAATTCATTCGCCTGAGCCGCTTCGCCCCTTCGCTAATTCCTACCGAAGAGGAGAAGGCGGAAAAGTTCTTTGATGGGCTCAGGTTCGAGCTTCAGAAGTTAATCGGATCGGTCGCGCCCACCTCTTACACCGACGTCCTAGCTGCAGCACGTCGGCTGGAGCGCGTTACTCGGAGGGAATCAAGCCTGAAACGTCCCTTCTCCTCAGCACCGTCCAAGTCATCACCAGGGGAATCTGCTAAACGGCCCCAGAAGAGCCCGCCTCCAAGAGCAGCAACTAAGAACCTGTCACGCCCCGATCTCCCGCAGGCAAATCGGCCGTTCCCGCTAGGCGGGAATCACCCTCGCCAGCGCTCCCGCGGAACGATCGCTTAACCTATCCGGGCGTGATGCCGCACGAGCGTGGGCCACGCCCGTGCAAGGCCATGGTTCATTGGCTGGCGGCAAGAGTTCTAAGCCACAGAGTCGCACAGATTGTCCGAGTGCAGCGGAGTTTAGAAACGCATAGCGATTCGATAACAGGTTCACTGAGTCGACAAATATAGCGGAAGCATCGAAACAAGTAAAGTAATCTCTTTATTGATATGAAACATGTATTATAGGCAGCGTATAGCCGAGATTACAAGTCGCTCAAGCCTCTCTCTCTGAAACAGTAAAAGCGTGCCAAGTGGCTACAACTGTGGAATGAATGTACAGGCGATGGTCAGGCGATGTTCACAACATTATGTCTTGTATATGCGCTTCAGTCCCGGACGCACCATTGCAAGGCTTCAGAGGGAACTCCTGGCCTTAGCACGCACGAAGGAGGCGTCCGCACCGTACGAGGTTCTCCCGCACCCTGCATACAAACTGATGGATTATCAGTACATTGAATGCACTGGTGGGGAAGCTACTCGCCCGCTCGACAAATCCAAACACGTAATACAGGTTCCGTGCACAACTATTAAGTTATCTTTCTAGTTGCCTTAGGATCAGTTTCATGCAACATTGAACAGCTTAACGTGTCGGGCAGTGCGCCGTGCGATGTTAGAGGAAACACGGCGAGACTTACCAACTTACCATCTCCTTCCCTGTCCAAGGCAAACATTGAGGCAAACATGTTAATTCAAGCACGGGCAAGTATAAGCATTCAGGAGGCAAGCATATGCAAACAGGAGGGTCATTTTAACATGATCGTTCAGGTGTTCAGTCGATGCGATGCAGTGACTCGCACGCGGATAGCCGCTAAGCGAGGATGACTTATCTATATGAACAGGAGTCGCTGGCATAGCCATAAAGGACAATAGTCACTGGCGGTAATGGTATGCAGCAATAGTACAAGGGGCGCTACATGCCATTCCGTCCAGCACAATGGACTATACAATACGGTTCAGTCACTGGAGAGAATGTATGCAGCAAAAAAACAAGGGGCGCTACATGCCATCCCGTCCAGCACAATGGACTGTACAATAACGTGAGTTCCATCCGGATCGGATCGGTCCCAGTGCCCCGGTGACCGTCCGTGGAACTATATCTCGTTTCCGAGTTGTCCGCGACATGCACTTCAGGGTTAACCAATCTCAGGCAACACGATTTAACCAATCTCAGGCAATACGATTTGACCAATCTCAGGCAACACGATTACACGAGATACACGAGAACACGCGTGCTCTAGAACACGAGAACACGAGTGCACGGGAACACGAGTACACGAGTATACGGGATACTTGAATCTTGGTTCTGTATAATAACTTGTCTTGATGCATTCCCTTGGTTCGGGGCTGCCTTGGTGACCTAACGGTCCCGGATACTTGCAGGTTCGTTCAGGCACGGAACGACTACGTAGTAGTCTTCCGGGGTTTGGATGAAAACACGGTAACTATCAAGCAGACAAGCATGCGTTTCTAGGAACATAAGCAGGCACGTTGCTCGGGCCCGAAGGTAGTCCGAGAGATGAAACCGTTAAGGGACTTAGCATGCGAGGGTCTGAATATAAGCAGTATTTCCTTTCCATGTTCTAGCATAGCAATACAGGTTAGGATTATTCCCTTAGCTAGGTGCGTTGGATTTATTAGCATGCAGGGGGTGATTCACCTAGCGACTAGCATATATGATTCCAGGTTTTATATGTGCTGGCTAAGCAAAGACAAGTTCACCGTAGCCACCCACCTTAGCGATGATTCGCCTCGGTAGAGCGATACGTCTGAGCGAGCCTCTGAAAGTCCAAGACGGATTCCTGTAGGGACAAGTCTGGATATCCTTTGCTTCTTGATCGAGGCAAAGCGGGTCGGGACAGTTGCACTATTGCCGATTGAGTCGGCAGTCCGCTTGAGCGGAACGGGGTGTTACAGAACCTGCCTACTTGCCATTACTGCAGCAAGGTAGGACATATTGAAAAGGAATGTCGACGCAAGCTGGGACTCTGCCTGGTTTGCGGATCTGGACAACACTTCTCAAAGGACTGCTCGGAACGTCGAGAGGGAGTTTCGAATCGACCCGCTCCACCTACAGCTCTTCCAGCTGGGGGAGCAACACAGACAGGGCCTGGAGGAGCCAGGCCACCTCTACCACCTCAGGCAGCATTGTTCCAACAAGTTCGTCAACAAAGGGGTCCCGCTCAGGGACGAGGTCAGGCATATGCACTAGCAGTCACTGAGGAAGCTACTGCAGGCGAAGTGATAGCAGGTACCATATTAGTAGCTTCAATTCCTGCTGTAGCATTATTTAATTCTGGAGCTTCGCATTCATTTATTGCTGCTAGCTTCGTAGCCACACATAGAATAGCTACCGCACCTCTCTCGAAGATGAAGAGAATTCTAACGGGAGGTGAAATTATCCCGGTTAATGATACTTGTAGATCATGTTCGGTAGTAGTCTGTGGCCGAGAGATACGAGCCCAATTCCTGATCTTTTCTATGCCTGATTACGATGTTGTACTTGGTATGGACTGGTTAAGTCAGTACCATGCGACACTGGATTGCCGGCTTGGAAAAGTGATATTTAGACCCCCTAGCCTTCCTGAGTTTGAATTTCTACGAGAAGCTGTAGAACAAGGGGTCCAGCCAACTCTTAGGGTATTGACTGTAGAAGAAGATTCAAGTTACCCAAGAGTCATAACGAAATTTGTGGACGTATTTCCCGACGATCTTCCAGGTTTACCACCTGATCGGGAAATAGAATTCATAATAGACCTAACTCCAGGAGCCGAACCTATCACTTCATCGGTATATCGGCTAGCACCTAAGGAGTTAGTGGAGTTGAAAAGACAAGTTGACGACCTTCTGGAGAAAGGATTTATCCGGCCCAGTGTTTCACCTTGGGGAGCACCTATACTTTTGTATCCAAGAATGATGGATCTGTACGACTGTACATTGATTACAGAGCCCTTAATGCTGTAACTATTAAGAACCGGTACCCATTACCACGCATTAATGATTTGTTTGACCAATTGAGTGGTGCTAAGGTATTCTCAAAGATTGACCTTAGATCCGGTTATCACCAGATTAGGGTGAAGAAGGAAGATATCCCAAAGACGGCCTTCAGAACTAAGTATGGACATTATGAGTTCCTAGTTATGCCGTTTGGTTTAACCAACGCACCCGCCGTATTTATGAGTTTGATGAACGGGGTCTTCCATCAGTACTTGGATAAGTTCGTGGTGGTATTCATTGATGATATCCTAGTCTACTCCAAGAACCACGAAGAGCACGAGGAACACCTTAGAATTGTGCTAGAAACTTTGAGAAGGGAGAAGCTATATGCCAAACTCAGCAAATGTGAGTTCTGTATGGACAAGGTGCCATTCTTAGGGCATATTATCTCGGGTGAAGGACTGTCTGTGGACCCAGAAAAGGTCACTGCTATAGAAACCTGGCCTACCCCTACCTCTGTTGCGGAAGTGAGAAGTTTTCTTGGACTTGCTGGGTATTACCGGCGGTTCGTAGAAAATTTTTCAAGGATCGCAGAGCCGATGACTAAGCTGACACGGAAGGATCAGGAGTTCATATGGACGGAAGAATGCCAGAATGCCTTTGAAGAATTGAAGAGGCGTCTAACAACAGCACCAGTCTTGACTCTTCCCTCAGGGTCAGGAGGTTTTGTTGTATACAGTGATGCGTCCGGTAGTGGACTAGGTTGTGTCTTGATGCAACATGGCAAGGTTATCGCTTATGCATCGAGGCAGCTAAAGGTCCACGAGAAGAACTACCCAACGCACGACCTGGAGCTAGCTGCAGTGATTTTTGCATTAAAGATCTGGAGATATTATCTGTATGGAGAAAAGGTCGAGATATTCACTGATCATAAGAGCTTAAAGTATGTTTATACACAGAAGGAGCTCAACATGAGGCAAAGGCGTTGGCTTGAGTTGATGGTGGACTTTGACATCGATCTGCAGTACCACCCGGGGAAAGCAAATATTGTAGCCGACGCCCTCAGCAGAAAACCCTCGGCTTATTTCTTGACGGAGCAGCCCCAACTATTACAAGACTTGCAAGATCTTCAGATAGAGGTTGTTCTACCTGGACAAAATGGTTTGCTGGCTAACCTCGAAGTGAAGTCATCGCTAGTGGAGAGAATCAAGGAAGCTTTGCCTAATGATGCCAGATTCCGAAGGCTGAAAGAGAGAACAGAAGCAGGCCTGCAGACGGGACTTCGCATCCACGAGGACGGAACATTAAGGTGCAGAAATCGCCTATATGTTCCAAATGGAGAATTAAGGCAGGAGTTGATGACAGAAGCCCATAGCTCCATATACTCGGTTCATCCAGGAGGAACCAAGATGTACCGGGACTTGAGACAATATTACTGGTGGCATGGAATGAAAAGGGAGATTGCCCGATTTGTGGCAAAATGCTTAGTCTGCCAGCAGGTGAAGGCCGAACACCAAAGGACTGCAGGTATGTTGTAGCCACTTCCCATCCCTGAATGGAAGTGGGAGCATATTACCATGGACTTTGTCACTGGATTTCCAAGAAGCCCTAGTGGTAAGGATGCAGTATGGGTCATCGTGGATCGACTCACTAAGTCGGCTCACTTCTTGCCGTTCAGAGTCGGACAATCCACGAAAGTACTAGCCGACATGTATATGCGACAGATCGTAAAATTTTATGGAGTGCCGGTTAGTATTATATCAGATCGAGACTCAAGATTTACATCTCACTTCTGGCGAAGCATGCAAGAGAGTCTCGGCACCAGGCTCAAATTCAGTACTGCCTATCATCCTCAGACAGACGGACAGTCAGAGCGCACAATTCAGATCCTAGAAGACATGCTGCGATCTTGTATACTGGACTTTGGAAGATCTTGGAAAGATCATCTGCACTTAGTGGAGTTCTCCTACAACAACAGCTATCAGGCAAGCATTCAGATGGCACCTTTTGAGGCGTTGTACGGAAGGAAGTGCAGATCGCCTGTATGCTGGAGCGACGTTGGCGAACGTTAAATACTGGGTCCAGAGTTGGTAACAGAGACAGTAGAGAAAGTAAAACAGATTCAGAACCATCTCCGTGCAGCCCAGGATAGACAGAAGCATTGGGCCGATGCACACCGATGACCCCTGGAGTTCAAGGAAGGAGAGCATGTATTTTTGAGGATCTCGCCCACTAAAGGTACTATCAGATTCGGCAGCAGAGGCAAGTTGAGCCCAAGGTACATTGGGCCATTTGATATCTTGGAACACATTGGTGAGGTGGCTTACCTTCTTGCATTACCTCCATCCTTAGAGGGAGTGCATGACGTATTCCACGTCTCACAACTGAGGAGATATGTGACGGACCCAAGTCATACAGTTGATCATTCCGAGATTTCGGTGGGACCTAGCCTGAGATACGAGGAACAGCCAGTGGGTATACTCGACACCAGCGAGAAGACACTGCGAGGGCAGACAATCAGGCTGGTTCGAGTAGCTTGGAAGCAGCACTCTCCTGGCGAATCGACTTGGGAGCGAGAAGATGTTATGCGGCAGCGTTATCCACACCTATTTGCAGAATCAGGTAGAACTTAAGCATTCTTTAATTCTGTAAATCTTGCCTTTATAGTTTACCCTTCGATTGCGAGGACGCAATCCTCTTAAGGGGGGTAGATTGTAAACACCCTAAATTTTCTGATATTTTAAAATTAATTTTTGGAATTAATATGTAATTTTTCAGGAATTTACATAGGCCCTGTAGTGATTTTGTAATTTTTAATTGCCAATAAATAATATTAAAATGAAATAAAAATATGATTTTATGGTGTAAAATGGAAAACCGGACTTAGGGTAATTTTCTGGGATTTTATTGGGCCTCAGACCTATTTTTAAAAGCCTAAAAACTAATTTCTAATTAAATTAATTTATTATTATTATTATTATTATTATAATTTACTGTTATTATTATTATTTTTATTTTTATTAGGGGCCCGGCCCGGCCCAGTGGGCCGAGCCCATTAATCAGCCCAGCCCAAACCGAGCCTAGCGGGTCGGGCGGGTCCGCCCAACCCGGATCCGCGCCCGACCCGACCCGCATCCCCTCTCCCCTGTCACTCCCACGCCGCCCGAAATTCCCGTCGCCCGCCGCGTGCCCGTCGGCCACGACCTCGGCCCACGCTCCCCTCGGCCGGCTCCCTCGGCCCACGTCGTTCCCGACCTCACACCCGTCCCCAGCCTATAAAACCCTCTCCCCTCCGATCTCCTCCTCCCTCAAACCCCCGCCGGAGCCCTATTTCCTCCTCCCTAGCCGCCGACCACCACCCTCCAGCGCCGCCCGAAGCTCCACCGTGAGCCGCCCCTGCGAGCACCCTCGCCGGCGAGCCCCACAGAACCGCCACCTCTCCCCTTCCTCTTCTTCCTCCTCCTCCCGCAAGCGACCCTTGCCGAGCCGCCTCCGGCAACCCTCTGCCGGCGCCGCCTGCATCCCGAGCCCCCCAGCGGTGCCTCGCCGACCGTCGGCCAGTCCCCCAGCCCCTCCGGCCACCGCGGTTCAGCAGAACCCAGCCCTAGGCCGGACACGGCCCTTCGTGTCGGACACAGTGTCAAATTGACACGAGGACACGAGGAAACCCGTTTGCAAGGTCCTGTTCAGGTACTCGTAATTTCCTCCTCGTAGCTCGGAATTCGATTCCGTAAATTTCTACGCGAAGCCTGTATGACCCTCTCGGTGCCCGGACAAACCGCTCGGGGCATCGCGTCCTGTGGTGATCGCACACCGCGATCCAAAAACAGGAAAAACCAGATCCTGTTTTACCCCGGAACTGAGTGCACCCCGCCAAACAGGACGACTTGGTCGCGCACGGTCTTCACAGATACGTGCGCCTCGTCGATACGGACGTGTGGGATTTCGCGGAAGCTGATTCGGGTGTGCGTGCACACCGGAATCAACGCGTATCCGCGGACATCGCCACGTATCTGACTTTTCTGCAATTCACCCTAACTTCGTGCACACACGTCGGATCGAGACAAAACTTGCGCCATCGGACTCGTAGCGATACGCTGGTCCTGTGGGTCAAGTTTGGTTCAATTCTGAGAACGTTGACGAAATCGCGTGTCGTGGGCCCCACAGGCCCCGCTCGACGGACGATTTCGTGATCGGCTCATTGGAATTCAAATCTGAAAGTTCCGTTGGGTTCGTATCAGCGTTCCTGACCTGTTGACACTAAGTTTGGTGAATTTGGAGACCGTTGACCCTGACACATTTTTCGGTGCAAAGCCGGCCTACCGGCGGACCCCGTTTTGGGCCGAAATTGCCGTTTTTGCCCTTGTCTCCAAATTGGACCCAAGGACAGGCGATCCTAGCTGTTTGACACCTTCTGAGCGTAATGGTACTATTTATTTCAGCTTTCGGAGACATCTCTGGAAATTTCCGAAACCAGGACCTAAGTGGAATCCAAACCTCAGGCAAGTGCACCTTGCCAAACTTGCAGTCATTAATTTCATATTTTTCTGTAAAAATACTCTGCTGGATGTCTTGTGCAAATTCATATAAACTGATTTAAACTGCTTAACCTAGGGAACGTATGACGTACCTAGTGTCCGATCATAGTCGGGTGCCGACACCGTACGCGGTGTTGGGTTCGTCATTTAGAGATGGATTTACGATCCCCTTACTTTGTACTTGACCTATCAAGTACCCTACAATCCAGGACACTTGACACTATCATGGACAGAATCCTCCTGAGATATTCGTGGTGATTCTGTATAGGATCCAGGACTTGCTAGAGACAGTTATTTATAGACAGTATGACTTGTTGCATTAGTCATAATCCCGCTGACATGGACATGAGACGTTATGGTCATGGCTTGCGTGATTACATTGGGTGGGAAGAGACACACAGGCTACAGGCTGTTCTATATATATATCTACTATTATTGTGAGGTTGTAGACTCTCCAGCAGAGCTAGACCCTTTACGTGTTATTACTGCTACCGGCTCCCCGACACAGAGCTTGTAGCGGTCTCAGCCTGAGTACTAGTGTTGCTCTCATTTGCATATCACATAGATGGTTACATAGTTTATCCTGCTGTTTTATTTAATTTAATTGTACTGCGTTTATTTGGCTTGTTTTATTTTGTGCCTTGCTATGTCCACTGAGGACCTGGAATGGATTATGTCCCCAGGTTTAGCTGAGGAGCAGTATCCCGAGGTATACGGGACCGGAGCTGAAGCTATTGCTGGAGCTGAACCGAACACTGAAGACGAGGTGACTGCCGAGGACTTCTCCTGAGTGCCTGTCCCAGTACTCATTTATTTATTTCATGTTTATATCTTTTGTTCCTGGCCTATAGAGCCAGCTTATTCAGACTATAGTCGGATTGTTCCTCCGACTGACTTGCTGTGATGTTGTTGCTACTTATTTCCATTTGATTATGCAGTTTATTTCTTTATCTTTATGGATGAGATTAGTGTGACTTGTTGTAGTAGACCTTATTTACAGCTTAAGCACGCCCTGATGATTCCATTAAATTGGGTTATCCATCGGTGCGTGCTGCTGGCCATTGTCACGCATCTCCAGTCCCTCGGCATTTAGGGACTGGGGCGTGACATCGCCGCTGTTCGCGCATGCCGCCATGCAGCTCGCCGCTGCTCGCTCGCTCCACTGCGCCGCTCGTCGCTGTTATTGTTGTTGTTGTTGTGGGGAAGCGGGGGCGGGGAGGGGGGCTGTTGCGGGGAGGGGGTGCGGTGGCTGGAAGGGGGGTGGGAGCGGGGGCGAGCGGCGGGGTGGGGTGCGGTGGTGGGGTGGGGGAGGGGGACGATTTGTTGGAGTGGGTAGAATTTCCAACCTATGTGGAGAATACCCAGAGTGCGACGAGTGCCATCCGTGTGTCGAAAAAGCTCGAAAAGTGCATCGAGCGCCGTGTATTGGAACATTTATGGTAAGCAAATATTATATGGGATTTTCATCTTTGACTTTATTTATATATTTATGATTGTATCTTTCATTTATTAACTTTCTATATAATTGGATTTCCAATTTATGGTAAGCTAATTTATGATTCGATTTTCATTAAATATATGATTGTAATTGGATTTCATAAATATTTGTGGCTTCCATATATAAATTTTCATATGGAAATCATAATTCATGCAAGAGTTTATATAAAGGCTCATGCAATATACAACAATATGAGAAAACAATAAGAGAAAAAAAAGGTTGCAAGAGTATGATTGCAACTTTGGAGAGGAGAAAGAAGGATTGGAGGCCGTTTCGGAGAAGGAGATCAATTTGGGGTATTTTTTATTTTTTTTTCTTCGTGGTTGTAATATATTTTCTGTTCCAAAGAGTTGCGGTGATCCGTGTTGGATCGGTGATGAGCTTGTAGAGGGTGTAATCTCTTTATTCCATTAGTGCAGGTTCTTCAGGGTTGGACTCCGATCGTCTCGTGGTTTTTTTCATCTGAGTTTTCCACGTAAAAATCTCTGTGTCTGCGATTTGTGATTGGTATTTTTTGGTTTGTGCGTTTTGCTCGGTTTTCTCGCAGGTACTCACTGGTTTGGGGAACGGTTTTTGCGTTTCGTTTCCAACATGGTGGTGGCGGGGAGAGGTTGCCAGTGACGGGGAGGGGGGAGAGGGGGCCTGCAGCAAGGAGGGGGGGGGGGGGGGGAAGAAGACGGGTATATTCTGTCCAAAAAAATGTGTCAAACGAGTTGACCGTTAGGAAGATACAATTTTCGTCAAAAATGAAGAGACTTGTATATTATGAAAATAATATAGGATGCATCATGTATATTGATAAATAAAGGTGGAAGGTAAGTCAATTTTTTTTATTTTTTTAATATCTACACTCACTAAATTCGTTAGATCTGCCCTGAGTCCACCTATGGTGTATGAATACAATATTTTTTTATGATTTATTTTCTTTAAAGAGAAACTTGTAACAATATTTAGCTTTATGAATTTCAAATTATTTTGTTCTATTTTCCTTTACTTTAGTTTAGTTTAGAGAAAGTTGACGATGACCTGAGGCCTGGTACTGGTAAATCTCGATAAGGAATTAAAGGCTTTAAGGAAGAAAAATGCTAAGTTTACTACCGAATGTTTACAACCTTCTTACAGCTCTCTCTCCTCCCTCCCTCCCGCTATGTGGGCTACATCCGGCCCCACCTCTCATCCAATGAATGGTTGTTACGTAGCACTTCTGCCACGTGACGGATATATGACGGACATCGGATTCCACATATCCTCCTCCTCCTTTGCCAATGGACGGTTACCACGTGACAGTTGTAAAAAGGGTGTAAGCATTTGGTTGTAGGCGAAGCATTGCCATTCTAAGAAATGTATTAAACTACATTAAATTGAATGCTAGGAATCAACAAGAAGAAAAAAAAAAAAATTAGTATATGAGGTCTAATTTAGTCAACATCCATAAAGGATCACACCAATATTTTTATTCTAAAATCAATCTTTTGTTTTAGTTTGTACCAAACAAAACCACCTAACTAAAATTGTTTAACTATAATTGAGTTTAACTATTAAAATGAGAAAATGTCTTTTTTCTCTCTCTCTCCATTTTTTGATCATTTTACTGAATCAAACCATGTTACTACCGTGTTAGCTTAGTTAACACTAAGTCAAATCAAATTAAGACAACTTTTAATTTTTAATGACCAAATTAAACTCAGTTATGAATACCTACACTAGACCTAATTATAAGGAATCTTTGTCCAAATACTATTATTGATACTTGGTTTATTTATTTTATAGTTTTTCTTAGCATTTTGATCAATATTTACACATACGATATTTCGTAATATATGTTATTTGCTCAGTGGTAACTTGACTTGACTAATAAAATGAAAAAAAAAACCCCATAAAATCATACTTTTAGAATTTTCATTGTTAAATTCAACTATTTTTTTTGAAAAAAAAAAAGGTTAAATTCAACTATTGTTCAACCAATTTAATCATGTAACCTTTTTTTTCTACAAACTAAAAATAAAATATCAATTTTAAAATTAAACTATTATTGGTGTCCTTTATTAATGTTGATTTTTTAAAAAGTAAAGACTTCAGATGTCTTTTTCCGTAAGAAAAATAAATTTTCGAGAGTGAGAAACTAGGAGCCTGTTCGGTTAGCATTTATAACTCAGCTTTCTGAGTTATATTGCAAAAAGTCACCCAGATCGTGTTTGGCAGGGACCACTGAAAGTTTGTTTTCTAAAATTTTGTTCCAAAATCAATACACTGAACGTTGGTTTTCAGAAAGTAGGAGAAACTCTCAGGATACAGATTGGTGGGGGTGGACACAGAGATGGACTCGATATTTTTCAGGATACATAGATGGGACTCAAGACACAAAGATGGTCTCGGGACACAGAAAACCAGCATCGAATTTTGAGACACGTTTGGGAGAACAGTTGGACACGAGGAGTAGACAGCTGGAATTTCTAAAAAAAAAAAATTAAAACCATTTTCAGAAGAAAGTAACCAAATGCAAACTCAAAATCTCTATACTCGAAAAATAATTTTATAATTTACAGATAATTATTTTCAGGGAAAAAAAGGGTACCAAACGGACCCTTAGGCCTTTTGGAGCTTTTAAGGGAGCCCAGCTCAAACCTGGCGAATACACTTTGGATTCGAGCCTGTTGTTGGGCCAGAGACAACTTAGGGCCGGCTGGGCCTATTGTTGGGCCAGGCCATCTATTGACCACACTTGATGGTTATTGTAACCTACTTTCTATAAACTGTACAAATTATTATTTATATAAATCTAGTACTGACAATATCCGGACAACACTATTATTCCCTCAGTCGAATTATTTCATTTCTCCGTCCATGATTTGTGGCTGGATGTAGATTGTAGAGAACAAATGCTCCGAGGGTCTGTTTGGTAATTGTTGAGTGGCGGTTACGAGATATTTTTAAAGTAATAAAGGCTATGAGGGATTCGATTTTGGATTCTTTTAGTACCAGTCCAATTTATATTTTATAATTTATTAGCGAGTGGTTCTAAATTTTTTTTAAAAGAATAAAATTACCTATATACTTATACATATCAATTTGATGTTATGTGAGAATTCATGACCAACCTAAACTGTTCTTGTATTGTTATTTATTGATATTAAATTTATGTCATTATCAATTGTTTAAACACATTTAACATCTACAAGATGGTAATATACTAATAATGATAATATTTTTATAATTACAATTGAAGAAAGAGGGAATATGATATTTAGACTATTTTAGATAACACTTGTAGTTATATTTTCTAATAAGGATATAAATGAAAGAAAATGATAGAAATCTCGATTTGGAATGTTTATAAAAACATCCAAAATTATACTGCACTAATTTTTTATATTTTTTAAGCTGACTAAAATTATTGTCTCAAAAAAATTATGAGTTATTTAAACACTTCATAAAATGCTGGTCTAATACCTCAAATTTTGGTGCAAATAGCGTTGTCATGCATACCTTGAATGTTAGAGCATTCACAGTGGGACACTCTACATCATACTTCAATCTTTTAGAAATTGTGTAAATTACTGCTTTTGGAGTGCCCCCTTGAGGGTATTCGTGTGGATACTCCAAACACATACTCCAAATTATTGAAAATTGTATAAATTATTATTTTTGGATTGTCTACTTGATATTGGTACACAATGGTACATTCCAAATAAATACTCCAAATTAACCTCTCTTTTTTTCTTATCTTTTTTTTCTCTTTATTTTGCTTTCATATTTGGTAAGATTTTTCATTCCTTTTTATTTTTGTTCCACATTAGGAAAGAACGATTACTTTTGGTGGACCTAGGAATTAATGTAGATGAGGTAGGACACGCTCCAAATCTGAAATGTCTCTTAGTTTTCTAGCAATTATCAAGTATAGATAAGTGTCTATTACAGCCTTCAAGTGCTACAAAATTTGACTAAAGACAAAGTCAATAACTTAATACCCTCCCGTAAGCTCACGATCGAGTACGAATGAGAAGCTTGGACCGTAAGTTTTGAAACCGTGAGGAGCCAACAGCTTTGGTAAAAATGTCCGCTATCTTGTTCCCGGACAAGGTGATAGTCGATTTTGATGTGCTTGGATCGTTGGTGAAAGACCAGGTTTGCAGTAAGAAAAGTGGCACTGAGATTTGGACCAATCGGTCCTTGCGCTTCCAAGCAACAAAGTCAGGATTCGGGCTGGTGGTGGTTGATGGATCTGCGGCCGATGAAACAGTCGGCGGAGGAGCACCATCAGCGACAAGAAATCCCTCAAGCTCATAAGCCTCAAGAGCCGAGCGAATAGTGTCGCGCCATAGAGAGTAATTGAAGCGATTGAGACGGACTGCTAGCGCCGGAAATTGAAGGTTGGCCGCGGCGCCACTAGAAGCAGTGAACAAGATTTGAGTAGCGGAAGGAGTAATCTGGTTGTTTTCGGAAGACATAGCGTATGATCGGTTTAGGCTATTCTAATACCGTGTAAAGAAAAGATAAATATGGAAAAAAGGTTCCATTTATTATTTTGATGCGTGAGTCTTTATATAGCAGAGTTTACATCAAAACTAACTCATGAGGTTACAACTGAATCCCTATAATCATGGTTAGAGATAATTACAAATCAGAGAAATACTAAGTCAATAACTTAATATACCAAATTCATACTCTAAATTAACCTCTTCTTTTTTTTTACTTTTTTTTTTCTCTTTATTTTTCTTACAAGTAGGTCCAGTTGGATAGCTATTCATTTGCTATGGCACTTTTGAAAATTGGACAGACTTTTGGCTTGCTAGCATTGTTCACGTGTGGACAAGAGTTGAGTTGCAGTACAAATTTTGACTAAAGCAACGATGTAGCATTGAAATTACTCCAAATGTGGATACTCTTATGCTACAAGCATAGGTATAGCTACTTGTTGGTGCAGCAGCTAGCCGAATGTGATTATGTTACAGTAGAGTGTAACTCTCAATTAGATTTCCTATAGAGACGAAAGTAGAAGGGATGCAACAAATTAGCCTTGGCTTGGAAGTGAAGGTGCTGGCGAATGTGGAAACTATTCAAAGGGAAGCAAGCAAACAAACTATCAAGCACGCCAGCTTGATGTTGACACAGCTCTGGTTCAACAAATGCGTACGTGATGATGTTTTCATATTTTTGAATTGAAAGTAGAAGAGCCATTTCATTTTAGCTATAGCTAGAAACTTAGCAATGAAGTCATCATACTATACTAGTTAGGAAATAATGGAACTCTTCAAAAAGTGAGGTTCAGTGGCTCGATCATGGATACATATATTTATCAATTTGGGTCATGGATTTGGTAGGTCATTATTTATACTCTTGTACTACCTACCTACCTGATGGACTACATTAGGCTTATTTGCAACTTAATACTGTTTGGCACGAAATTGGAAAAAAATCGTGCAATCAAATATTTTGTAATGTTTTTATAGCCTCAATATGCTACCATATGTACATCAAATATTTCCACTTAACTGGCCTCCATTTCATTCAGTGCTCGTGTGGCAAACACACGTTTTTTTTTTCTTTTTTCCTTTTTTTAAAATATATTTTGTCCCCAAACCTACAATAGAAAATCTAGTTAGTGAAGCTAGGAAAGCAATGTCAGTGCGGTGCAATGCGGTGAGGTACAGGTGCAATGCTGGTAGGGAATATCTTCGGGTCGTCGTGATGTGGCCTTTGGGTCGGATTATATCTCGAGGTATATAATGGGTCGGGGCCGGGCTGGGTCTGCACTTTCGGCCCAAAAATCTGGCCCGACTCGGTCCGGTTCAAGAACCGGTCCGAAGCGGTTTAGTTCCGTTGAACCCGTTTGACCCGGTCCGGCTTGGTCCTCAACCCAGTTCAAACCTGATTTAACCCGATATCATATACATTAAAAATTAAAAAAATTATATTGATATGGTAGGATTTGAATCCAGTACCTCTTCCTAGGAACAAAATTTCCCTTAAGTTGCTTCCTCTAACCAGTCAATCCAATTTAATTTGTATTTTTATTATACATAATTGAGGTAAACATATAATACAATCGAGTATAAATTTTTTTTTTAAATTACTCGGCCCGCGAGTCAGGTCCGGCCCGGCCCGGCCCGGCTAAGTCCGGATCCGATCCGGCTCGGAGCTACCCGTGTCTCGGTCTGGACTGGGTTCTCCTCCCTCCCTTCCGGGCCGGCCCGCTTACTCTCTCGGACTAAATCAGGTCCGACCCGAAATCGATCAAACCGGTCAAATAAGACTTCGGGCCGACCCGGCCCAATAGACACAATGAATTATATCATTCAGTCTGTGGTTGTAAAATCTTTGGGTCAGGGTTGCAGAGCTTCGGACTGTGTTTGTAGACCTTCATAAACAAAATAAAATTTATCTTCTTTAATATATATAACTCTTAGATTGTGAACATTAGAGAGAGATTTTATATACATCTCTTGACTTATTGAAAATTAATCAATGGAGAAGAAGAAAATTTTGTTTGAATTGCTTCCGCCATTTATCAGATTAGTAATTTATACCTATGCTTTCATGGGGCCATGAATATACACCAAAGATAGCCAAAAGATCACTATTATAATTTATTTATTTTTGTCGAGGAGGAACCCCACATGGTTATGTTCTTCCTACTTGCCAGGCATTCCCCCATTTTGTGCATGCCATGCATCATGGGAGAGGTGGTATATAGAAGAAACCCAACCAAATTATGCTTGTCTGCATAGTTTGCATGCCAAACCATGCCTACAATTTTGGAAAGTAGCACAAGTTTATAATTGCCTACAGCTAGCACTAGAGTCATGACCAAGATCAATATGAAGTCAGTTTGCTATCACTTTCCAATTTCAAGTAAAGGATTTGGTTGATGCATATACTTTTTTCTTGGACATCGGTAGTACACCTATAAACATTACACCTCCTCCTTCTTCTTCTTCTTCTTCTTCCTTTTTTATTATTATTATTATTATTATTCCTATATTTTATGTTTATTACATAGGATACTTCTGCTTTTAAACTAATTACACTGATCACACATTTCTTTAAAAAATAAAATTAAAAATATAAGTAGTTAGTGTTATAACTTTTTATTTTTATCTTAAAGTAAGGATACCTCGTGTAATATATCAAAAAAGTAGGAATTGTCAAAAGTAGGAATAGTCCGTATAATAAACATAATATATATATATATATATATATATATATATATATATATAAAAGGTTTGCCACTACTTTTCCTCTCATCTTTGACATCTACAGTGAAAAGAATTTTTTTTTTTTTTGAAGGAAATACAGTGAAAAGGTTATGAAAGGGTAAACTTATAGTGACTAGTATTTAAGATTTAGGTGATGTGTCTACTTTGTTATTTCCTCCACATTTTGGGCACGACAAATATGGGATCTAGCTGCGGCAAGCTCATAACTTCGTAGTAATTCTGTTTTGTCATACAATTATGGATTAGCTCGTGACTCCGTACTTGGATTCCGTTTTGTCATACAATGTTTGTCAAGAGATATTCACTTAATTTGGAGATTTGTCTTCTTAATTATCATAAATAATTATGAAACACAACCAATATCCTACCATTTTTCGTCAATGTTTTTCAAAATATGTATCGAAATTATACTAGTCTTTTTGGATTATTTACAATAACTATTTCTAAGTTTTTTGTTTATAAGCAATTTGATAAACATAAAATATAGATGTAGTTATTGTAAATAATTCTAGTTTTTTTATATTTGTTAGGATAAGTTGTTATTACCAAATTGCTTTTTGGGACTGCTTCAAAAAGAAAAGTAGTAGTAGTAGTCATCAGGGGCGGAGGGACACTATGTGTGCACTGGGCTACAGCCCAGTGCAAGAAAAAATAAATCTAATTTTTATTTTATTTTATATAAAGTAGTCAGCCTAGTACAATGTAGTCAGTTCAGTGCAACTGTACAAAGAAATCCAACCGGATGTTTAAGTTAGCAAATAATAACTGTATGTTCAAAATAAAATTTTAAAGTGAGCAACTAGGGCCCGACCTCTCTAATCCAAGACTCCATCTCTCTTCTTCTCTTTCCAGACTCCCTCTTCTCTCTTTAGTGTTCTCCAACACAGAAATATCCTGATCCCGAGTGATCGAGTCTCGTCGTCCCGACTTCCAGAATCTCGGCTGTAGGGCAGCAGTGGGCCAACTGGTGCTTCACCTTTCCAGTCCGACCGCCAGGCTGCAGCGGCGCAGCTCCTCCTGCTCTCGATATCGACTCTAGCCTCTCCCAATTTTCCTCTTGGCTCTTCAGACTTCAGCTTCTTCATCTCCTCTGGACCTCTGGTAAAACCCTAACTAACCCCTAATTTTTTTTAAAATAATAACCCTAATTTTTTGTTGTTTAATTGTTTTGATCTTAATTCATTTTTCCTTGTGTATTGTTGTTAGTAGTTCCCATTAGTAGTTAGAATTCCATCCTGGATGACTTTATAATATATTATGATAGTTATATGTCAATGTATGTTGCAAAGGTCCATTTCATTCCCATAATCAGATGGTATTCTTATATGCAATATATTCTTTCTAATGTATGATTTTTACCCGTTTATGCTTTCCAGCATCTTACAAATATTTGTTCGTTTTAATATATTGGAGACTCCATGTGTCAAACTTTTAAGCATCATATTGGTCATCTCTGTTAGGGTTCTTTTAACAGATATTTTCTTATATGACAACATCTAGTTTGTGTTTGAAAATTTCTTATTGTAAAGATATTTGTGTTGCTTAATAGTGTAATATGTCTAAGAATTTAGATCTACACTAATTGTATGGTCTGGCTTTCAAAAATTTTGTTTTAATTGTGCCTGCTAATTAAAGAGTTCTTTGTTGCATATCAAGTCTCTATAAGTCATAATAAGTTTCAAATTTTTTTAGAACTAATACAGATTTAGGAAGTAAAAAATGCGCTTACCAGCACTTTTGTTATTAAAAGTTTTTCTACGTGTCTATGACACTTGATGCACCCCTAACTGGTTCAAGAAAATTAACATGTGTGGTTATGAGATGGTTCAATAAAAGATTATCAGTCAAACTAGCAAGTTATTTCTAAGTGGAGCACCCTTTCTTAAGTTTATTGTCTATGATAGATTTCGAATCATCGAATTTACAAAGAAAACTTTGTCAAATTTTTGACATAAATTTTTAGAACCTTAAGTAATTATTAGCTAGCCCACCCTATTATGAAATCCTGCCTCCGCCCCTGGTAGTCATGATAAGCAATTCTAAACCCACCCATACCTTCTATTATCTTTTATGGAATTGTGCTATAGAAAGTGTCATTGAAGAAATTTGTTCTTAGTCTAACTAATTTCTGGGTACATTATTTATATACACTTTGTTCTGTTCTGGTGCCATAATAACTAAGAATGTAGTTATTTTTGGTTATATTAATTATATACACTTTGAGACTAATCTTTCTCTTCCAGTTGATGAAATGCTCTCCATCAAACTTTTCAAGATTATGAAAACTTGTTTCTAAGAGACTTGCATAATTTTTTTTCATCTTTGTTGTCCGAATATTGCTTTGAAATTATTATTTTCGGGTTACAAAGATAATACAAAAGTACGTAAAATACAAAGTACAATTTCTTGATTACAACGCAAAAATGAAAGATTATGATCTGACTTGCCGGAAACAGAAATGTTAACACAACTACAACGCAACCAAGTTGCTACAACAAAGAAACGAAAATGAAGATGCTGAGATGAAATCCTTGTTGGGGTTATGAAGATCATTGTTGCTTAAAGCAAGATTCGACCATTTTTTGTCAATCTGCTTCTAGGAACAAGTAAGTTCGAAGAGAGAAACTTTTGAAACACTCCTTCGTCATCCATGCACGGACAAAACTCTGGATATTACGGACAAAACTTCGTGGCTTCAGAAGGCTGCTGCTAACTCTCCTCTCATATTATATAATCTCTAAGTTTTAATCTACAAAAGAGAAATACTACAGATTATATAGGGGAGCCAACCTACTAACAGTCCACTACACATAATGGATAGTAAATTCAGAGAGTAACTCCATATTAAGTGGATGGTTACAACAGTAACCTCCACTAAGCAAGCAGTTACACCCACGAATCATATGAACAGTCATTCCGCAGGAGCAAAAAGTCATGCGGGAGCACAGTCCCGTAGGAACCTAGGTCGCGTGAGCAGCCTCCTCGCGAGACCGCATCCACGCGCAGCCCCGTATGTCCCAATATGCGACCCACTCTCTATGTGAGCCCTGCTATGCCCGTGGCACTCCCTCACGGAACATAGCACAGAAATGAGCATAGAACAACACAATGGCACACAAAAGCGCCATATCGCATTTGATGCGTACGTGTGTAGAACGACTCAATATCTCGCAAAAGTGCAAAGTGCATCATCAAAACGCCTTTTTTCACTCCCAGAGACCTATCTCCAAAAGAAATATTTTTAAGAAATTGGTGGCAAAAATATATATATTTTGGAGGTCTCCAACCTTGCTCTCTAGTAAAACATCCCAGCATACCAATCGCATGGATTACCATTCTCCATATGTACAAGACAATAAAAAAAAATCTTATATTGAAATACACACTTGAAGTTGCCATATGAATGTAGGCCTATTTTTAAAGACCAATTTAAAAAAAATCCAATATTTAGTTGCGACAAACTCAAGACTCAGGAGTCAGATTCTGATTTGTCATAGAAATATGGGACCTAGCAGCGACAAGCTCATGACTCCATAATGAGATTCCATTTTGTTATACAAATATGGGATAAAGTGCAGCAAATTTTTTCCTTAATTTGCCTCGTTAGCAAATTAAAATCCCATAATTTTTTTGTTTAATTAAACCCACCCGCAAAATAGTATAGACCAAAATAGTCCATTCCGTTTATTTTTTGTTAAAAATATCGTTATTAACAATTAAAAAAAAAAAAAAAAAATCCTAAACTACCCTCCCCCCCAGCACAGTTCCTCCCTTCCCCCCGAACCCGCCTCCTCCCCCTCTATCCCTCCTCCTTTAGCTCCTCCACCCTCTTCCTCCAACTCCTCCCTCCTCCGCCTCCAGCTCCCTCCTCCTCCCCCCTACCGTACCTCCTCCTCCCCTCCTCCTTCTCCCCCCTCCTCGTCCTCCTGCTGCCGCCTCCTCCTCCTCCTTCCCCCCTCCCTTCCTTCTCCTCCTTCTCCTTCTCCTTGTCCCTTTCCCCCTCCCTCCTCCAGCTCCTTCAGCTCTGCCTCCTCCAGCTCCTCCTCCCCTCCTCTTTCTCCTTCCCCCTCTTCGTCCACCAGCTGCTGCCGTCGCCTCCTCCTCCTCCTCCTTCTCCTCCTCCTCCTCCTCCTCCTCCTCTGCACTGGCCGCCTTCCCCCCACCGCACATCCTCCTTCTCTCCTCCTCCCCCCACCGCGCTGCTGCATCGCCGCCGCTACCGCTGTGCCGCCGCAGCCCAAGAAAGAGGGTGGAGACAGACAGAGAGAGAGAGAGTTAGAGTTAGAGTTAGAGTTAGGGTTAGGATTAGAATTATGATTAATGTTAGGATTAGGGATGGGTATTTTAGTCAATTCATGCCTATTTGGACGATCGTTAACGGCAGAACAAAAAATGGGTGCAAAATACACCAAATGTAAAAAGTGAAAGTTTTTTAAATCCGAGGGTTTAAATGTAAAAATGCAAATATAATGAGGGGATTTTGCACTTTACCCTACAAATATGTGATGGGATCTATCTGCAACAAAGCTCATAACTCCGTATTCAGATTATGTTCTGTTTTGTCAAACAATGTTTGTCAAGAGAATTCTCTTAATTTTGAGATTTGTCTTCTTAATTATCATAATTATTTATGAAACGCAACCAATATCCTACCATTTTTCTAATGTTTTTCAAATTCTGTTTCGAAATTAAACTAGTTTTTTCATATTTGTTAGGATAAGTTGTTATTACCAAATTGCTTTTTTGGGACTGCTTCAGAAAGAAAAATCAAAAGTAGTCACGAAAGAAAATCCAAACACACCCTTAGCCTTCTATATCTTTTATGGAGTTTTTATTTTGATTTCCCGACATAACGTTCGGGACTTCGTGCACACTGCATTGCATGTTTTTTGGCCCACTATCTCCCAACTTCCATCATTTATAAATAAAATAAATAATACGTCCCCGTGACTCGATCCACTGATGTTTTGCCACCAAGTCAAGGTCTTATACCTCTTTCCGGTAACCATAAGAGCCACTCGAGTTCGGTCTTTATCTTTTATGGAGTTGTGCTCTAGAAAGTGCCATTGAAGAAATTTGTTCTTAGTCTAACTAAGAATGTAGTTATTTCTGGGTACTTTAATTAATTACTAGTCACGTTCACGTAATTTGAATATATTTTAATTATAATTAATTATAAATATTTTTTTGAAATTTGAATATGTGTTTGATTAGATAATATCATGTAGCTAGTTTAAAAATAATTTAAAATTTAAAAATATTTTAGAATTTGTTATATGTTCAGATGGTTTTTAATTTTTTTTCTCAACTACGAGAGAAGAAAACATATGCGATGGTTTTTTTTTTAAAATTTCAATTACAATTTTATACCCTCAACTATTCTAGTTTTCAAATTGATACCCTAAACTTTGATAGGTATCAACTTGATACCCTAAACAAATAATATGACGAAACTACCCTCCCTCTGTCCCAGTCCCTTCCCCCAACCCCTCTCTCTCCGGCAACCACCTCCAACCCCACACCCAGTGGCGGATCCAGGATTATATTCTACAGGGAGCATAATCATAAGGGGTTCGGAGACAACGTTCCCAAAAATTGAACATATAGGAACAAAGTACAGAACTGAAAATTGAACATACAATCCCAAACAATCTCAAACAAAGGACTTCACAAATCCATAAATTTAATTCACATCACAAAAATAGAAACTAGATTTTGATTTTTTTGATTTTGACCTAACTTGATTTTGACCTAATTTTATTTTAAAATTTACCTTTGTAAATGCAGGTTGCTACTCCAACCCTAACGTTTTGTAAACCCCCTGATTTTTTAGAATTTAAATTTATTATTATGGGTATTATGTAATTATTGAGATTAAGGAAGAATTAAATTTATTATTATGGGTATTATGTAATTATTGAGATTAAGAAAGAATTTTCTGTAATTTTAGCTAATTATAATAAATATATACTCATGGATTGATATTTATGTGTATGTAATTAATTACTATTATTGCACAAAAAATATATTTTTGGGTGTACAACTATTATTAGAGTATTGTAGAATTTTTTTGAAATTTATTGAGGTCCAAAACTATTTTAGATGGTTATATATGCATATGCATAAATATGGTTATTAATTATTAAACCAAACCAACCCAACCCAAACTAAACCGGACCCTAAACCCTAGACCCGATCCTAAACCCGAACCCAAAACCCATTAATCCCCCTGTAATAACTGCCCCCCTCCCCCCCTCTACTATTCCTCTCCCCGCAACCCCCGCGTCCCACTCCCTTCCCCTCCTCGTCAACCGTCCAACCCTCACTCTTACTCTCCCTGTAAACCCCCCTTCACCCTATATATAGACTAGAGGAGACCATCACCACCAGCATCTCCCCACCATTCTAGCCGACCATCGCCGACAGTCGGACCGCTGCGCGCCACCGCCACGAACAACCGTTCCGTCATTCACGATCAGCAGCATACAGCGAGGTACCATTCTTCTCTTTCCTGTTCTTCCTGCACAGTAGACCTAACAGCGACCCGTCGAATCCTATGTGAAGAACATATGACTCCCTTGAACCCTGTATAATTAGTTTAGATTATTGTATCCTGTGTCGATCGTAAATCGCGACAAAAAACAGGAAAAAATGACTTATTTTTAGGAACATAAACTGTTCCTCCATAACGACACGCGATACTAAATTTTACCTGAACAATAATTTAGACTGTGTAACCTAGTTTTAATCCCTTTAAACACTTTATTTTAATTCATTGTAGTGATTTATTTTCTGTTGAATTCTGTCAAAAACTTGGTTTTTTATATACGAATTTTCTCGATATGGGGTGCGTCTCGCTAAACGAGATGACTTCGTCGTGTGCGAATTACACCAAAAGGCACGTATCGTCAACGCGGATGTGTAAAATTTCGTAAAAGTTGATTTGGATGTGCGTGCACACCGGAATCAACGTGTATCCGTCGAAAAACACTGTATCGGCCTGTTCTGACACTCGTCATAATTTTGTGTGTGCTTGTCGTTTTGCAACGATAATTGAGCCATTAGATTCACAGCGTTACGCTGGTCATGTGACCCAAGTTTGGTTTGATTCTGTGAACATTGACGAAACACCATTTCGTGGGCCCTACGGTTCCACTTGACGGGTGATTTCGTGATCGGCTCATCAGAATCCAGTTTTGGTCATTCTGTTGGGTTCGTATCATCGTTCTGGACTCGTAGACACTAAGTTTGACGAATTTGGAGAACTTTGTCTTTGAAATATTTTTTGGTGCGAAGTGGGCCACATGTGGACCCCGCTTTGACCCGAAACTGTCAATTCTTCCCTTGTGTCCAAATTGGACTTATGGGTAGTCAATCATAGCTATTTCAAGTATTCTGAGAGCAATGGTGATGTTTATTTCAGCATCATGAGGTGTACTTGGAGATTTCACTTATATCGGAGCAACTGACAGAGCTCAGAACCCAGGCAAGTGTATCTTGCCAAATCTGCAGAGATCCTGTTATATTATTTGCTTTATATATATATACTTCTGTGATATACTTGTTCAATCTAGGACCGTGAGACGTTGCTTAGCGTCCGAACATGATTCGGGTGTCGACGCCGTACGCAGGGTCGTGTAACGTCACTTAGAGAGTTGATACCACGATCATATAATCTTTGCGTGCTTGCTTTACCAAGTACGTTATACCATAGGACACTTGACACTATTTTATATGACAAAATCTTTCTTGAGTTGTTCATGGTGATTCTATATAGGCTTACAGGATTCGCGATCTGAGACTTGCATATATAGAGATATCATTATGACTAGTTGTACTAGCTAGAGGTCATGATCTTGCGTGTTATGGACATGAGACGTGAGGTTACGTTGGGTGGGGAGAGACACACATTCTACAGGCTGATTATATATATATATATAATATAATATTATATTATATTATATTATATTATATTATATTATATTATATTATATTATATTATATTATATTATATTATATTATATTATATTACTGAATGTGCTTTAGTCTCGGTATCAGAGCTTGGCACATTTATTGGCCCTACGAGGTACTACTTGATGCTACGGGCTCCCCGACACAGAGCCTGTAGTGGTCTCAGCTTGAGTGCTAGTGATGCTCTCATTTACATTTCACATAGCTGGTTATATAGCTTGCCCTGAGGATCTATTTTTATTTACTGTATTTTATTTGGCTTGAGTGTTTCTTGTACCTTGCTATGTCCCCTGAGGACCTGGATCCAGATTATGTCCCCAGGTACAGCAGAGGAGGATTACCCCGAGATATACGGGACATGAGCTGACGCTGGAGCAATACTGGCACCAGAGGACGAGGTTGTAGATTTCTCCTGAGTATTCAGTTATTTACTCAGCTATCTATGCTTATTGTTATTTCATATTTGGACTCATGGACATATGTATTGGTGATATTCTCTTTCTTTTATTGTGTCGGGTTATTCCACGAGACACTATTTACTTGGACTTGTTGATGGGCTATTTCCTTTATCTATTATCTTGACTGGTTTATTATATTAATTTGTGTTTACTTTCTGTGGATGAGATTAGAATTTTACAGTGATATATGGTGTAGACTGCATTTATATTTATTACAGCTTAAATGTACTCTAACTGGTCCATTAAATTGGGTTTGTCCATTGGAGTTGTGCTGCTGGTTATTGCCACATGTCTAGGCCCTTGGTATTTTGGGACTGGGGCGTGACATAATTTTTGTGGTGGCACATGCAGGTCAACGAATATATTGCTTTGGTTTAAACTAAGGGGCCGAGCAAGCCTGCAATTAGGATATGATAAATTATAAGATCTCATCCACATATTAACATGTTCTTGACCTCTATATCATATTCGAATTAATTTCTTGACTTGCATCCTGCCTTGATTCCTCTGTGTGTCTCTCATAGTTTACTTTCTATGCAGAATAATGGATCCACGAGCCAGCGACGAGACTCCCGCGGGTACACCACAAGGTGCTATGGTCACTTACGACGATGGAGTGACGCCACTAAGTGGAAATCCCTCCACTCAACAAAGCAATCAAGCAGATCAGCACACCTCAAGGTTCCGGCGAGACGATATTCCACCACCGCCGCAGTTTACTCCCCCGATGCCCATTTTTCCACCAGGACAACCTATGGACGGACAACAGATGTTCCAAATATTCTACGCAATGATGCAAGTACAACAACAGGTTCATCAAGAGGACCGACAATGCCAGGCGGAGAAGTTCTTTAACGGACTAAGCTTTGAGCTACAGAGATTAATCGGCTCCGTTGCACCTACTTTTTATACGGACGTCCTTGCTGCAGCCCGACGCATGGAGCGCATCACTAGGAGATAGTCCAGCCAAAAATAGTCGTTCACATCAGCACCGGCCAGAACACCATAAGAAGAAGCTGCAAAGAGACCTCACATGCACCAGCCACCCAGAGCAGCTCCGCAGGCACTGCCTACATGCCAATATTGTGGCAAGCAAGGTTATTACGAGAGCGAGTGCATACGCAAGTTGGGATTATGCTCGATTTGCTGATCCAGCCAACATTCAACCAAGGATTGCCCTGAGCGACGAGAGGGAGCACCGATGGTAAACCAACAAACTTTACCAGCACCAAGATCAGCCCAACAGTCACCTAGGCCAGCTTATCCAGCACTGGGAGCACCACAGATGAAAGTTGGAGGAGTCAGACCACCAACACCGGGAGGATATCAGCCGATATCACCCTTGGCATCACAGACAACACTCTTCCAGCAGGCCCAACAACAGCAGAGGGCACCTCCACAGGAAATTGGACAAGCTTTTGTAGTGACAGTGGAGGAGGCACGGACTCGAGGAGTAGCGAGTATGAGTAAGATTTAATTTTATCATAACTAGCTATAGTAGCGAATATTCCTAGTAATACTTTAGCATGTACCTGTTAGTTCCATTCCCTAGCCTATACCTAGTATTATGTTAGCATGAACTTGTTAGTCTAGATTAGTAATATGTAAGTGGTACCCAAGTAATATAGTAGCGAATATTCCTAGTAATCCTTTACTCTTGAGTTACTTATCTCTCATTGTCTAGGAAAATATTTTTATTGCTTCCCTACGTGTTCTGCTTGAACAAAACAATCACCCTTCCTCCCGATTTTTTCGTTGTTCATGGTCCCTTATCCTCTGTGTCGTGCTTCAACAAAAAATATCATACAACCGCGTCATCTCTTCTAGAGCAAACCTTTCCTGACCAGTTACGTTTCGTTTTTGCGATGACGCAATTCTTTTAAGTTGGGTAGATTGTAAACCCCCTAATTTTTTAGAATTTAATTTTATTATTATGGGTATTATATAATTATTGAGATTAAGGGATAATTTTCTGTAATTTTAGCTAATTATAATAAATATATACACATAGATTAATATTTATGTGTATGTAATTAATTACTATTATTACACAAAAAATATAATTTTGGGTGTACAACTATTATTAGTATATTTTAGAATTTTACTGGAATTTATTGAGGTCCAAAACTATTTTAGATGACTATATATGCATATACATAAATATGGTTATTAATTATTAAACCAAACCAAACCAAACCAACCCAAACTAAACCCGACCCTAAACCATAGACCCGACCCTAAACCCGAACCAAAAACCAAAACCCATTAATCCCCCTACAGTAACTACACCCCCCGTTACTGCTCCCCTCCTTGCAACACCCGCATCCCTCTCCCTTCCCCTCCCCTCCCCGTCAACCGCCCGACCCCCACTCTTCCTCTCCCTGTAACTCCCCCCTTCATCCTATATATAGACTAGAGGAGACCATCACCACCAGCATCTCCCCACCAATCTAGCCGACCATCATCGACCGCCGACGACCGACGGACCTCCGCGCGCTGCCGCCACGAACAACTGTTTCGTCATTCACGATCAGCAGCATACAGCGAGATACCCTTCTTCTCTCTCCTGTTTCTCCCTGCACAGTAGACCTAACAGCGACCCGTCGAATCCTATGTGAAGACCACATGACCCCCTTGAACCCTGTCTAATTAGTTTAGATTATCGTGTCCTGTGTCGATCGCAAATCGTGACACAAAACAGGAAAAAATAACTTATTTTTAGGACCATAAACTGTTCCAAGTATGCGTTTTTGAGTCCCGTTATCTCCATAACGGCACGCGATACTAAAATTCTACCTGAACAGTAATTTAGACAGTATAACCTAGTTTTAATCCCTTTAAACACTTTATTTTAATTCGCTGTATTATGTGATTTATTTACTATTGAATTCTGTCAAAAACTTGGTTTCTTAAACCCGAATTTTTTCGATACGGGGTGCGTCTTGCTAATCGAGACGACTTCATCGTGTGTGAATTGTATCGAAAGACGTGTATCGTCAACGCAGACGTGTGGAATTTTGCGGAAGTTGATTTGGATGTGAGTGCACACAGGAATCAACGCATATCCATCAAAAAATATCGTATATTTTGTTCTGACACTCGTCATAATTTTGTGTATGCTTGTCGTTTTGCAACAAAGCTTACGACATCGAATTCACAGCGTTACGCTGGTCCTGTGACCCAAGTTTGGTTCGATTATGAGAACGTTGATGAAATACCATTTCACGTGCCCCACGGTTCCACTTGACAGGTGATTTCGTGACCGGCTTATCAGAATCCAGTTCTGGTCATTCCATTGGATTCGTATCATCGTCCTGGACTCGTAGACACTAAGTTTGACAAATTTGGAGAACTTGGTCTTTGGTATATTTTTTGGTGCGAAGTGAGCCACATGTGGACCCCGCTTTGACCCAAAACTGTCAATTCTGTTCCTGTGTCCAAATTGGACTTATGGGTAGTCAATCCTAGCTATTTCATGTATTCTGAGAATAATAATGATATTTGTTTCAGCATCAGGAGGCATACTTGGATATTCTACTTATATCGGAGCAACTAACGGAGCTCAGAACCCAGGCAAGTGTACCTTGTCAAATCTGCAGAGATCCTGTTATACTATTTGCTTTATATATATATACTTCTGTGATGTACCTGTTCAATCAAGTACAGTGAGACGTTGCTTAGCGTCCGAACAAGATTCAGGTGTCGACGCCGTACGCGGAGTCGTGTAACGTCACTTAGAGAGTTGATACCCCGATCCTATAATCTTTGCGTACTTGCTTTACCAAGTATGTCATACCATAGGACACTTGACACTATTTTATGTGACCGAATCTTTCTTGAGTTATTTATGTTGATTCTGTATAGGCTTACAGGATTCGCGATCTGAGACTTGCATATAAAGAGATATCATTATGACTCGTTGTACTAGCTAGAGGTCATGATCTTGTGTGTTATGGATATGAGACATGAGATTACATTTGTAACACCCCGTTCTGCTCAAGCGGACTGCTGATTCAAACGGCAAACGTGCAATATCCCGACCCGCTTTGCTCAGGCGAGAACACTCGTTTGAGGCAAAGGATATCCAGACTTGTCCCTACAGGTATCCGGCTCATGCTTTCAGAGGCTCGCTTGGCGTATCGCTCAACCGAGGTGAATCATCGCTAAATTGAGTGGCTACGGTGAACTTGTCTTTGCTTAGCCAGTACACATAAAATATGGAATGATACATGCTGTAACACCCCGTTCCGCTCAAGCGGACTGTCGTTTGAAATGGCAATAGTGCAGCTGTCCCGACCCGCTTTGCCTCAAACGAGGAGCAAAGGATTTCCAGACTTGTCCCTACAGGAATCCGGCTTAGGCTTTCAGAGGCTCGCTTGGCGTATCGTTCTACCGAGGCGAATCATCGCTAAGGTGGGTGGCTACGGTGAACTTGTCTTTGCTTAGACAGCACACATTAAATCTGGAAATATTTTATGCTAGTCGCTAGGTAATTCACCCCTGCATGCTAATAAATCCAACGCACCTAGATAAGGGAATAATCCCAACTTGTATTGCTATGCTAGAACATGGAAATTGAAATACTGCTTATTTAGACCCTTGCATGCCAAGTCCCCTAACGATCTAACTCTCGGTTTACCTTCGGGCCCGAGCAAACGTGCCGCCTATGTTCCTTAGAAAATGCATGCTTGTCTGCTTGTACGTTGCCTTGACTCAATACTTGTAACACAAGCCAGGCCAACACCCTGTTATACATGATATTGTTCAGAACGACTATGAGAATGGAAATCAGGCAATGCATCTTGTCTTGTACTATTGCTGCCTCAACAGCATGCCTCTTGTCTTGTACTCTTGTCTTGTACGCTTGTTGCCCCAACCAGGTAAATGGATAACTTACCCGAGACGCCGTTCGATCACGGACAACTTGTGCACAAGGTCGATCTAGCGGGCGATGCTGGGGCACTGGCATCGACCCGGTCCGGGCGAGACCTATTGTTTTAGTCTCTTGTTCTTGGCGGAATGGCTTGCAGCGCCTCTTGTACTTCGTTGTATACCATTCTCGTCAAAGACTATACCGTCCATTATGGCATACGCCAGTGATCACCTTGTATTTAACTTGTTGCATGTTTGCTGGCAAAGAAATAAAAGATAATAAGTAATCCTCGCTTAGCGGCTATCCGCGTGCGAGGCACTGTATCACATCAAGAAACAACTAAACACCTGAACGATCTTGAATTAACAGTACTCGTGTTGCATATGCTATGCCGCCTAAATGCTTATACATGTTTCTGCTTGAATTTATAATGTTTGTCTTGGACATGGAAGGACAAATGGTAAGTTGGTAAGTCTCGCCGTGTTTCCTCTCATGTTGCACGGCGCACTGCCCGACACGAGTTAGGCTATTCAATATTTGCATGAAACTGATCCTAAGGCAACTAGAAAGACAACTTAATAGTTGGTGCACGAAACTTATATTACGTGTTTGGATTTGTCGAGCGAGCGAGTATCTTCCCCACCAGTGCATTCAATATACTGATAATCCACCAGTTTGTGTGCAGGGTACGGGAGAACCTCGTTCGGTGCGGATGCCTCCAACGTGCGTGCTTAGGCGTGAACATCACTCCGAAGCAGCGGTGCGTCCAGAACAGAAGCACATATACAAGACATAATATTGGAACATAGCCCGAACTCGCCTGAACATCGCCTGTACAATCATTCCACAATTGTAGCCACTTGGCACGCTTTTACTGTTTCAGAGAGAGAGGCTTGAGCGACTTGTAATCTCGGCTATACGCCGCCTGTAACACTTGTTCATATAAATAAAAGAGCTTGTTTTACTTCAACTTGTGTTTAATGCTTCCGCTATATTTGTCGACTCAGTGAACCTGTTACCAAATCGCTATGCGTTTATGACTCTGCTGCACTCGAACAATCTGTGCGACTCCGTGGCTTAGAACTCTTACCGCCAGCCAATGAATCACGACCTTGCACGGGCGCGGTTCATGCTCGTGCGGTATCACGTCCGGATGGGTCAAGCGATCGTTCCACGGGAGCGCTGGCGAGGGTGATTCCCACCTAGCGAGAACGGCCGATTTGCCTGCAGGAGATCGGGGCATGACACATGCTAGTTGCTAGGTGAATCACCCCCTACATGCTAATAAGAATCCAACGCACCTAGACTAGGGAATAATCCCAACTTGTATTGCTTATGCTAGAACATGGAAACTAAAATATTGATTATATTCAGACCCTCATATGCTACCCTAGATTCGTGTCGCTCGGGAAGTCCCTTACGATCTCACTCCTCGGCTTACCTTCGGGCCCGAGCTAACGTGAATGCTTGTGTTTATATAAATGCATGCTTGTCTGCTTGTATGTTGCCTTGTTTTCATCCAAACCCCAGGAGACTACTAAGTAGTCGTTCCGTGCCTGAATGAACCTGCAAGTATCCGGGACCGTTAGGTCACCAAGGCAATTTCCGCCCCAGGGGAAATGCATCAAGGCAAAAGTCATTCACTGAACAAAATGAATCATGCAATACTGCTTGTCGTGTACTCATGGTGCCTCAACTGCATGAATTATTAACTTAATAATCATGTTCGATCATGGACAACTTGTGCACAAGGGTATAAGTTGTAGTGCCCCGTTCTCCCGGTGCGGAGAGCGCGGCTAAGAAACACAACGGTATCGTTCGATCGGGATAGATTGAATTAAGAACTCGTCCTCGTTATGGATTTGTTTCTTCAGAATCGATTCCCATATTCAGTGGACTGCGCCCCAAGGATCGGCTTAGCGGCAGAGTCAGGAGGGACCTCTTCGCTGCTATCTTTTATTGCCTCGGTTTTAGATGTCGCTTGTTGCTTTCGTGCTTTGAGTTGGTTTTGAGATTTGCTTATTTTTCTTGAACAGTTTCGATGGTTTTCATGTTTTCGTTCATTGGACTGCACTTCAATTCCGAGATTGGAAAGAGAGGAAGAAGTATTAATAGAGCTGTTCGTGTGCAGGTGAACGAGCAGTAGGCGGCTTACGAGCGAGTCGTGAAGCGCCTCTTTCCTTCTCCCTTCCAAAATCTAAGTGAGTGGCTACCATCTCGATTAGCTAGCCCTGCTTCCAAGTCTTCACACCTAAAATGACTTGCATTCTTATTGTCCCGATCAAACGCTACCAAGTAATAATAAAAGATAACAAGATAAAAATGAAATAGACTTGGATTGTATTGCTTGTCATTCAACTTGGGAACGATTACTCATATGCTTGCTTGTTCGTTTGGGAATGTTCTATACATGCTTCAAGTTTATTTAGAATGCATCTTCTTCCATAAATTATGCTAAGTATGGAATACACTTATTATGAAATAAACTGTCAGGAAGACTATGCAAAACGAATCATGCAATATTGCTTATCTTGTTCATGTGCCTCAACTGCATCAACGTTAACGTGCCACGAACGATTGATCACAGACAACTTGTGCACAAGGTCAACGGGTTCCTGCGGACGGTTGCTGGGGCACTGGTACCGATCCGGTCCGGGCGGAACTTCAAGATAGTCTCACGTGCGAACGGGATGGCGTGTAGCGCCTCATGTGCTTCATTGCACACCATCCTCGTTCAAAGACTAAACGGTCCATTATGGCTTCTAGCCAGTGATCCCAACGTGTATATTTAAACCTGTTGCAAACTAACTTGTGTCTTCGTGGCAGAGAAGACATGGTAAGTATTGTGCAGGTCATTCAGACGGATAGGTAAAATCCATCGAACGTTGGTACGTTCATTTTCAGTAAATTCTATATGCTGCTTACTTGTAAATGAACTAAGGCAAGATAGAAAACCCACAAATATGCATGTTTCATATAAACAACGTGTTGATTGGTATAGTTCAGTTAGCTCGCCTTCACCAGTATGTTTCAACATGCTGACCCTCGTTGAAACAGGTTCTCCGCACCAAGGCGAACCGAGCGAGGAGCCGAAGTTGTCTTTCCGAATCCAGTCCAGCTGTTGGCGCATCTTCACCGCGCCCCTTGAAGCATTTTGAAGACAGGAGCCTTCAACTCTTCATACACAAATGCAGCTCCGTGGCAAAGCTATCCTCCAGCCTGGAGGTCTTTATTATTTTGATTTTATAAAGGGATGCAATGTACAGGACTGCTATCTCATTTTGAATCAACACTTTTGTAAGCCGTTCGACATATTAGCTGACTCGTTCAGGAGTTTGTAATAGATGTTCATTATCAATAAAGATAACTTTTCCATGTTTCAAATCTGTGTTTTAATTTATCTGCGTACTCTGAATATGTGCTCGTTATGCAAAATACTTTAGCCTTGTGCGGGCGCAATCCCAGGCCCGCACGGCATCATGATTCGGGGGATGCCCCAACGATTCTACGGAATCGGGTCGTGACATAAGTTCTGCGGACGGTCGCTGGGGTACTGGCACCGATCCGATCCGGGCGGAACTTCGTGTGTAGTCAACGTATGCGGACTGGATAGCTTGCAACGCATCGTGTGTTTATCGTGTGTCCATCGTGTGTTCTCGTTGCATGCTATCCTTGTCCTTGACTAGTCTATTATGGCATCAAGCCAGTGATCTCCGTGTGTATATCGTGTGTATATGGCTTACAACGCATCGTGTATTTATGGCTTGCAATGCCTCGTGTGTATATCGTGTGTATTGATACAAAAATACTCGTGTTTGCATATGCTATGCCTCCTGAATGTTTATACATGCCCGTGCTTGAATTAACAATGTTTGCCTTGGACATGGAAGGACAAATGGTAAGTTGGTAAGTCTCACCGTATTTTCTCTCATGTCGCACGGTGCACTGCCACACGAGTTAGGCTATTCAATCTTTGCATGAAACTGATCTTAAGGCAACTAGAAAGACAACTTAATAGTTGTGCACGGAACCTGTATTACGTATTTGGATTTGTCGAGCGGGCGAGTAGCCTCCCTACCAGTGCATTCAATGTATTGATAACCCACCAGATCGTTTGCAGGGTGCGGAAGAACCTCGTTCGGTGCGGATGCCTCCTTCGTGCGTGCTAAGGCCAGGAGTTCACTCTGAAGTCTTAGGGTGCTGCGTCCGGAACTGAAGCACATATAAAAGATATAATGTTGGAACTTGCCAGAACATCGCCTGTACAAATTATTCCACAATTGTAGCCACTTGGCACGCTTTTATTGTTTCAGAGAGAGAGGCTTGAGCGACTTGTAATCTCGGCTATACGCCGCCTGTAACACTTATTTATATCAATAAAAGATTTTGCTTTACTTCAACTTGTGTTATTCAATGCTTCCGCTATATTGTCGACTTAGTGAACTTGTTACCAATCGTCTATGCGTTCATGACTCCGCTGCACTCGGACAATCTGTGCGACTCTGTGGCTTAGAACTCTTACCGCCAACCAATGAACCACAACCTTGCGTGGGCGTGGCTCACGCTCGTGCGACGTTACGCCCGGATGGGTCAAGCTATCGTTCCACGGGAGCGCTGACGCGGTGATTCTCGCCTAGCGGGAACGGCCGATTGGCCTGTGAAAGATCGGGGCGTGACAACATTGGGTGGGGAGAGACACACATGCTACAGGCTGATTATATATATATATATATATATATATTACTGGTGGTGCTTTAGTCTCTGTATCAGATCTTGGCACATTTACTAGCTCTACGAGATACTACTTGCTGCTACGGGCTCCCCAACACAGAGCCTGTAGTGGTCTCAGCTTGAGTGCTAGTGATGCTCTCATTTGTATTTTACATAGCTGGTTACATAGGTTGCCCTGAGGATCTATTTTTATTTACTGTATTTCATTTGGCTTGAGTGATTCTTGTACCTTGCTATGTCCCCTGAGGACCTGGATCCGGATTATGTCCCCAGGTACAACAGAGGAGGATTACCCCGAGATATACGGGATAGGAGTTGACGCTGGAGCAGTACTGGCACCAGAGGACGAGGTTGTGCTAGGGGATTTCTCTTGAGTATTCAGTTATTTACTCAGTTATCTATGCTTATTGTTATTTCATATCTGGACTCATGGACATATGTATTGGTGATATTCTCTTTCCTTTATTGTGTCGGGTTGTTCTCCGAGACACTATTTACTTGATTTGTTGATGGACTATTTTTTTTATCTATTATCTTGACTGATTTATCATATTGACTTGTGTTTACTTTCTGTGGATGAGATTAGAATTTTACAGTGATAGATGTTGTAGACTGCATTTATATTTATTACAGCTTAAGTGCACTATAACGTGTCCATTAAATTGGGTTTGCCTATTGGAGTTGTGCTGCTGGTCATTGCCACGTGGCTAGTCCCTTGGTATTTTGGGACTGTGGCGTGACACGTTTCTTCCAGCAGCTCCGTTACCTCCATCCTCCACTCCTCCGGCAGGCGACAATTCTTTTCTTCTTCTTATTTTTTTTTGGGAGTGGGGGGGGGGGGGTGTCTGCGGATGACAAAAGAAAAAGAAGATGGATGCAGCAACAAACACTAGCTTTTGGTTTTGTTTTAAAAGAAGAGGGGATGTTTGGATGTGTAAAGAGAGGAAGAGGGGGCCCCACGTCTGACTGCTCCTTTCTAATTTTTTTTCCGGATGGGTAAATGGAGGAAGAGGGGGTCCCACATCCGAATGTGTAAAGAGAGGAAGAGGCGGCCCTACGTCTGACCGTTCTGGATGACAAAAAAAATAATTTTTTTTCACTGGGGACGTGACCCCCCTGTGCACTTAACGTGCGTCCGCACCTGCCCACACCCCATCTCTCGTCGGCGTGCGGCAACACCCGTCGGCTACAGCAGCAGCGACACATAGAGAGGTGGTGGGGGTGGCTGCTAGGGTGGTGTAGCCGAGGTGATGGGCGTAAGAGTGGGGGTGGATTGCAGGGATGGATAGGGGTAGAGGGGAGCTGGAGTGGGGATGGCTGCCGGAGAAAGAGAGAGAGAAAGGTGTACATTTTATTATATTTTTTTAAGGTATCAAGTTGATATCTATTAAAGTTTAGAACATCAAATTAAAAACTATAGTTGAGAGTATCAAGTTATAATTTAGTCTTCTTATTTAAAAAATGGATGATATGTTGATTACATAGTTCATTTTTGAGTTATTTCTTAGACACATTATAATAGTAGAAGTTCTGTTGCCCTAATAACGGCTCCAATTCCTCTTTGGACATTCTCTTCACTATCTATCCAAGTACAGTCCCTCATGCTTCCTCGTGTGCCCATAAATGTCACAGGATGGTAAATGAGGGTGGCATGTGTGTGCTCCTTGCTCCCAACGTTACGAAACCAATCAATAAAGGATGTTGCTCTCATCACATGCACTCACCTCCTCTTCCCTCTTCATAATTAAAACCTCTCTCTCTCTCTCTCTCTCTCTCTCTCATAAGTGGGGTTGGTGGAAGAACTTTGAGGTCATTTGGATTCCTAATGAAGGGGGGCCAGGCGGAGTCACGCTTTCTCCAAAGCTTCTTTAGAGATTAGACAAGACAATACACAAACCTCTTGAAAATACACGCGTCACCTTAACTTTAGCTTTTGTTACCGACGTTATTTTAAATGTTAAGTCCCATGTTTATATTGTCCATTTCGATCCAAGTCCCCGAATCCTTTCTTATTTGGTAGAGGCCTCTTGAATAAGATCTTATTCATTATATGGACGCTTTCTTAAAAGAATTAGTGGAATATGAAGCTTAGGATTTGAAAGAAGTACTGAGAATTTGGGCAGAAAAATACGAGGTTCCAAGGTGAATATGAATTTTAGGCTTTTCAAAGAGCACTCAAGCCATTAACCTTTGTATTGTATAGTTAATGATGACAATGGTTTTTGATTATTTAAATATAAAAAATGGATTTCATGCGTATCGTCCATCATTTAAAAAAATAAATAAATAAAATATATAAAGAGTGCATATATAGGCTTTTCGTAGAACACCCGAGTCATTAACCTTTGTACCGTATAGTTAATGATGACAATGAGTTTTTATTATTTATAGATGAAGAGTGGATATAAAGGAGTTATGACTAACATAATACATAATTTGAGAGATCTTTATCTGAAGAACAAAATATGGAGAGTTATGTCCGAATGGAAAAAGATAGGAGGAATTTATATTTAAAGAACCAAATTATAAAAGAACAAGTTATATTTAAAATACCTCCCCCCCTCTCTCTCTCCTCTCTCTCTCTCTCTCTCTCTTGGAGAGTTAAGTCCGAAAGGAAAAAGATACGAGAAATTTATATTTAAAGAACCTAATAATGAAAGAACAAATTATATTTAAAATTCCTCCACCTCTCTCTCTCTCTCTCTCAATTAGGAGAGGCTATTGCCACAAAAAATTTGTATACCGTCTGTGGGGTTATGGCATGTGGTTATGATGGGGAGTTCCCGTGGGGATGGACACGGTTCAAATCACCCCATGAAAACTTACTTTATAATCCGGTGGAAAGGACATATATAAAAAAAAATGTATACCTAATTGTAACATCTGCTATCCCAAAATTTTAATAATTGAAATTAGGGACACTACCAAAATAAGTCAAATTAGCGATATCGTCGCTGATGTCAAAATAAACGTCGCTAAAAAACTTTCAACGACGTATTGGCCCTGTCGCATTATAGCTAGTCGTTGAATCAAAAAATATCGTTAAACGTCGCACCCGTGATGTATTTCGCGACATGAGGAACATTGTCAGATTTCCCATGGTTAGCAACGTTGGGCGACATCTGAGAACACGTGTCATTGATTTAGCAACTAATTATCTAGTTGATCGCCAAACTAGCGACAAATTAGCGATGTTTTGTAGGTGGTTAGCGACTTGGTTGATGACATGGCAGAATTTGTCATGTCAGCAAATTAGCGATGTTCTGTGAGTTATAGCTCGCTAATATGCCGCTAAACATTCTAGTTTCATCGACGTATACAGAGTTTCAACAACGTACTGATACATTTAGTGATGTTCCAATACTTGGTAGTGATGTAGGTCTTGCATCGTTGAACATCACGGGACGTCGCTAATTGCTAAAAAATAAAAATACAACATCTCTGAACATCTCTCTAATACATTGATGACTGTTTGATACATAAACAAATAATACTCAACATACATTATAAGAAACCATAAACATTGATTGGTTAGTAGACAATGTTTGATCCAGATTTTTAGTGATACAATATTTTTGGTACAATGGTACATTGATACAATATTTTTGGCCAAAGGGCCAGTGCATAGATGTGTTCCACCTTCGTCAAATGCCTATGAGTGCATCTGCCTATGCCATAAAGTCGGTTCCATAAATGCTTTCGCCTTTGCAAAAGAGCTAGTACATAGGTGTATTCGTCTTCCCCTTTTTTCTAATATATTTCTAGTTTGTTTGCATTTTTTCCCCAAGAACTTACAAAGAATATTTTTATGGATTAGACAGACAAGAGTGTTTTCATGTTCTGATTCCGCCGAATCTCTAAGTCTCCACTGGACGTGATGTCGTACAAGTGTAAAGTGCACTTGTACTAGGCAAGAACGAGCATTTTGGTAAAATTTTTGAACACAGATTTAAAATCATATTACAGCAGGAAGTTTAACACAGAGTGTAGGACAAAATAGTTTTTCATTAATAAATTGCTATTGAAATTACATTGATATGGAATATATTGATATGCCGTCTTAGTTACATTCATTGAAATAATAAAAATACTAGCAAGCTGTCATGAAATAATACTTGTCGTCACATACATTACACCCTTGTATAGATTGAAACCAATGCCTCCAAAATGAATCGGCTTCAAAATACTTTAAAATATGTAGAGATTTAAGTCGCCTCTCCGAAATTCAGCTAGTACCGTGCACCCTCGAGGTTCTCGACACATGCAGAGTTGTGATTCAGTACACTTGGGAATGCACAGGTGAGCGCGACGAACCCACTCGCCTAAACCGACACTACTTATTAAGGGACGCATGCATTCAAAATTATCTTGTTATTTATAACTATGATGAATTGCGGTTCATGTCGACATCATACTTGAAAGCAGTAAACATAGACCCATATTACTTATCAATGATAGCTTGCCAAACCGATCTGTCCGTCCTTGTATAAAAATAGATATATTACTTATCGTCCCTGTAAAAAACAATATTTTAGCATGTGATCTGTCTATATACGGTCATTCGTGAAATCGATACCAAAAGTACTATTATGTGGCATTAAGACACACCCTACCAGTCAAGGTTGTAACCCCAACTAGAGGTCCCATAGTGCCTCATGCTGAAGCACGTTCCACATAATTTTTCCTAGGTCAATTTGGTTCCATTATCCCGGATACTTGTCATGCCCCGGTACCAAAATACGGAAACAGACATGGCCATCTACCCCGTACAAGGTATGAAACGTCGTACGACGATCACTGTTGTAACTAGACAAGGGGGTGCATGCTACAATAAAGTCGCTTAGGGTCACGCAGAGCATCTATCTCAATCAATAAAACAAAAAACAGTAAATATAGAACATATATGATAAAGCGGAAATGTGTCCCAAATGCTCTGTCAAAATATTCTGGAAACCAGCTGTACAAAATGAGAAGCTGGTGGAGTAGAAAAAGTACATGACCGAGATCAGCTGCAGTCTAATTAATTACAATCATGTAAGGAAAACTAAATGTCCAAACAATCCGGCTAATAGGTGTCGGTGGCTAAACGCCCAAAAGAGTAAAATGTACAATAACGAGCAGGGAAGAAGAAACCCACTCGTGTCCCTCAGTGGCCATCCACTGGGTGCACGCCATTGTTCAGGAAAAAGTAATCTGGATCCTCGAGTGCTGGCTCTAAACCTAGCCATGCAAAACCAGTGGGGTGAGACCCCAAATAGCAAGTACCACAAAGGAAGCATGAATGAATAAACAAAAATCAAGACTATATATATATATATATATATATATATATAATGCTTGAACCAAGGACCATAGGCGTATACACCATCATCGAGGCAATATGACACTCCTACACCAAACAAGGACAAAAGGTGCCACACCATAACGAGATAATGCACATCATCTGATTCAGGTCAAGCTATAAGATTCTTCATTGCGATCTTGACCCATAGCCTATCGTAGCACAGTAGCCCAACCCTACGACCAAACAAGGATAATGGTTGAACCATCACACTACGTCAGTCCATATTCCTAAACTTCTAACAGAAGATACAAACATAATCAATCTTAATTATAAAATGGCCAATCACTTGTACGGCTTGCTAGGTAGAGTCTGGGTTATCCCAGAATTATAATATAAATAAAAGAAATTCTCATATCGTACGATGTTCAAGCGGGGCTAGCCGTGCCATGATAATCGTCGCGTAGCACGTAGTATTATGCAACGGTCCCTCGTAAGGCCACCGTGTTACGATCGCATAGAACATATAGTATAATATAATATTCGGATATTGCCGTTCACTAGTACGGATATGACATAATATCCATGGGGGCCAGCCTTGCACTCCCAGTTAAATATTTGAGGGCAACTTATCATACACGATCTCAGGATTCTGTCCCTCCTAATGCTCTACAAGTTTTAGTTACCTAGTTAACCCTATGGTTAGATGGAATCACATGGCTTGGTCACATGGTCATATATATATATATATATATATATATATATATATATATATATATAGTGGTTGAAACCAAGGACCATAGGCATATACACCATCATCGAGGCAATATGACACTCCTATACCAAATAAGGACAAAAAGTGCCACACCACAACGAGATAATGCACATCCTCTGATTCAGGTCAAGCTATAAGATTCTGCATTACAATCTTGACCCATAGACTATCGTAGCACAGTAGCCCAACCCTACGACCAAACACGGACAAGGGTTGAACCATTATACCACGATAATCCATGTTCCTAAACTGCTAACAGAAGATACAAACATAATCAAGCTTAATTATAAAATGGCCAATCACTTGTACGGCTTGCTAGGTGGTGTCCGGGTTATCCCAGAATTATAATGCAAATAATAAAAATCATTAGATCGTGCGATGTTCAAGCGGGGCTAGCCGAGCCATGATAATCGTCGCGTAGCACGTAGTATTATGCACCGGTCCCTCGTAAGGCCACCGTGCTAAGATCGCATAGAACATATAGTACAATATAATATTCAGATATTACCGTTCACTAGTGCGGATATGACACAATATCCATGGGGGCCAGCCTTGCACTCCTAGTTAAATATTTGAGGGCAGCTTGTCATACACGATCTCGGAATTATGTCCCTCCCAATGCTCTACAAGTTTTAGTTACCTAGTTAACCCTATGGTTAGATGGAATCATATGGCGTGGTCACATGGTCATTCCTCCTATATGTTGTAACTTGGTACGGCTATGCTAGATACAAATCCACTTTTCCACTTGATAGTTTAATTTGGATTCCTTCCAAAGTGATGGAACAATTAAACAATTTATAGCCACGCTTGGTTGTTGACTAATATCATGTCCATGCTGGAGAAATCATATTATGTCACATATCGTGTAGCATATAGGTACACCTCAATGTAAAACATGTAACATATAGGAACACTTAGCACGTAGGAACACATAGCACGTAGTAAGTGTATCAGCACGGGTACAAGTAGTCGAGTCAAGTCACCAACTTGTTAGTTAATCATATAGGTTCTATCACATTGTAACACATAGGTCAAGTCATGCACATAGGTCAAGTCACTTTGTGCATGATCTAATTCTGCACATAGTCGGGTCAGGTGCATAGTCAGGTCGAACACATAGTCACTGAGTCTAATCATACTTATAGTCATCAAGATCACACATGAAATCACAAAATCCAGTAAAATATCAAAACCAAGCAAATCAGCAAAACAAGCAAAGCTGGCCTCAGAGACATGCTAGACGCAGGAAATGCAGGACACAAGGATACTTGACGCATGGGATGCTGGATGCAGGGATGAAGGGCGTATGAGATGCATGACGCATAGAATGTTGGACACGTAGGATGCTGGACACATGAGATGCTAGATAGATGGGAAGGTGGACGCATGGGATGCTGGATGCAAGGAATACTGGACGCATGGGTAGCCAAGCACCCAACAAGATAGGCGCATGCTGGAAGATGTCGCATGAAGCTGGGCCGAATGGGACTCCATCGTCCCAAAACAACATGAACTTCATGAAAAAAGTTCCAAAATTCCAAAAACTTGTTTTCTTCATAAAATCTTCATTTTAACTCCAAATCAAGTGAAACAAAAGTCAAAATTGTACGATATTGAATTCTCTACCACATGGAATAATTTGTTTTTGAAAACAATAATTTTTAATAGATCAAAACCAAGAAAAACTCATGGAACCCATGAAAATTCTATTTTTAAAATATAGATCTACTCAAATATAGCCATCAAAACCACAAATTCCAAGTATTAAAAGTACTTAGAAACTCATGGCATACATATTAAACTAATAATATACAAGCAAAAATAAGAATTAAAATCTAAGTGTTTCTCTATGTCATGCAAGGTGCACTTGCCTAAAATGAAGAAGGAGAGAAAATAGAAAAAAAAGATGGAGGAGAGAGAGAGAGAAGATGGCTTATATCGGCTAGGGTTGGATGCTTGGCCATTGGATCAAGTCATTACCAATCCTAGCCATTCAATTAAACCATGAGCCCAAACTCAACTAAAGAATGGGTCTAGTCTCCATGCAATATGCAACTATACTAGAAAAAATACGTTCCAAATACGTATATCGGGAATGGGGAGTAAAAATACCATTTCGAGGAAAGCTAAAACTTGTACACAAGTTGTCCATAACCATGCAAATGCATGAATATTTTAACTATAAAACATATGCATTGCACGGAACATAAAGTAAGCACTATAATCTATACTAATGCAACAGTTCATTTCCCTCAAATATCTATGCTCCGATTTGGTAACCCATAGGCTCTAAACATTTTCGAGGCACTACGGATTTTGAAATATTTTTGATTACTGCGTGATGACAGTTGGCAACATGTGCCATATTCCAGCCACTATTCATGCCAGAGAGTGGACAAATGGCAGCCTGCACACACAACCACATCATCCTTGTTCTCTGAGAATTAATTTAAAAGCATCATTATGCCGATGTCAGTGTTGTCAAATCCTTGTTTTTCGTAACTGTCACTTGTCAGTCGGCATGAACCACGAACAGACATCAGTTTACAACTTTTAATGCTCTGTCAGCATTAATCAATCAATCTTTAAATTTATGTCCATGTAGGATAATATCATAGGAAAGACTGGCATAAATTCTTCCATTGCCCAATTAGTGCAGAGCATTATCTGTACAGAACTGTGCATAGACATTGGTTCTGCTTTAGAAGACGCGTAGGCAGTTTCAACCAAACAAACTGCGTAGATAGTTTCCATCATTTATTTGGCACATGGAGGACTTATGGCGTTGATTTTCTATGCTTCTACAATGTCTCGGCGAATGAGCTCTATATAAGAGTCCCTTCATAGGACATTTTTGTTGTAGTTTTTCTTGAAAGTTTTTGCTGCTTGGTCGTGATAAATGTGTTCTCGTGATGATTTATGCATTCATTTTCTAAGAATTTTGCGAAGAATGATAAAAGAATAATTCTAATACGATGTTGGTGCAATTACAGAAGTGAGTGTTGCTGACGTTTGATCATTTCTAAGAGGAACTCCTTCTTTCAACATATTATCTACTTGGTGGGTGGTTCGAACCTTCTTTTCTACTCCTCCACGTCAACGAATTCTTACTGCCTCAAAATGTTCTAATCGATAATGCCCGGTTGAATGTAACTGGTAAATGATACCCCCAATGCATGTTGTACCACTAAGAATATAACATGTGATAACTATAGCGGTTGAGTGCATCTATGCACGAGACTTATAATAAGAGCTTCATATGCGAAGCGAGCAGTTGTGGTTCGAAACTACGAAACTATCAGAAGGGGTACGGTACTCAAAACCTTCTCTCGTAGGCCTTGCGCTTTGAGATATAAGAAGGAGTTCTGACGGAGATTCATCTACTTATTAGAGAGATTGTCACCGCTGGAAGATAAACAACCATTTCTTGGTACACTTTGTGAATGGCTGGTATATTGAGCAATCTTATTGTATTTTTATCTTCTTCTTATAAGAAGTTGACTCTTGAGACAAATGGGCCGACATATATTATACTGCAATCTTTAATAAATACAATATTGATATTTGCCTAAATGGCCATAGCTATAGCATATTGTGTGTTTGATCTGTGCTTGACAAGTAAGCAAGTCTATGTAGAATTATGAAAATTTTGCATGCCGCATACAGCTCATGCCCCTTGGCGCCGCATAGAGCTCATGCCCCTTGGAGCCGCATAAGTGAATAAATGGCCCTCATGCGGCCTGGTCAGCCTCAGAGTAAGAGGCCGCATAAAAACCCTCAACACAGTCTCCGATGACAGACATAAATTTTTAAGCGCCTCGGGATTCGTGAAAGGGGCGGCCTGTAAAAAGACATAAAGTTACATCACATATTAATGGCCTTAACAGAAGCGCCATGCCATATGTCCTCCATTATGCGGCCTAGTCATCATATGTGGCTATGACCCTATGCGGCTCGTCATGATGCGACCACATTGTCCATTCGACCAAAGCCAGACGAGAGCTCGTATGCAGCCACAACGCCATGAGGCCGAAGTATCCATTCTACCAAGGCCAAATAAGAGTACGCGACCACGACAATATGCGGCCAAGACTTGCATTATCTTTCTGTTACAACCGAAGATAATTTCTCGCGTAATCAGTGCTGACTACGTGTCCAGCTGACCAAGTAATACAGCAACAGTCCCGAGATCTCTTCAACAACATATCTCAACCAAGATCACATGGCAATCTGCCTATGGCATGCGGCTACAGTTGCAACCGTATTCTTTTAAAGGAGTCCTATGCGGCCACCAAACAGAGGCATATACGGCACCTATGGCCCATTAGCACGATGGCTATAAATATGAGTAACTTGAACATTCTAGAGGCTGGCTTTCTTTTTCTATTTCAGAGAGACCAGACTACCCCCAGGCACAGGAGTGAGAACAGAGAAGAGCCTCCTCGCTCCTGCATCGGACCGTCAACAAAGTAAAAGAGTCACTGCAGCGCTCTTTGTCCATCGTCAACCCCTAGAATCAAAAATTGTACTTAGATCGTCTGTCTAGGACCTCTTTGTACATTCTTTAGTTTGTTGTTAAAGCAATCCCAAATTTTAATGATGAACAAGATGGCGACTCTTCTGGGGACATCCTTTTCCTTTGATGAGAAGGTGGTAACGCAGTCTGATGCGGCCAAGCTGGGTTCAACCCAAAGGATGCTGGTTGTACGCTTCGACCAGCAAGTATTCGAGAACATGCTCTCCGGGGATAGCGCGAGTCCTTCTTCAAGGCAAGCAAAGCCCAAGAAGACCTGCAGGATATGGGTAGTGAAGGCTGCTGCGTCTCACCCAACTACGGAGCATGTGTTCCCCGCTTCTCTTCTTGTTGCCACAAACGCACATCATGGGTCCACCCAGGCTGACCATGTTCATGCGGCAGTCGAAAAAGGCGCTCAACGGCCAAATTTGGGCAAAAACAAATACTACGATGCCAGAAGTTCGGGTGCTGAGACAGGTTCTATAAGGTCATAGTAGAAGCCGCATAAGTCTGCAATCACAAGAAAAAGTCCATATGTGACACCGTTCATCGTCCGCATACAAATGACCACATGCAGCCGACACAGCAGCAGAACCAATTTTTTGACCGAATCTCACGCATCACTGATCCTATACGCCATGCTGAGAATGGTGAAAACCCAAACTTGGACTCTTCGTATTATGCACCAGCACGTGCAAGGACGAAGAAGTCTATGGCAATGCAAGCTCGCCAAGATAAAGTAATTCCTCACTCGACGGACCGTCAACTGGCATCGCTGACTGTTATGCATGTCTGGGACAGAAAGCTATACAAGACCGACCCACGTCTCCAGCCCACAGCGGCAAGTGGACTGGGTCAATCTCAAAATTCTTCTGCTGACGACTTGGAAAAAGTTCTTCCATGAACCCCAGGTCAGGGAACAAAAACCACACCTACACACCCATGTGCTCATAACAAGGGTGTAAAGATAAATAAGCCCTCGAGTGACTTTTGCAACGTGATCAATCATAAGCGCAAAGCGAGGGGAGCAACCATGGCATGTGAAATGGCCCCTTCGGGGCATCACTATTTCAGTATTATCATCAAATGCTACTGTAATCATGTAGTAGTATCAGCAAACAGGCAGTCGACATTCCAACGACTGTAACCAAGGGCACCCAGGCGATAGTATCCCGGAGAGTAGGTGCAAGTACCAAATGAGGAGGAGCTACCCTTTGCCTCGTGTTATTCGGCTTCGAAGGCCCCCTTCGCGAAGGAAGGTAGGAAGTCCAGCACCTCCAGTCTGTCACTCTCGGCCAGCGTATCGAGGAGGCAGGTCCAAGGAGGACAAGAAGCAGGACCTACGGAAGGTGTTTTCTTGGGCACCTGCTCAAAGAAGAAGCTGCCAGCCACTAGAGGTAGCTCTTTCTTGGGATCCCAGATGACTGCAGAAGTTGAGGGCCGCAATCCCACGAAACTCTACGATAATCCAGCATTCCGAGATGACGGTTGTCACACACCAATCTTCCACAAAATTTATTGCCCCCGCTTAACGCGAATTACAATGCCTGCGCTCTCGCAGGACCATCGTTCCCATCGGGACGAGATACCGCACGAGCCTGGAGTTGCGCCCGCGTAAGGAAAATATTGAATTGACCGTTGATAACTAGTTCGCAGAGTCGTCATAGTGAAAACATAGAATAAACACAAGTATTGAATCCAAATCAAGCTCTTTATTAATATAAAGTAAAGATTACAAGCGGCACTAGGCCGATATTACAAGTCGCTCATGCTCTCTCTCTCTCTCTCTCTCTCTCTCTCTCTCTCTCTCTCTCTCTCTCTTACAATGAATATGCCCTTAGGCTTACATATGAATCAGACACTCTGGATGATAATGTTTTCATTCATTATGTCTCATATATGTGAGCTCTGGGTCCAAACGCCACGCTCCAAGATGCCAAGTGCGGTCCGACGCCTCGATGCGTTAAGCAATCTCCAAATCCGTACGAGTTCTCCTGTGCGCTGCATACAATCTGGTTGGATATCAGTACATTTAATGCACTAGTGGGGAGGCCTCTCGCCCATGCTATAAAACAAGCATGTTCATTAGTTATGTGTATCGATTGATTATGTTGTCTTTCTAGTCTTTGCCTTAGAATCAGTTTTTTGGCAATATAATGAAAGTAATACCCGTGTCTAAAACAAGAGTGTCGTACTGTAAACAACTGAGTTGGTTTTACCCTTTTCTTACCATTTGGCCTTCCTTGTCATACGCAGCAATATAATCAATAATCTATTAAGTAGCGAAGAACATCTATGCAATTCAAGTGTTATGTTTTTGTGTTTGCCTGAGACATTTTTTTCTCGAACTATGTTATATACTGTGCATCCATTCTAAATATGAAAAGTTTTATATATTATGCTCTTCCATGTTACTCCTCTTCTGAATGCGGATCGCCGTTATGCATGCATAACTTATCAATATGAAGGTCACTGGCTCTGTTAGCCATATTGTATGTATCTTTTGGGTTGGAACGACTATCTTTCCAGCTCGGTTGCGAGCCTTACTGGGCATCCCGAACCATCCGACGAGTCGCTGTCTTTCCAGTTGGTAGCAAGCCTTACTGGACGCCCCGCACTCGCCCGCTACTACTTTAGCTAGCGTATTATTAGGACTACACTGGCATTGTCCTCCCGGGCTGACACGATTCGAATGCCTCAATAATCGTATCGAGAACTCTTTCTTTACTTGGTACACAACCAGTTGTGTGTGACCATGAAACTACTTCCCCACTTTCAATCCTAGCCGAGAACTTCCTGCTCGGTTTCTCTTATCTGAGGACATCAGCTAGGTTCAATCTTGCCGAGGACTACACTCAGATCTTTCTTCTTTACACAGCTCCCTGATTAGAGACTGCCTCGGTGATCTGGATATCCCGAGTACTTTCTTTTCTTTTCTTCTCCTGACTCAGAATGACTTCTTTATAGTCTTCCTCGTCTATGTATGAAATATGATTACACTCTATTCCGTGTCATATTCTATGTGGTTGCGATGCCTTGATATGAACTCAAAACTACTTTTGTGGCATACATATACGAAACTACTGCATTTCAACTCAATAAGCCAGATTACTTAGATAGCAAGTAAGCTCTCCATGTTCTATATAATGATAAGGCGGGGTTATCCCCTTAGCTATTTGCGTTCATCTCTTTTTATTAGCATGCGAAGGTTATCGCTTAGAAACTAGCATGTATCATTCATTTTTTTAAGTGTGCAGCTAAGCAGAGATAGGTTCACCGGGGCCACCCACCTTAGCGATGAATCACATCCGCCGAGCGAGACTCTGAGCGCGCCTCTGAAAAGTCTAAGTCTGAACTCCATTTAATGATCCAAGTCTGAATGCCTTTGCATCGAACTAATCATCTCGCTGAGCAAGACGGGTCGGTTCGCTACATTTGTGCCATTTGAATAGGCCCTCCAGTTTGAGCGGGGTGGGTCTTTACATAATACACCACTCAGAACAGTCTCATCCTCAAGACTTTCTGAGTGAAACTAGTATTATCGCACAACTTCTAAACCAAACTCTATACTTCTCATCTAACTTTAAAAGATTGTTTCAACACTACATTCATTCATTTTCTTACATCGCGCTACGCACGCGCTTAGCCAATCTTATCAAACAACTCTATCATTCGATGCTATCAAACTTTACTCAACTTAATCGTTGCATTCCCCGACTAAAACTCTATTGCGCCTAGCGTCAGGTTGTATTACTCAAACATGGGATATTCTATAACTTAATGTGTACTAGAAAACTTAGGCTTTTGGAGAACTTGTCCAATTGTTATACACTATCCATGCGAACCCAACACATCCGACCGATTACTCGACGTTGCCTATTGAAACCCAACGTTACGCCTAAATCCAAACCAAAAAATTCTCAAGACTTTGAGTTTGAATATCAGCTAATCTCCAAATCTCGTCTTGCATCAAGATCTATCTTGAGCCAATGCCCATTCTAGCTAAGTAATTATACTACCACCCAAAGTCATCTCATCGAATTGACTACGTTTTCTGACTCCGTCTTTATTAATTTAGTGTAAAGAAATTTTGTCCAATATGGGGTACGTTCTAATCCTTCGCGTCTTAGGTCCGATCGAACCTAAGTTCCTATTCATTTTCTCGTTCTATTTCGCACGTGTGCTTAACCATTTTATTGAATGACTCTATCGTTCAATCATTGTGTTCCTGGCTCAGACTCTTACTGCGCCTTAGTGCAGAACTATCTCGTTCTTACAGGGCATATTACACCCTTCCACTTATGAAAGTCTAGGCTGAGGCTAACTTACTCCAATTTTCATACTCATCCATGCTAATCTAATATTTTTACTTGTAGCTGCATTGGAGTTATGCATATCGTTAAGTCTGGATCGCACCTATATTCAAGGCGTCCCCCAAATGTGTGTATTTTAACCAAGCTTAGTGACAGCTAAGTCAGATAAGCTACTCGTAAAAATCTTTTGATTCGTTGATCGTTTTGCTACTCGACTAACCGAACTCTGATTCATTTAGTCATTGTCTATCCCCAATCCCACTCAAATCTAAGTATTGAATTACAAGCAATGCACATCTTCCAAGCAACGATTTAACTCGTTATGCCAACTTATCTTGAATATCGCCAATTCCAATCATAAGAGTTTCGTCCAACAATTCTCCAATACCGTCTTATTCCTCTCCATCGCATAACCTATCCAATCAATCAATTTTCATCCAAGTCCCATCTCTTATTGCGTTCATCTCAACGCCAATGTCGCTAGCGTACACTCCCAGTTCCAAGTCCTAACTCTAAGTCTTGTTGCCCCAGTTCTATCATTTTTCTGAACGATAGTCTGAAGTCAGTCACTCCAGTTTAACTCATGGCATAGGGTCGTCTGCCTAGCCACTAGGTTAGCTCACAAGGTCATAGGTATAGTTCAAGTTTATGACTCACCGTACAATTGTGTTGCACAATGCTCTCCCCAAGATCCTGTGGTCACACCACTGTTTGTTTGTACGGGGTATTTCACCCAAGCTGGTTTCACTCAGATTTTTAAACATCGAACACTGATCATCCTATTACATCAATACGTTCGTTCAACCAAATCCATGATATATCCACGTCATATGTCAATCTAAGTAATTCGTATAGTCTATCTTCTCAAACACCTGATAGGATCAACATATCCAATCTTTTCTAAGTCTAAACCACCAAGTCACGTTTTAATTTCTAACTCTTTGATATCCATCATAAATTCGAAGTCGTACAATATAATTCATGTATCCGGCCACTAAACTATCGAGCGTCTTACTTCATGTTCTAGAATAACTCATCCCCAAAATACTTTTGGTTAACTTGTATCCTAAGACTCGTCTTATCGTTTTAAACCATAAGTCAAAACGATCATTCAATTTTCACGCTCCGGTCTCCTGCAAGTTCAATTATCCCCGTTGGACGTGAGATCACCACGCCAATGCTCCCGCGAGATGACTGTTCTAATCCGGACGTGACGCATGTGCGAGCAAGGAGTTATTCTCGCACAAGACAAGAACGTCAAACGTTATGGTTATCATCGAAGCGATCAAGACACCTTATTCTTATGCTTCGTCTCATCCAAGTTATATATTAATCCACCAAGTCATATTTATCTAATAACCGTTCATGCCGTGATCATAATTCGTCTAGCCGATTCGTCAAACTTCAATATTACCGTTTGATCAATTCGTAATCTACTTTAAGCATTCCACAAAATATTCTAGTTTAAATCCACTAGTCAAAGTCCATTTACCTCCATTACGTTCCATTTTATCGAGTTTATTTTTATAATCTTCGAACATGTTTTCACGAGTTCGATCATACCCTCCGGACGTGAAATCACCACGCTAGCGCTCCCGCGGGATAATCGATCTCATCTAGGCCTGATGTCGAGTGTTATCCTTTGAGCTCAATTCAAGATCGTTCATTTAAACTCAAAATTAAGTCCATAATCGCCTATCTCAATCATTGAACTATAATTTTAATAACTTGCATTAATCCATGCTATCTTCCAACTATTGATATGATATCCAGTCTTCCAAATTTGAAACCAAAATATTCGTACTCAAGCTAAATTTTATCGAGCGATATCCTACCTGGTCTTGACTTTCCATGCGCGCTATCTTCCATCACGCTAACTACACTATCGCATCCTCGATTATTCTATCTCAACTCTAGTTTTAATTCGTTTGATTCCATTTGAAATCGCTCGTACGATTTACTAAATTTTTTTTGACCCAGATATTAATTCCAACACTCTGAATTCCTATCTGATATAAGCCTTGTCCATTATTTAACTCATTATAACTGGTTCAAATCAAATCTCGCACGATTCCTTCGAATTCGCTTACTTTCTAGGCATATAATAAGGCTTTGCATAATCACGTCGCTTGCTGCTAGGCTCATTTGTTATCCCAAAATCTACGATTCGTTCGAACATTACTAAGACGACCAATACACCACTCAGGGTTCGAGCTATACTCTATGAATCTTTTAATCCCATTCTATCCTCAAATCGCTTATTCGATGCTGAGAGTATCGCCCTGATCCCTAAAGTACAACATCTGTGTGCATTAATACGTCTCCAGGCTACGCACTTATACAATACTTTAGTATAATACTGTAATTATCGCCGGTGGATTTTAGGATAAAGTACAAGATAATAAAAATACATTCTAAAACATCCATATATTATACAACTTATATTTACAACTCCAAGTCTTTTCCAAAAACCTTAATATACATATTTAGCCACAAAAGTAAATAAGCTGATTATCCCAAAAGTTGTCTTCCATTAACCATCGGCTTCATCGATACTATATAGTGGTAATGTTTCTTCTTCATCTTCTTCAGTTCCTAGTGAACAAAAACGAGGTCATCAGAATGACTAACAAGCCCTTATGTCAAAAACGGACAAATAAATAAAAATAAAGTTTTAAGAGAAAATAATCAGAAGATAAATAGATAACCGATATGGAAATTTTGAAAAAACTGCCTTTGACAAATTATAGTATAAACTTGAAATATGAGGTTTGTATTTCTAACTAATCCATATTCTACAAAGTGTCCAATCACAAATCATAAACACAACTCACAATACAAAACTCCAATATGCAAATAAAAATTTAGAGAACGCTTTTGGATCACCAACAATACCTATTGTCTCGACAATAATTCCATATACCGGGATCAGGTAATTTTCTGGGAAAAGGGTGCTTAGATTCCAGTCCCTACAGGTTTTGTGATATTCATTGTATAACTAATAATTTTTGAATCACATAAAAATGTGATAAGCACATGATATAAACAATTATCGAATTTCTTCATTTTAGAGAGTTCGGATCATGTGATAATAAAATCAATTGTCGAATATCTTGAACTTTTCCAAGAATTCGGAATATAGGTCAAACATTGGGCATATACAATTGTCGAATTTGATCACTTTCAAAATTTGGATCCAATGAAAAATAAGTGAGCTAAGCCTCACCTCGGTAATCGTATGACCATACGTATGCCGGAACTACTGATCAGTTTTTAAAATAATTAATATTGCTAAGAGTTCGACGGTGTGATCCAAATGTTCGCTCTCACCCAATGCAGTTCTATAAAAATTACAGTCATTCCTATCTAGCAATCAAATTAAGTTGAATTATAGGTTATGTTTTGTATCTTGGCTTGTGTGTCAGAGACTACACATTTTGTGAGAATATCCTTTTAGCAAAATTGTTCCGTCGTTGTGAAAATGTTAATTATCCAACAATGTATATATATATATATATATATATATATATATATATATATATATATATATATATATATATATATATATATATATATATATATATATATATATATATATATATATATATATATATATATATATATTCTATTTTTCATGAAATTAAGGTATCACAATTAACGGAGCTATTCAAATGGAAGAAAATTTTCCTGAAAACATGGAAATTATATGCCTTACCTTGGAATATAAATAAATGCTATTTTGTTGCTCTTTTGTGCACATGCATAAGTGTCATATGCGTCCTAAAATTTAATAAAACTCGTAATCTAAGATTTTTAGGGTTAATCATAAACTTAAAATTCTAATAACTTAAAATAGAGCAAAATATTTATTCGGACTTTCCGAAAACGATTATCTCTAAACTTTTTTGGAAATTTTGGCAGAATCTCCTTTATAATTTGGACTCCAAAAATTTCACAATCAATAACAGACCTGGAGCAACCCTTCATAGAATTTTCGGGTTCGCCGACCCCTTCGGTGGAGCAACTCTCAACATCGGTACCGCACGCATTTAATAGATATAAAGAAAATATAATTTTCTACCTTGGTAGGCACAATGTCAATATCTAAATTCGAAATAGCTAAATTAATACATAATCGCTTGCTTGTAATCGCTTCAATTTAAATTATTTAAACTCAAAAAATTCAATTTATTGGAGTTATAATGAAAGTTAGACTCCAAATTAAAATCTACTTACAAGATAGGAATATTTGGTAAGATATACTATTTACCATATATTAGTAAATTTTTTAATCGATAATTTCATACATAATACTATTACTAGCAAAAGTACAATCACTAGTTTGTCGCAATAACTCCCAAGTTTAAAACGGAGATAAATCTTCGTAGAAACATATATCAAACTTAAATTGACTTTATCTCAAAAACACGCTTAGAAGTATAAAATCAATGCTTTAACCTTTATTAGAAATTAGAAATAGGTTACCCTAGTACATGGGTACTTGAAATTACTTGTTTTAACTACAAAATAAAATAAAATAAAATAAACTAAGCTATATATATATATATATATATATATATATATATATATATATATATATATATATATATATATATATATATATATATAAAATTTAATAAAATAAATGACCTCTTTATGTATTTCTTAAGAAATTGCGTCAATCTACATGGAGGTGTTCATGTACATATATACTAAAGCTATAATTTATAGATATATGGTTATATCATGAATAAATGGTCCTTCCAAAATGGATTAAAAATATGTGTTCTTAAATTCTACTTGTATTAAGAGATCTTGCATATATATATATATACACACACACACACACACACACACACACACACACACACACACACACGAGTACCTACATTCACAAATTTCTTAATCATAACTTGTATGTAATCTTCTAAGCTTGAAGCTACCCATGCACAACATTTAATTTCACTTCCTAAAACATTCACAATATAAAGATTTCATGATTTTGCATATAACAATTTCTCATATTTATTTCTTATAATCATATCATTATTTATATATAGAATCCATCCAAACAAAAAAATTAAAGTGGTGTCACTCTATAATACCGGGTCTAAGTCTTGTGTCCGTATTTCATAATTAATATTGGAATGTCCTAAAATTTCAGAATAATATAAATATAATTAATTTCAAAAATCCAAATTTTTGTTTAATCATGATGATCAACAAGTAAACCAAGGTTGAGAATGAATTTGAGAAGAGAAAAAGGGCTTGCCTTGGAGTTCAAATTATAAAAGAAGAACGCTAGATTTCTCCTTGATCCTTTTTATTTGTTAGCCTAGGATTGGGATAGATAATATCCCTCATAAAGATTTGAAATCATAAATTTAATTTGAAAGAATTTGGAAAACGATAATTATACCTAAGAAATTGGGAAAACTCTAGAGATTGAAGATGGACTTGGAGATGTGTAGAGGTGGGTAGCTTGTGATCGGAGGATACCAGCGGCGTCTGGGGGTCACCGGAGCAGGGTGGTCGGTGGCCGTCACTACCGCAGCAGCAGCAGAACCAGCTACAACAATAGTAGTATACAACCGCAGCAGCAGCAGTATGAGAGGGAGAGTGAGTATGAAGAGAGGAGATAATGGAGAGGAAGAGAGTGAGTGAGAGAGATGACCAAACTCCATCCCCCCCCCACCTTCTCCATTTAATCGGCTCCACCTCATTCCTCATAAACCAAAACACCTAATGATGGTGTTTTATGGGTGAGACACCCATTATTTTGTTCTCTAGGTAATACTTATTAGGTTAGGTGAAGGAAATTAATGCAATTGTGTCACGCCCCAGTCCCAAAACACCGAGGGACTGGACACGTGGCAATGGCCAGCAGCACGCACCGATGGACAACCCAATTTTATGGATCCATCAGGGCATGCTTAAGCTGTAGTCTAACAATAAATAGATCAAGTATTACAAGTCACAGTCTATACTAATCTCATCCACAACAGTTAATCACAGATCAAATGTCAGAATAATGCCAATAGAATAAACTAACAAATCTCAATAAAAGTGTCTCGGGGAACAATCCGAGAATATGTCTGATACATCAATGCAATAGACAAGAAATAAAGGAACTGGAAATAGAAATAGAAATAACTGACTATATAAAGCCAATGCTCAGGAGAAGTCCTCTGGCACGATCTCGTTCTCAGGTTCTGGTACAGCTCCTGAAAGTGCTCCTGTACGGTGTATCTCTTGATGGATCTCTTCGGCTATACCTGGGGACATAATCCAGATCCAGGTCCTCAGGGGACATAGCAAGGTACAAAATAACCCAAGCCAAATAAATAATGCAGTGCAGCAATAAATAAACAATAGGGTAAACTATGTAACCTGCTAAGTGATATGCAATATGAGAGCATTACTAGAACTCAGGCTGAAACTACCACAAGCTCTGTGTCGGGGAGCCGGTAGCAGTGATATCATGTGGTTGTCTAGCTCGTAGTGAGACTAAGACGCCGGCATAATATAAACAACCAGTAGCCTGTGTGTCTTTCTCCACCCAATATAATCATACGTCTCATGTCCACAACGTCTCATGTCCACAACGTCTCATGTCCATGCCACGCAGGATCAAGTCTAATACAGCAAGTCATAATAAGCTCTAAGCATATATGTAAGGATATGTCATGAAACCTGTATTCTATACAGAATCACCATGAATGTCTCAGGAAGACTCTGTCTCATGAAATAGTGTAGGTGTCCTGGATTATGATGTACTTGATAAGACAAGTACGAGAAATATAGGATCTCGGTATCCATGTCTATGTGACGTTACACAACTCCGCGTACGGGGTTGGCACCCGACTATTAATCGGACGCTAAGTAAAATCACTTGGTCCTGGGTTGAACAATTACATCAAGATTATATATAAAATCTACAAGAACTCAAGCAAAGTACTATAACAGGAATCACTGCGAGTTGACAAGGTACACTTGCCTGTGGTTTCGGCTCCAATTGTAGCTCTGGCAGCAGCAGGGTTTGCAGGCAGTACTTCGGTTGCTGAAATAAACATCACCATCAGATCCAGAAAATATCAAATAGCTAGAAACTCCTATCCTTGAGTCCAATTTAGAGACAAGGGCAAAAATGACAATTTCGGGTCAAAGCGGGGTCCACATGTGGCCCGCTTCGCACCGAAAAATATGTCAGGGACAAAGTTCTCCAAATTTGTCAAACTTAGTGTCAACAAGTCAGGCACGATGATACGAACCCAACGGAACTTTCAGAATTAGATTCCGGTGAGCCGGTCACAAAATCGCTCGTCGAGTGGAGCCGGTGGGGCCCACGATACACGATTTTGTCAACGTTCTCAGAATCGAACCAAACTTGGGTCACAGGACCAGCATATCGCTACGAGTCCGATGGCGCAAGTTTCGTTTCGATCTGACGTGTATACACAAAGTTACGATGTATTCCAGAACTGACGGATATGGGACGGTGTCCGCGGATACGCGTTGATTCCAGTGTGCACGCACATCCAAATCAACTTCTGCGAAATCCCGCACGTCCGTATCAACGACGCGCATATATTGGTGAAGACCGCACGCGACCAAGTCGTCCCGTTTGGCGGGGCATATTCGGTTCCGGGGTGAAACGGGATATTATTTTTCCTGTTTTTGGATCACGGTTCGCGATCGCCACAGGGCACGATGCACCGAGCGGGTTGCACGGACACCGAGAGGGTCACGCAGGGTTCGCGATGCAACAGACAGAATCGAAAATGGGGCAGCGAGGAGAGAGAAACGGGTACCTGAACAGAGCTCCGAAAACTGCATTTTCGTGTTCGTGTGTCGAGTCCTGCTGTGTCCGACTCGAACTGCGTCCTGTGCCGTGTCCACATCCACTGTTGCTCTACGGTTGCTGGATTATAGCCGGAGCGGCTCGACGAGGGGATGGGCGAAGCTGCAGGCGGCTCTCGGACGGCCGGAGGCGGCGAGACGGAGCACGGCGACCGGCTGCTGGGCAGCGGGCCGGAGGGGTCGGCTCGAGCTCGGGTCTCCGACGAATGGGCGGAGCTGGGAAGGAGGAGGAGGTCGTGGTGGAGCTGGGAAGGAGGAGGAGGAGTAGGTGGTGGTCGCCGGGCTTGGGGTGGCCGGAATCGGGGTCCAGGGGAGCTAGGGTTCGGTAGGGTGGAGATGAGGGAGGAGGAAGGGAATTTATAGGGGGCGGAGAGCCAGGGGTGGCCGGGTGAGGCGGCGAGGTGGCGGAGTCATGGGGTCGTGGAGCGAGGGGCGCGGGCGGGGGCTCCGACGACGTGGCCGACACTGGCGGCGGGGGAATCGGGCACAGGACCGTGGGGGAGAAAGGGTCTCCCGGTCGGGCGGGTACGGGTTTGGTCGGGCGGACCCGACCCGACCCGCTAGGGCGGTCGGTCCGGTTCAGCCGGTTCAGCTGGACCGGGTTCAGCCGGTTCAGTCCGGTTTGAACCAGGTTCAGCCCGGTTTATTATTTTTTTAATTTTAAAAATAGTTTTAGGGTTTTTAAAAATGTTTTCGGGGTCCAATAAATTCCCAGAAAATTACCCTAAGTCCAATATTTTATTTTACACCATAAAATATTATTTTCATAATATTTTAATATATTTTAAAAATATTTAATTTTGTTTAATGCCAAAAATACTTTGTTTTTAATTAGCAAAAATTCGCAAAAATTCCCAGAAAATTCTAAAAAATCTAGTTTTAAAAATCTTGAAAAAATCAGGGGGTTTACAAATTGCAATAATCTCTTAGGAGTTTTTATTGCAAACTTTTTAAGTTTGGAGAATTGTCATTTTTAGGGCTAAATTGCAAAATAAAATAAAAAGAAATCTTAACAATAAAATAAAATAATTAGTATTTATTTTACGAATTATATTAAAATAGGTTATGACACTCTACCCTCCTTATTTAAATTTTGTCCTCGAAATTTACAAAATAGGCAAGGAAATAATAAAAAAATAGATTAGAACTAACCTTAGTCTTCAAATAGATATGGATATTGTCTTCGCATATCATCCTCCAGTTTCCAGGTAGATTCTCCTGGCTAATCCTTATTCCATGATACTCATACCAGAGAGATAGTCTTGTTCTTGAGAATCTTCTGCGTTCGATCAAAAAGTTCTACTGGCTTTTGTTCTATGCATAAGGTTGGGCCTACTGTAATTTCAGAATGATCTAATATATGACTTGAATCTGGTACATATTTGCGGAGCTGGGAAATATGAAAGACATCATGAACTCCTTTCAATAATGGTAGTAAAGCAAGTTGATAAGATACGTCTCCAATTCGTTCCAAAATATCAAATGGACCTATGTATCTTGGACTTAACTTTTCTCATGTTCCAATTCTAATAGTTTTTCGTGTAGGCAAAATCTTTAGGAACACATGGTCACCTGGTTTGAATTCTAAATCTCTTCGACGCTTATCTGTCTATATTTTGTGTCTGTCTTGTGTTGCCTGAAGGCAACTTTAATTTGACTTGACTTTTTCCACAATTTGAGTAACCAGTTTCGGTCCGAAGAGTTAACGTTCCCCTATGTCACTCCAGCATATTGGGGATCGATATTTCCTTCCATATAAAGCTTCAAATGGTGCCATCTTAATACTGGCATGATAACTATTATTATATAAAAATTCAATCAAGTGCAATTGATCATCCCAGGATCCCCCGAAGTAATACATACCCTCAACATATCTTCCAAAGTTTAAACTATCCTTTCAGATTGACCATCAGTCTGTGGGTGGTATGCTGAACTAAATTTTAAACGAGTACCAAGACTTTCTTGTAAACTTTTCCAAAATCTAGAAGTAAATCGAATATCTCTGTCTGACACGATACTCACTGGTACCCCATATTGACTAACAATATTCTTCATATACATATCTGCTAAATGTTTAGTTGATTGTCTAACTCAAAATAGAAGAAATCTAGCAGATTCTGTAAGCCTGTCAATGATTACCCAAATGGAATTATTACCCTTTTGAGTTCTTGGGAGTCCTGATACAAAGTTTATGATAATATGCTCCCATTTCCATTCTGGCACAAATAGAGGTTGAAGAAGTCCTGCAATCCTCTGATATTCGGCTTTAACTTATTGACAAACCAAATATTTTGACACGAATCTGGCAATTTCTCGTTTCATTCCGTGCCCCCAGAAGTTTTGCTTCAAATTCTTATACATCTTTGTACTTCCAGGATGAATAAAATATTATGAACTGTGTGCTTCAGACATTACTTCTGTCCTGAGATCTCCATAAGGTACACACAATCGATTTCCAAATCTTAAGGATCCATCTGAATGTTTAATTAAATCAGATTGAAATCTAGTTTCTATCTGTTTTTATATTTTGTAGCTTTACGTCATTTTTCTGTGCTATCTTAATTCTTTCTACCAAAGATGATTATATTTGTAAGTTGGCCCAAGTTCCGTCAACTACTGGACATATCATCTCAATCCCCATACTTCTCAGATCTTCTAAATTTTCCTTAGTTGTATTCAAGAAGAATGTCGTAGGCCTTCTACTTAATGCATCTGCTACTTTGTTAGCCTTTCCTGGATGATATTTCATTTTCATGTCAAAGCCTTTAAGTAACTCCGACCATCTTCGTTGTCTCATGTTTAATTCCTTTTGAGTGAATACATACTCGAGACTTTTATGATCTATATATATTTTGATCATTTCTCCGTATAGATAGTGTCTCCATAATTTTAGTGCGAAGATTACAGCTGCCAATTCCAAATCATGAGTTGGGTAGTTTCCCTCATGTGTCTTCATTTGACGAGAAGCATACATAATAATCCGCCCATGTTGCATCAATACACAGCCCAATCCTTTTCCAGAAGCATCATTATAGATCTCATATCCTTCAGATCCTGATGGTAATGCTAGTACTGGAGCTATAATGAGTTTCTCATTTAATTCCTCAAAATCTGTTTGGCATTTATTTGTCCAAATAAAATTTTCATCCTTCCGAGTTAATCGGGTAAGGGGTTCAGCAATCCTTAAAAAATTCTCTACAAATCTTCTATAGTATCTGGCTAAACCAAGAAAACTTCGAATTTTGCTACATTCTTAGGAATAGGCCATGATTTGACTGCTTCTATCTTTTTAGGATCTACTACTATTCCTTCTCCATTTACAATATGTCCTAAAAATAAAATTTTATCTAACCAAAATTCATATTTGCTCAGTTTTTCATTTAATTTCTCCTGTCGTAGAGTTTAAAATACTATCCTTAAATGTTCTTCATGTCCCTTCTCATTCTTTGAGTAAATTAGTATGTCATTAATGAACACAATTATAAATTTATCCAGGTACTGATAAAATATTATATTCATTAAGTCCATAAAGATTGCATGTGCATTAGTTAATCCAAATGGCATAACTTGAAATTCATAATGTCCATAACGAGTTCTGAAAGCTATTTTTGGTATGTCTTCCATTCTAACATCACCTGATGATATCCAGATCTAAGATCAATCTTCGAGAATACTGTTGCTCCTCCCAATTGATCAAATAATTTATGTATTCTTGGTAATAGATATTTATTTTTGATAGTGACTTCATTTAGTGCTCTATAATCAATTACCAACCTCAAGCTTCCATCTATTTTCTTTACAAATAATACCGGTGCTCCCCAGGGTGATGCACTGGGTCTAATGAATTCCTTAACCTGCAATTCCTTGATTTGTTTATTCAATTCGGCCAATTCCTCCTTATTCATTGGATATATCTTCTTTGCAATAGGCCCTATCAGGTTGTAATCCAGGTATTTAACTAAAGTTAACGGCCTTATCATGTGGTAATCCAGGTAATTCATCTGGAAAAACGTCTTTACATTCATTAACAATTCTTGGCCATTATTTAGTTTTTTGGTGTTGAAAATTTCTTCCTGAAGGTAATTCAAATTTCTCCAAATTTTTTTTCATTAAATTCTTTTTGATCTTTAACAAATTCATGTATAATCTTGCCTGGCAGTTGAAATTAAATTCTTCCTTCTCTATAATTTATAACTGCCGAGATCGAGTTTAACTAATCCATTCCCAGTACTACACCATAGTTATTCATAGGGAAGACTAATAATCTAACATGAGAACTTTTTACTACCATTTTAATTGGGCATTCTTTATATATTCTGCTAACTTCTACAACACCATTACACGTAAGAATTTTTAAGTTTTTAACTAATAACTGAGCTATAATATCATGCGTTGATGCAAAAGATGCAGATATAAAGGAGAGAGTTGCCCCGGAATCAAATAGTACTAATGTAGGGTTAGATGATACGAGTATGGTACCTGTCACCACTTATCCAGCCAACTCTTCTTCATTGGCAGTCATCATAAAGGCTTGTCCTTGTTTCTTCCTTCTCTTGTTATTATTCTGATTTTCCCTTTGTGCTTGATTAAACCGATGAGCTTGAGGGGCAAACAAAGGTCTTTGATGAATTCCAGGGGTTACTCGAGCTTGTGCTAGAGGTACTGGAGGTGTTGTTAATGCCATAGGTCTAGGTCCATTTATTTGTAGCGTTGGCTTCAGCCTGAATCCTTGGTTTGCAAACCTTTGTCCTTGTGGAGAGTTCTGAGTTCCGGATCTTCCTGTAGTTTGTCGAGGACATTATGGAGCTTGATGTGCAGGCAATCCACACCTAAGACACAGTCCATGGAACTTCCTACAGGTGTTCTTTGTGTGTCCCAATTTTCCACAATAGCTACAGTTTATTTGGTTTTTATTTTGTTCAGCCTGTGTGGATTTGACTTGGCCATGTCCGTGATTCCTTGCCTGAGAAGAACTGGTTTCCCAATTCCTCTTTTTTCTCCCACTTTTGAGCCAGATTTCTTATTATATATCCTTTCTTGGTCCCTGGCTGCCTCTACTACTTCAGCATATGTCTGACAAAGATAATGTGCTACTCGTGCCTTCAATCTTCTGTCCAGTCCTTCACGAAATTGGACTGTTCTCGCCTTCTCAGTGTTTATCCTACTAGGAGCAAACCTACTTAACCTTGTGAATTCTGCTACATACACATCAACAAAGGTCCTATTTTGCTTCAGGCAGGTAAATCTCCTCTCCAATTCTATTCTTGCCATTGCAGGAAAGAATCTTTCTTCAATTTTTTTAAACTCATCCCTAGATACCACATCGTTAGAATCTTCCGGATGATGCGAGTTCCACCAATTCTTTGCCACATCCTTCAGTTGTATTCTTACTAATGGTACTATATCTTTCGCTGCTATTTTAGCTCCCTTCAATAATCCTTCGGTAGTTTTTAACCACTGTCCAGCGTCCAAAGGATTCTTTGTTCAAAAGAAATCGAGAGGATTGAGCTTCCTAATGTCCAGGATTGTCCCTGCCTTAGGTGTCGGCGCAACCTCTAGTCGTTCCAATATCTTAGCAGAGGAAGCTTGAGCAAGCTGAACTTGCTGAGTGTTGGTTTCTAAAACCTTTTGGAATACCTCGAGTACATCCATAGTTCTTGGTTTCGAAGATTCTGAGGGTGTCGATTTATGAGAAGGAGTAGTCATTTTCTGAATATTTCTAAAATACAACCTCTTTTAAATCGAGTAGAAGTATAGTGTAAATATCAGGATATACTAAATCGATATAAAAATTTGTAATATAAATTAAAATTGCAAAACTAAGATCAATTATAAAATTAGATAAAAGGACAAGCAAATTTTATTCACTGTATCAAAAGGTGATACAAACATGCTTTCGCGAGTACAAACTATCTTACATACTATTTACACCCCTACCCTTTCTACCTTCTAACTTATATATACATATGTTGTGTTAAAAAATGAGGTATAGCAGACAAATTTTTCCTATTTACAATACAGACTTCACTGACCCTTAACCATTTACACCACCTCCTTACATTTTCTAGATGAGCATTCGCCTAATCCCGATGACAGTTGCCTCGGGATGGAGCTCCGGCCATTTTTGCAAGGTACCATCATAATCATTCATATTTAAGTTATGCTTCGTAGGCGGATGATCCCTAATAAGGATGTAGTAATTCATCTTATTGAATTATACTATATTCGCATCCGTTATATATGAAATGACTGGGTAATTGACCTCATACAGCACTCCGTACACTAGTATCATCTGTCTTCGAGCTAATCGCCATCTTCTTTTCACAAAGCGATAATACCAGTTAAGACTCTGTCGGCTACTTCCCAGAATGGTGCACGGCATAAAACGAGGCATGATCTACACCAAGAGACTACAAATCAGTAGGAATAAACCATATCCTTAATGCAACTATGAATATTGAAATAATATGCACCTTTGATTCCAAAGTACAAGTGAAAAGAATATCCCAATAAAGTGTAAATTGTATCAACAAATCTTTCCTCAAATATATTTTTCCCTTTGATAATTGCTCTGTACTTTAATCCTAAGGTTCGAATATCTTTCTTCCAAGATCATAAATTTTAACCTTTTTGGAATCCTTAAACTTATTCATATATATGGTTCCTATAGGTTTGGTTCTAGAAACTTAGATCGATAGGAAGAGACCTGCATGAGCCACCACTAAAAAGATGTGTCATACCCCAATTCCCAAAATATGAAATCTGAGTGCATTAATACATCTTCAGGCTGCGTACCTATATAATACTTTAGTATCATACTCGCGATTGTCGCCTATAGGTTCTAGGATAAAGTACAAGATAATAAGTATACATTCTAAAACATCCACATATTATACAACTTATATTTACAACTCCAAGTCTTTTCCAAAAAACCTTAATATACATATTTAGCTACAAAAGTAAATAAGCTGACTATCCCAAAAGTCGTCTTCCATCAACCAACGACTTCATCGATACTATATAGTGGTAATATTTCTTCATCTTCTTCAGTTCCTAGTGAACAAAAACTAGGTCGTCAGAACGACTAGCAATCCCTTTTGTCAAAAACAATCAAATAAATAAAAAAGAAGTTTTAAGAGAAAATAATCAGAAGATAAATGGATAACTGATATGGAAATTTCAAAAAAAACTGCCTTTGACGAATTATAGTGTAAACTTGAAATATGAGGTTTATATTTCTAACTAATCCCTATTCTAAAAAGTGTCCAATCACAAATATCAAACACAACTCTCAATACAAAACTCATATATGCAAATGCAAATGCAAATGCAAATTTAGAGAATGCTTTTGGATCACCATCAACAGCTATTGTTTCGGCAATAATCCCATATACCCGGGATCAGATAATTTTCTGGCGGATGGTGCTTAGATTTCAGTCCCTACAGGTATTATGATATTCATTGTATTACTAATAATTTTTGAATCACATAAAAATAGGATAAGCACATGATATAAACAATTGTCGAATTTCTTCATTTTAGAGAATTCGAATCATGTGATAATAAAATTAATTGTCGAATATCTTAAACTTTTCCAAGAAATCGGAACATAGGTCAAACATTGGACATATACAATTATCGAATTTGATCTCTTCCAAAATTCGGATCCAATGGAAAATAAGTGAGCTAAATCTCACCCCGGTCATCTTATGACCATACGTATGCCGGAACTACTGATCAGTTTTTAAAATAATTAATATTGCTAAGAGTTCGATGGTGTGATCCAAATGTTCTCTCCCACCCAATGCAATTCTATAAAAATTATAATCATTCCTATCTAGCAATCAAATTAAGTTGAATTATAGGTCCTGTTTTGTATCTCGGCTTCTGTGTCAGAGACTACACATTTTGTGAGAATATCTCCTGAGAAAAATTGTTCTGTCTTTGCGAAAACATTAATTATCCAATAATGTATATATATATATATATATATATATATATATATATATATATATATATATATATATATATATAAATTTAATTTTTCATGAACACAAGGTATCACACTTAACGGAGCTATTCCAAATGGTAGGAAATTTTCCTGAAAATTATACTCCTAACCTTGGAATATAAATAAATGCTATTTTTTTGCTATTTTGTTGCTCTTTTGTGCACATGCATAAGTGTCATATGTGTCCTAAAATTTAATAAAACTCGTAATCTAAGATTTTTAGGGTTGATCATAAACTAAAAATTCTAATAAATTAAAATAGAGCAAAGCATTTATTCGGACTTTCCGAAAAACGATTCTCTCTAAAAATTTTTGGTAATTTTGGCAGAGTCTTCTTTATAATTTGGACTCCGAAAATTTTACAATCAATAACAGACCCGAAATAACCCTTCGTAGAATTTTTAGGTTCGCTGACCCCTTCGGTGGATCAACTCTCAACACCGGTATCGCACACATTTAATAGATATAAAGAAAATATAATTTTCTACCTTGGTAGGCACAATGTCAATATCTAAATTCGAAATAGCTAAATTAATACATAATTGCTCACTTGCAATTGCTTCAACTTAAATTATTTAAACTCAAAAAATTCAATTTATTGGAGTTATAGTGAAAGTTAGACTCCAAATTAAAATCTACTTACAAGATAGGAATATTTTGTAAGATATACTATTTACCATATATTAGTATTTTTTTAATCGATAATTTCATAAATAATACTATTACTAGCAAAAGTACAATCATTAGTTTGTCGTAATAACTCCCAAGTTTAAAATGGAGATAAATCTTCATAGAAACATATATCAAACTTAAATTGACTTTGTCTCCAAAACATTCTTAGAAGTATAAAATCAATGCTTTAACCTTTATTAGAAATTAGTAATAGGTTACCCTAGTACATGGGTACTTGAAATTACATGTTTTAACTACAAAATAAATAACTAAGGTAAATATTTATATATATATATATATATATAAATCTGGACATATTATATATATATATATATATATATATATATATATATATATATATATATATATATATATCAAATTTAATAAAATAAATGACCTTTTGATGTATTTCTCAAGAAGTTGCGTCAATCTACATGGAGGTGTTCATGTACATATATACTAAAGCTATAATTTATAGATATATGGTTATATCATGAATAGTCCTTCCAAAATGGATTAAAAATACGTGTTCTTAAATTCTACTTGTACTAAGAGATCTTGCATATATATATATATATATATATATATATATATATATATATATATATATATATATATATATATATATATATATATAAACACACACGAGTACCTACATTCACAAATTCCTTAATCATAACTTGTATGTAATCTTTTAAGCTTTAAGGTACCCATGCACAACATTTAATTTCACTTCCTAAAACATTCACAATATAAAGATTTCATACTCTAGCACATAACAATTTCTCATATTTATTTATTTTAATCATATCATTATTTATTATAGAATCCATCCAAAAAAAAAAATGAAAGTTGTGTCACTCTATAATATCGTGTCCAAGTCTTGTGTCCACATTTCACAATTAGTTTTGAAATATCCTAAAATTTCAGAATAATATAAGTATAATTAATTTCAAAAAAAAAATCAAATTTTGGTTTAATTATGATGATCAACAAGTAAACCAAGGTTGAGAATGAATTTGAGAAGAGGAAAAGGGTTTGCCTTGGAGTTCAAATTAGAAAATAAGAACTCTTGATTTCTCCTTGATCCTTCTTATTTGTTAGCCTAGGATTGTGACACATAATATCTCTTATAAAGATTTAAATAAATTTAATTTGAAAGAATTTGGGAAAAGATAATTATACCTAAGAAATAGGGGAAACCCTAGAGATTTAAGATGGACCAAGAGATATGTAAAGGTGGGTGGCTTGTGATTGGAGGACACCAGCGGTGTCCGGGGGTCACCGGAGCAGGATGGTCGGTGGCCGGCGCTACTGCAGCAGCAGAGCCAATGGCAGCAGCAGCAGTATACAACCGTAGCAGCAACATCAGTATGAGAGGGAGAGTGAGTGTGAAGAGAGGAGATGATGGAGAGGAAAAGAGTGAGTGAGAGAGATGACCAAACTCCCCCCCCCCTTTCTCCATTTAATCGCTCCTCCTCATTCCTCATAAACCAAAACACCTAATGATGGTGTTTTATGGGTGAGTCACCCATTATTTTGTTCTTCAGGTGACACTTATTAGGTTAGGTGAAGGGAAATTAATGCAATTGCAATAATTTCTTTGGGGTTTTTATTGCAAAATTTTCAAGTTTGGAGAATTGTCATTTTTTAGGGCTAAATTACAAAATAAAATAAAAAGAAATATTAACAATAAAATAAAATAATTAATATTTATTTTAGGAATTATATTAAAATAGGTTATGAGACTCTACCTTCCTTATTTAAATTCCTTCCTTGGAATTTAGAAAAGAGGCAAGGAAATAACAAAAACATAGACTAGAACTAACCTTAGTCTTCAAATAGATATGGATATTGTCTTCGCATGTCATCCTTCTTTTACCAGGTAGATTCTCCTGCGAATCCTTATTCCATGATACTCGTACTAGATAGATAGTCTTGTTCTTGAGAATCTTCTACCTTCGATCAAAAAGTTCTAATGGCTTTTGAGGGCTAAATTACAAAATAAAATAAATAGAAATATTAACAATAAAATAAAATAATTAATATTTATTTTAGGAATTATATTAAAAATAGGTTATGACAGTGTGCATAGCTAATATGCTTAGTATTTTCATAGGGACATTCTGGTTCGCACGTAACTTACAAATTCTAACACGAGTATATTCCCATAAAGTTTGACACAGGTTGGCACAAAGGCCTTCGCATACTATTCCGTTCAAGCAAATCATATCATTCACATGCACTTTCAAAAATATTTAGACTCATTGTATTGAACATTCATCGAAGCATCGAGAGAGAGCGTCTATCACATTATCAATAAACAAGTTCAAAACTGAGAGAATCGATACAAATTCCAAGGACGTAAAGCCGTGCTCTGATACTAATATGTCATGTCCTAATCTCCCACGAAATCTATCGCCCCCCTGAACGCGAATCACCACGTCAGCGCTCCCACAGGACGATCGTTCCCATCGGGACGTGATGCCGTATGAGCCTGAAGTTGCGCCCGCGCAAGGCAAATACCCAAACGACCATTAATAACTAGTTCGCAGAGTCGTCATACGGAAACATAGAATAAACACAAGTATTGAATCCAAATCAAGCTCTTTATTAATATGAAGTAAAGATTACAAGCGGCGTTAGTCCAAGATTATAAGTCGCTCATGCTCTCTCTCTCTCTCTCTCTCTCTCTCTCTCTCTCTCTTTCTCTTTACAATGAATATGCCCTTAGGCTTACAACTAAATCAAATACTCTGAACGATGATATTCCCATACATTATGTCTCATATATGTGAGCTCTGGGTCCGCGCGCCATGCTCCAAGATGCTAAGTGCGGTCCGGCACCTCGATGCGTTAAGCGATCTCCAAATTTGTACGATTTCTCCTTGCACCCTGCATGCAATTTGGTTAGGTATCATTATATTGAATGCACTAGTGGAGAGGCCTCTCGCCCATGCTACAAAACATGCATGTTCATTAGCTATGTGCACCGACTGAATATGTTGTCTTTCTAGTCTTTACCTTAGGATCAGTTTTATGGCAATATAATGAAACTAATACCCATGTCTGGAACAAGAGTGTCATACTGTAAACAACTGAGTTCGTTTTACCCTTTTCTTACCATTCGGTCTTCCATATCATACGTAGCAATATAATCAATAATCTACTAAGTAGAGAAGAACATCTATGCAATTCAAGTGTTATGTTTGTGTCTCTGCCTCAGACATATTTTTCTTGAACTATGTTATATACAGTACATCCATTCTAAATGTTCAAAGTTTTATGCATTATGCTCTTACATGTTACTCCTCTTCTGAATGTGGATCACCGCTATACATGTATGACTTATCTATATGACTGCCTTTTCAGCTCGGTTGCGAGCCTTACTGGGCATCTCGATCCATCTGACGAGTCGGCTATCTTTCAAGTTTGGTAGCAAGCCTTGCTGGACGTCCCGTACTCGCCCGCTAGTACTTCAGCTAGCGTATTACCAGGACTACACTGGCATTGTCCTCCCGGGCCGACACGTTTCAGATGCCTCAGCAATCGTGTCGATGACTCTTTCTCTACCTGGTGCGCAACCAGTTGTCCGTGACCATGCAAATATCCCCCACTTCCAATCCTATCCGAGAATTTTTTGCTCGATTTCTCTTATCCGAGGATATTAGCTCGGTTCAATCTTGCCGATGACTATACTCGAATCTTTCTTCTTTGCACAGCTCCCTGATTAGAGACTTCCTCGGTGATCTAGATATTCCGAGTACTTTTTTTTTCTCCTGACTCGAAACGACTAATTTATAGTCTTTCTCGTCTATGTATGAAATATAATTATACTCTATCCCGTATCATATTCCGTGCAGTTGTGGTGCCTTGATATGAACTCAAAACTACTTTTGTGGCATATATAAGAAACTACTACATTTCAACTCAATAAGCCAGATTACGCAGATAGCAAGTAAGATCTCCATGTTCTATACAATGATAAGGTGGGGGTTATCCCCTTAGCTATGTACGTTTATCTCTTTTTATTAGCATGCGAAGGTTATCGCTTAGAAACTAGCATGTATCATTCCTTTTCTTAAGTGTGCATCTAAGCAGAGACAGGTTCACCGGGGCCATCCACCTTAGCGATGAATCTCATCAGCCGAACGAGACTTCGAGCGCGTCTCTAAAAAGTCTAAGTCTGAACTCCATTTGAAGATCCAATTCTGAATGCCTTTGCATCGAACGAGTCATCTCGTTGAGCAAGGCGGGTCGGTTCGCTGCACTTATGCCATTTGAATCGGTCCTCCAGTTTGAGCGAAGCGGGTCGTTACAACGGTGATTTTCAGGGAGCGGGTGCTGAGATCCCTGGAGGTAGCCACCCTCATAAAGAAAACATAACCTCCTAGCCGGGGTAGTATTCCATCGGAGTCCGAACGAGATACCGCACTACCAATATTCCTGGATGACTATTCACTATAAGAGTCTGAGGCAGAAAGTGCTACACCTATTTTCCCATCTATCTCACCTCACGTGAGGACATCATACATGGCAGGGGACAAGCACGAAGGCCCCAGTGATCGGTAGTGTCTCGAGGCCATGATGCAAACCATGAGCGAGTCAATGCAAGCCTTGACCCAAGCAGTTCTAGACATCAAGGCAAGTGTAAACTCTCAACCATCAAGGGCCTCAGGAAAAGAAAACTAGGACCCTTGGACCAATGGAGATTTGAATGCAACCGCGCCTCCCGCTGGCGGCCGTCATGCTCTACCAGGGTCGTCTGCTCCTTCTGCATCAGATGAAGCCCGAGAAGTAATTCGGGAGGTGCGAGAACTGAGAGCTTGCCTGGACTCACTAGGCAATAGGGACACACTCCGCGAGAGAGGGATACAATAACCATATCCCCCCGAGTGGTGAGATGTGCCGTATTCGCCAAAGTACAAGCCCTTCAATCTGAACCCATTTGACGGAAAGACATATGATGAGAACACAAAATGTCATATTTTTATTCCTTAATGTATAGTCTTTTATACTCATTTGATGTCTAAAGATTCTCATTATTTTTTATTTTGATCTATGATGCAATTGGAGTCACTAAATGCAAAATGGAGCTAATTATCAATTCTGGACAGTTTTGACACCTTGTAGCAAAATGGTCATAACTTGCTCATATGAAGTCCAATCGAGCTGATCCAAATTGATTTAGAAAGCTAAAAGATAGAGTTATAATCTTAATGTTTTGAGTTTTTCGAGATTCTATCTGCATCATGGAATAAAGGAGGCTTGAAGTTGAGTCAACTATATTGTGCACGAAAAGTTGAGCTGAATTAACTATTTTTCTACTTGTTCAAAGATTTTATTTTATTGTTTGGGGTGTTGTAACTCTTAGAGGATTTCTGGAAAGATATTATAGGCTTCAAACAACTAATTTAGATTGTATAAAAGGGGTCAAAATCAGGAGAGAAGAAAATAACAACACACAACTCTTTATCTTCTTCTCCAACATTCATTTGAAGTTTTCATGAACATGCGCAACTAAAAGTCTTGTTGGTCGAAGGAAACAGAAGCCTTGGAATCAATAAACTTGTGAGATCTAAATTATTTTCATATTTTTGATTTGTGCTTTGAGTATTGAACATTTTTTATGCCTACTTTCATGATTGTTTTGTTTAATTACTTGGAGGCCTACTAGTCTATTATCCATTTCGATCTACTGCTAAATTAGACATCAAATCCGTAATTGTTTAATTTTTCTAATTTGTGAAGCAACCAAGATTTAATGAACTGCTTTGTTTTATTAGATCTTAGGAGAATTTTTTTTGACAAAATTAAATGCAACTGTTTGTACTTGTGTTATTTTGCTTCATCGATCTCTTGGTTCTTTAAGAAATTACTAGATTAAATCTTCAGTGCTTGTCTTAGATTATTTAGTAATTAAAGCTAATTAGATCGCTTGTTTCTAATTATCTAAGTCTAAGAGAGGGAGAAAATACTTCCAACGGTGAATATTCCAAGTATGAGTTAATTTATGTTTGCATCAATGATCGATTTTAAGATTCTAATGGTGGATGTTGACTGAGACCAACATTTGTTCCTTTGATTGATTTTAATACTTTAATTGATTTTAGCTCTTCTCAATTTTCTTTTATTCAAAACTTTCCCCATCCTATTTCACATAGCATAAAGATTAACTAATTACTCTCCGTGGGATCGATCCTTACTCTCACTACTACAAATAATTTTAAGAGTAAAGGTTTTATAATTTGGGTGCCTACAACAGCACGCCAAATTTTGGCACCATTGCCGGGGACTAATTTTAGTTAATTTTTGTGTTATTTTTTTCTTATAATTAAATCAAATTTTTTTATTAGCAATTTTTTTTTTATTCTTATATACTTTTCTGGATTTCTTGCTATCATTTTATTGACTGTTTATGATTGCAACTCGATCTTCTAATCAAAGTAATTTTCAGAGTGATCCATAAATAGAAAGAACTTTGTGCAGGTTAAGGAAGGAAGCTCAAAAAAACTCTAACGAGAATGACCCTATTTTGGATTCCTTACTCTTTTGCAATTCTAATCCTGAAGAAGAGGAAGTCATGGCTGCAGATAGAACTTTGAAAGAACTTGCAGCCCCTAATTTGAACCAACACCCTTTAGATGCTATTACTAGTTTTGAATTAAAATCTGGAATAATATATTTATTACCCACTTTTCATGGCCTTGTAGATGAAGATCCTCACAAGCATCTAACGGAGCTTCATGTTGTATACACAACTATGAAACCTACGAGGGTGTCCGAAGAGCAAATCAAATTAAGAGCCTTTCCGTTTTCTTTAAAGGATTCGGCTAAGGATTTGCTCTATTATCTACCCTCTGGGAGCATTGTCACATGGAACAAAATGAAGAGGCTATTCTTGGATAAGTACTTTCCCGCTTCAAGGGCGGCTAATATCCGAAAAGAAATTTGTGGGGTAAGGCAACACAATGCAGAGTCTCTCCACGAGTACTGGGAACGTTTTAAAAAATTATGTGCAAGTTGCCCCCATCATCAAATTAGTGAGCAGCTACTTATCCAGTACTTCTATGAAGGCCTCCTACCAACTGATAGAAGCATGATAGATGCTACTAGTGGAGGAGCTTTTGTAGATAAAACTCCTAAGGCCACAAGAAATTTAATTGCAAATATGGTGGCAAATTCTCAATAATTTGGCACTAGGCTAGATCTTCCATCTAGGCATGCTAATGAGGTAAATATATCTTCCCTAGAACAACAAATTGCTAGTTTAACGTCCCTTGTTCATCAAATGGTTGTAGGTAACATGCAAACAACGAAGGCTTGTGGGATTTATTCAGTAACATGACATCCAACTGACATGTGTCCAACTCTTCAAGAGGAGCCCAATGAACAAGTGAATGTGGTAGGTGCTTTCCCTGGACAACCGCAAAAGAAGTATGATCCATATTCAAATACTTACAATCCAGGATAGAGAGATCATCCCAATTTTAACTATGGGAATCCACAAACAAATCAGCCTGTCAATCAAAATCGCCCAAGTTACCAACAGTACAAGCAGCCATATCCTAAACAATCATCAAACCAAACTTCTAACTCTGGTATGTCTTTAGAAGATATTGTTAAGTCTCTTACACTAATAATTACAATTTTAACAGGAGACAAGGGCCAGAATTCAAAGCTTGGACAATCAAATGAGCCAAATGGCTACAACTTAATAAGCTAGAGGCGCAAAGTTCAGGAAAACTGACATCTCAAATGATAGTAAATCCAAAAGAAAATGCAAGTGCAAACGTTTTGAGAAGCGGTAAAGAGGTTGACATTCCAGTAAAAGAAGCACCTGCAACGTCAAAACAAGAAGAAGAGAAAAGCACTGTGGCTGACACCAACGTCCCCAATGATGATGAGGTACCCAATTGTAAGTTTCCACCCCTTTATGATTATAAGCCAGTACATCCTTTTCCTCAAGCTTTAACAGAATCTAGAAAAATTGAACAAAATAATGAGTTATATGAGACTTTTCATAAATATGAGGTAAATATTCCACTTTTAGATGCTATCAAACAAGTACCTCGCTATGCTAAATTTTTAAAAGAAGTGTGTAGAATAAATATGAAACAAAAGCTTAAAGGATATAAAAAGGTGAAAGTTGGGGAGAGTGTTTCTGCAGTAATTCAACGAAAACTTCCTACGAAATGCAAAGATCCTGGAATATTTACTATCCCTTGTAAGATAGGTAACAATATATATAAGAAAGCCATGTTAGATTTAGGAGCTTCTATCAATGTCATGTCATATTCTATATATGAATGTTTAAATCTTGGACCTCTGAATAAAACTGGTGTTGTAATTCAATTGGCTGATAGATCTAATGCCTATCCTATGGGAGTAGTTGAGGATGTTCTTGTACAAATTAATAATTATGTTTTTTCTACTGATTTTTATGTGCTTGATATGGAAAATGGTGATCAAACTGCTCCAATTTTGTTAGGAAGTCCATTTTTAAAGACATCCAAGAGTAAGATAGATGTTCATAGTGGCACACTTACTTTGGAATTTGATGGTAAAATTATTAAATTTAATATCTATGATGCCATAAAATATCCTGATGATGATAATATTATTTATTTTATTTATGTGGTTGATTCATTAGCACAAATGGATTGGAAGTGGCCATTAGTGAGAATCTTAAAAAAGAGCATAAGGATTTGAGTTCTAATTTGCAGGAAACTGTTGCAGCATTGAATGATTTTCCAAAAATACAACAGACAGGTAACGTTTCTTATATTTCATTACCAATTTCTAACAAGAGGCCTTTATCCTATGTTTTGCAGGCCCCTATTCCAGACTTGAAGCCTCTCCCTAGTCACCTCAAGTATGTATTCCTTGGAGATGGAGGAACATTACCAGCGATCATCTCCAATAAACTTAGTGCACCACAAGAAGAAAAGCTTGTGCAGATCCTTAAGGAGCATAAGACGGCTATTGGTTGGACAATTATAGATATAAAAGAAATTAACCCGTCTACATGCATGTATCGCATCTTACTTGAGGAAGTAGCAAAACCTTTCCGTCAACCGCAAAGAAGATTGAACCCACCTATGATTGAGGTAGTAAAAAAAGAAGATCCTAAAACTTTTTGAAGTTGGAGTGATCTATCCTATTTCGAATAGCCAGTGGATTAGCCCGGAGCAAGTGGTTCCTAAAAAGACCGGGATAACTGTCATGAAGAATCAAAATGATGAGTTAGTTCCCACTCGTGTCCAGAATGGGTGGAGGGTTTGTATAGATTATAGAAAATTAAATGCTCAAACCCGAAAGGACCACTTTTCTTTACCTTTTATTGATCAAATGCTTGAAAGGTTGGCTGGTCATTCTTACTATTATTTTCTTGATGATTATTCAGGTTATTTTTAAATTGTAATTGCTCTGGAGGATCAAGAAAAGATAACTTTTACATGCCCATTTGGAACTTTTGTATATCGTCGCATGCCACTCGATCTTTGCAATGCTCCAGCTACTTTCCAAAGGTGTATGGTTAGCATATTTTTAGATTATGTTGAGCATATTATAGAAGTATTTATGGATGATTTCACAGTTTATGGAGACTATTTTGATAAATTCTTGCATAACCTTACACTTGTTCTTCAAAGATGCATAGAAACTAATCTTGTGTTAAACTCTGAAAAATGCCATTTTATGGTTGAACAAGGTATAATTTTGGGTCATATTATTTCATCTAAGGGAATTAAGGTAGATAAAGCCAAAATTGATATTATTCAATCTTTACCTTATCCCACCAGTGTGTGGGAAGTTCGTTCTTTTCTTGGACATGCAGGTTTTTACCGAAGATTCATTAAAGACTTCTCCAAAATATCATTACCCCTTTGCAAGTTGCTACAAAATGATGTGGCTTTTGAATTTGATGAAGCATGTAAAAAGGCATTTGATACACTAAAGAAACTATTGACTTCTACCCCAGTTATCCAGCCCCCTGACTGGAACGTGCCTTTCGAGATAACGTGTGATGCAAGTGATTATGTAGTAGGTGTTGTTTTGGGTCAAAGGATTGGAATAACATCTCACGCCATTTTTTATGCTTCAAGAACTTTGAATGATGCACAGAGAAATTATTCTACTACTGAAAAAGAACTTTTAGCCGTTGTTTTTGCTTTAGAAATTTTTTGATCTTATTTGCTTGGTACTAAAGTCATTGTTTATTCTGATCATGCAGTTCTTCGCTATTTGATAATAAAGAAAGAGACAAAACCAAGGTTAATTCGATGGATACTTCTCGTAAGTGAATTTGATTTGGAGATCAAAAACAAAAGAGGGACAAAAAATCGTATTGCAGATCATTTAAGTCATTTAGTTCATATGGAGGATGAAGTTTATCTGCAAGAAACGTTCCCTGATGAGCAATTGTTTGCTTCAAGTGTGACATTACCTTGGTATGCAAATATTGTAAATTATTTGGTTACTAATATGTTTCCTCCTGACTTGTCAAAGGCTCAAACTGATCAGATCAAAAGTGATGCCAAATACTATGTATGGGATAACCCATACTTGTGGAAGCATTGTGCAGATCAAGTAATAAGAAGGTACATTCCTGAAAATAAAATTATTTTAATTCTCACCTTTTGTCATTCTTATGCATGTGGAGGACATTTTGGAGCTAAGAGGATGGCAAAAAAACTATTAGAATATGGTTTCTATTGTCCGTCTTTATTTCATGATTCATATTCTTTTTGCAAAATTGCTATAATTGCCAAAAGATAGGTAATATATCTCAAAGGAATAAAATACCACAAAATCCTATACTATTTTTTGAAATTTTTTATGTTTGGGGCATCAATTTTATAGGATAGTTTCCTGTATCTTTTGGTTATGTTTATATTTTGCTTGTTGTTGATTATGTATAAAAATGGATATAAGCTAAAGCTACTAGGACTGATGATTCTAAAGTTGTTTCAGATTTTATCAAATCCAACATATTCTCCAGGTTTGGGATTCTAAGAGCCTTAATAAGTGATCGAGGCACTCATTTTAGCAATCGAACCATGGAGACGTTGCTGAGAAAGTACCATGTGACCCACAAGGTGTCAACTTCCTATTATCCACAAACTAGTGGACAAGCGGAAGTGTCAAATAGAGAGATCAAGTCCATCATTGAAAAGACGGTCAATCTGTAAACTCCCTCGACCAAAATTAGGCCTACTTGGCTTAGATAGAGAGACTAGGGCTAGTTTAAATCCAATTAGAAATAAACACTGTATTTTAGATAATTTTATAATATTTATATCACTAAGTGCACCTTACCGTTGCTTCGATAATTGGAGCACCTCACTAGCCATTGCCTTCCTACAAATTTTATACCATTATCCTAGACGTGCCAGTCATCTATTCTGACCTTTGTGTAACTTATAATTATGATCTCTAGTGCTATATTTTAGTCGCACAATATTCGTCGCAGACGTTTATATTTAATTCTAAATAAATCCCACTTTGTATCCTTGTGCGTTCCAATCGAAATTGGAGACACAATCTTGATCCTTTTGTGCAACCCAAATTATGATAATATTCTATTCTGAGTCCTCTACGTCCATGACACTTGTGTCCCACCTAATTTTAGCCCCATGTACTTTTAATTAATTTTAGAACACCGATTATAATAATTTTAATTAATTTAATCCAATTTTTTTCTTTGTGCAATTTTTCTAATTGTTGGGCGCTTTTATGTAAAAGTATATTAAGGTATCCACACCATTGGACATAACACATGAAGTAACCCATTTTTCCTTCATATGAATTTTACTCATGATTTTTGGAATGTGCAACACACAACATCGCCCCATCATCTAATCCTAGCCATACATTTCAAACAATGCAAATCCTAGCCCTCCAATTCCTACATGTAAATCCAAGCCCATCCCAAGTAGGATGTTGACCAACCCAACTTCCTAGGTCAACCCCCAACCCTATTTCCACATACATATATATATATAATTGTTCTTCTTCTTCTTCTTTTATTCAACAAAACCCCAAGTTCTAAGCCGACTTTTCCCCCTCTCCTATCATCATCATCATCTTCCTTGTGAGCCGACCGGAGCCTAGCCTCGCCAGAGCAGCCAAGTCCGGCCAGCACAGTCCCGCCATGCTTGCCTGAACCCGACGCCCCGACTGAGCACTCACCCCAGCCCGCATCCGCCGGACCTCCCCGAGCCGATCCCCTCACGACTAGCCGACCTCCCATTGACAACCCGACCTCCGTCCTCCTTCATGACTTCTTCAACCTCCTATTCATTTTCTTCTCCTCCACCCTCCTCGACCTCCCTCACCGCTCTTCCCCGCTGCCATTGACGCCGGACTCCTCACGACTACCCCCGCCTGCCAACCGCAGGACCCAGATCCCGACCACCACCGCCATTAACACCACCGTCATCCCGACCTCCTGCACCACACCACCAGCTCCACCACCATTAACATCATGTCCCTCTCCCTATTCATCATCCCCTTCCTCCCGCCGTGACAGCCACTCGATCGAAGCAACGTCTCTCCGACTTCCCTCAGCCTGACCACCTTCCTGCACCTCGACCACCACCACTGTCCTCATCTCCTCTCCTGTAAACCCCCTCGACCAGTAATTAGGGTTAAATAATTTAATTAGCATAATTAGGGTTAATTAGAATTGTTTATGATTTAATATATATAGCATTATGATACTTGTGCAATGATTGGTTGTTTTATGTTACTACCCTAGCTGGTGCCCTAGAACAACTTCCACATATTTGACCTAAACCTATAAACCCCTCGTATTTAACCTAGAACAAACCCCGGGTACCGATTTTTGTGCCAAATTTTAGACGCACAAAAGTCGTTACAAACGTCCGTGCGCAAATTAATTAAATTGCGTAATTACGTTCGTTGTCCGTTTCAATTGAAATTAAGACCCAACCTCAACCAGTTTTGACCAACCCAGATCACGATATTATTGTACACTGAGCCAGCTACACCAACGACCCTTGTCCAACCAAATTTAGACTCCCAGTTTTTAATTAAATTAAATTAGAAACATCGTTACATTAATTACGAATTAATTTATGTGGCTACCCAACCTCAATTAAATTGGACCCAACTCCAACCCAAACCCACATCCACACCCACAAGCCTCCTACAAAACAACAAAACACCATCATAGTCCAATGAGGAACACCAAACATGGTGTTTGGTTGCATTAAATCCCCAATCCTAGATATTGTGCAAATACCAATTTATTCAAGGGCTTAATTGCAAATTTCAATGTGGTGTCCCCCTCTCATTGGCCCAAACCATCATGGAGAAAAGTATTGAAATGCCCAACCGTAGGCATTTGGTTTCCCCCCTTTTTCTATGTACCTACAACACTTTATGTAGGGCACATCTTGGCCCTACATTTGAATTGGCCTATTCCTAGCCCTCCACCCATCTTGATGAACATCCCCACTCCCAAAAAAAAAATATGTTCAGCCGGCCCTAATCCCTAGGCAGCCCCCCCTCGCTCTCTCTCCTACATATACATGCTATTTACTCATTTAATGAGAAAAACCTAACTAAAATACTAAAACCCCAACCAGCTCAACCCCACAGCCGACCCTAACCTACCCACCCCGAGCTCCACCACCGCCACCAGCCTCCACCGACCGCCGCCATACCAACTTGACCACCCTCGCCTGTCCCCTCCCCACCTGCCACCTGAGTCTCCGGCCCCCAGGACGCCGGAGTAGCTCCCTCGACCGCCCGCACCGATCCCGGTTCCCACAGCCCGCACTATGTAGCCGACCACCCCATCGCCTCGTACTCCTCCAACCCCGCACCTCCGACCACCATACTTCACCCAAGCCTCCCCCAGCCAGTCCTCTTCATCCCCACAAAATTTTAGCCGACGACGTCGACGCACCGGAGAGATCTCGAGCCCGCAGCGTCGACGAGTCTAGAACCGCGGCTGCTGCCCGCGACCCCCCCGAGCCTCGCCGGAGCGCCGCCCGGCCACCCCCGCCGGCGACGACCGACCAGCTCGACCCCCTCGACCTGTCGAACAATAAGGTATATTATTTTATGTGAAATTATTAAGATTTATACATGTAATTTCAGCTGCAAGTTTAAATATAGGTAAATGCCGTATTCTCCGTATTTTAAATACGTATACTATATTTTATACTGTATTTTAGATATTTAACAGTATATGTATTTATATTATTCCTGTACAAATTCCATATTATATATTAAAATCATTTTGTTAATTTAATTTATATTGTGTATGTGTGTATGTATGTATGTATGTATGTATGTATGTATGTATGTATGTATGTACGTATGTAAGTATGTATGTATGTATGTATGTTATTTTGTTAAAATACATAGAATGTTAAATATCTACTTATTTATAGTATTAAATAAATTTATGGAAAAATCAAGTATTATTTTTGTATATACTGTATTTCTATTTTCTGGGTATATTTTGTAGATAACATAAATATATAAGTACATTTTTTTTATAAATAAAAATGTATGTATATACATAGTATATATATACATGAGTTTAAATACCCTATTTTTATTTGAATAATATATGCATATATATTAATATATATGTATATAAATGTATATATTTCAAATTACCTTACCATATATGAGTATGTATAAATAATTGATGTTATGGATAATATCCATTATATACATATATATGTATTTATTTAATGTTACATAATTTCCAGTGTATTGCTAAATAATACAAATATTATTTTTGTACTAATAAACAAATATATTATTTAATATAATTAAATATGTTTTAGTGTATATATAAATAATAGTGTTAGCTATATATACATACAGCCCCGACCCTGTGTCAGTTGTAGATACGGACAGTGTGTCCTAGTCGTGCTATTTTAGCAACTAATTTTGGACATTACTACATCTTATATAGGATTGCTGGACACTACTGCCGAGGCATCAGGAGCAGGGCTTTGGATTTCGCAGCTACCCGGGGCAGGCAAGTATACCTTGCTGGATTACTGCTTTAAATTTAAATGTTAAATATGTCAAATATACATGAACTGTGCGCATCCGAGATTTATTCGGGTGCAGTCGACATTGCGTCGATGAGTAGTGTACTTGACCTAGTTGCTAGTTGACTCAACCACTACTGCGAGGATATTCTGATATTCTCCTAGACCATGGCACTATACACGTACCACGATGGTACATTCATATTGGGATGCGGGTCCGCGTACCCGATTCGCTATCGGTACGTACGACATGCATCACGGACTAGCATGTATTCTAGAGTAGCATAGTTGAGACTTGGCATCTAGATACGGTACACTCAAGTCGTATATTCGACTTGCGTATCTACATTGGGCGGGAAGGACAACTGACAGACGTATGGGATACCCCCATCGGACTCCGTGGTATCCAGAGGAACCACAGACCCGGTGACTCCCTATATTCAGATACCGCGCTCTTCGGAGTGTTACGGACGTATATACATTGCAGATACCACGTCCCTTAGAGTGTGGACGTTATATATATACAGATACCTCATTCTTCGGAATGATGGACGTTACAGATACCACACTCTAGAGGATGTTGGACGTTATGCCTACACCTACTTATACGTTCCTAGGTTGTCCTTATATTGCATTCACTTAGATGGTTAGCACACCCCCTCTTTACTTTTATTTCAGTACTATATCCAGCATGCATATTGTATCTTGTTACGTCCCTCTGAGGACCTGGTTATCTTCCAGATCTGGACGAGGCCTTTTATCCCACAGTTTACGGGCCAGGCATAGAGACGAGGTTTGCTCTGGACGAGGAGCTAGAGGTCTTTCCATCAGAGTACCCCTGATCAGATTGGTAGGCCTTCCGCCTATGACTGGGGCTCCTTACCTAGCTAGCCGTTGTTCCAGTCACTCTTCTTATCAGCACTTTCATTTCAGATATTCAGTACTTTATTTCAGACTATCAGTACATTTGTAGTGGGTTTGTTCCCACCAGACTTATTTCAGTTGTACTATGTCAGTCGACTATGTTTCTCATATTCCAGTCTTTCATTTCAGTATTTACTTGTTAACTGTGGATGAGATTAGACACTGCCTGTTGTTGTTATTAGACTTGTTAGATTTAGGACAGCGTAGCACGCTTCGTCAGGATCCATTAAATTGGGATATCCTCGGAGTCGTGTCAGCTGGCCAATGCCACGTAGCCTGGTTCCATAATATTTTGGGACTGGGGTGTGACATGATTTTAGTGGTGGCCCATACAGGTCGGAAACACCAAACATCTATCGCTTGTGGTATGGAAACGTGCCCAGCGAGCCTGCAATAGGATAGAAATTACTAGGTCTTATCCACTTGATTACGCCTTGAACCTCTTCCGAACTGTAAAATATCTGCATCCTGTTTGATTGATTCTATACTCTTCTAAATATCGTTCTATCTCTTACAGCGAGATGAACCTTCGGAGCCGACGTGAGATACTCGGTGCCATAGCACCACCTGCAGCACCGAGAGAGGATACGACTCGAGGACCACCCAGAGAGCATCCTCAGCCAGAGGCAGAGGTGATCCCTCAGGCCCCGATGATGCACTGGCATCAGGTCTCTCCCGACGAGGAGACGCAGCAGCCAGAGGGCCAGGCATCACAGACGATTCCGAGGCAGTACTTCGAGGGGCAGACCTCGAGGGCAACACCGATGCCGCAGTACGAGAGGCCGGCACCCGAGGAGACACCGAGGAGACAGCAGGAGGTACCGCTTCCACCACCTCCACCGTTTCCACATCAGATGCCACCAGCGGAGGGACAGACACAGATGATGCAGTTCTTTCAAATGATGATGCAGGCCCAGATGCAGCAGACGGAGACTCTGAGACAGGGTCTGATGGCCGTACTAGAGAGGGCACCTGCCCAAGCACCAGCACCAGCACCGGCACCTGCACCTGACCGGCTAGCGGGCACTGTAAAAGGCTTCAGATCGATGGGCCCGGGAACCTTCTCGGGTAAGGAGACGGCTGAGGAGATCTCAGACTGGGTCTCCAACACTGAGATGCTGCTAGAGGGTTCGCAGCTACACCCCGATCTCTGGATGACCGCGGTGAGGGCCCAACTCACAAGCAACGCCCATCACTGGTGGGACTCTATGGAGCACAGCATTGGCCGACAGCAGACTTGGGAGGAATTTCTAGAGCACTTCAACAAGAAGTATTTCCCAGCTACGGTGAGGAACGCCCTGTACTCTCAGTTCCTGCACCTGGAGCAAGGGAACCTGACTGTGGACGCCTACGACGGAGAGTTCAGCAGACTCAGCCGATTCGGAGCAGCCCTGATCCCCAATGACCTGGAGAAAGCCAGGAGATTCAACCATGGCCTCACTCAAGAGCTGCAGAGGTACATTACTACCCAGGCGAGGATCTCTTATGAGGAGGTCCTATCAGAGGTGAGGATCCAAGAGGCTATAGGAGGAGGAGGAGCGAGACGTTCCAGCGCGAATGTTCCAGCCAGGACCCAGCAAGGAGCCGGAGGACCGATCCGCCGTCCAGGAGCGCAGGCACAGCAGAGGGCAGCGCTGTACCAGCAGAAGGAGCTTCCGACCTGTCACTTCTGTGGCAAGAGGGGACACGTCATCCGAGACTGCAGGAAGAAGCTCGGGCTCTGCATGGTCTGTGGAGCCAGCCAGCACCTTGCTAGAGACTGCCCCCAGCGCAGAGACGCAGCACCCCAGACTGGACAGAGGCCACCAGCAGCACCACTGAGGATCCAACCCCCAGCAGGAGGCCAGCGTCCCCCAGCTACCGGAGGACAGCAGAGAGGACCACCCTTGGTCACACAGGAGGCACACTTCAACCAGGCCCGACAGCAGGCAGGAGGACAGAGGCTCGGACAAGCCTTTGCTTTAGCATCTATCGAAGAGGAACCAGAGGGAGAGGCTATAGCAGGTACAATTCTAGTTGCATCATTACCTGCGACTGCACTGTTTGATTCTGGAGCTACATTGTCATTTATATCTAGTAGATTTGTAGCAATGCATAGAGTAGCAACTTCCCCCTTACCTAAGAGTTGGAGAATACTTACCGGAGGAGGCATCGTACCGGTTACCAGCACCATTAGAACGTGCTCGGTAGTAGTTTGTGGTAGGGAGATGAGAGCGCGATTGTTGGTACTCCCAATGCCAGCTTTCGACGTTGTTCTGGGCATGGACTGGTTAAGCCAGTACAATGCCGTACTAGATTGCCGGAAGGGTAGCGTTACTTTTAGGCTGCCCGGACAACCGGAGTTCGAATTCATGCGAGGCACCATCGAGCGAGGAGTAGGACATGCAGCTGGAGCTTACATGGCGATGGAGACGGCACTCCCAGAAATCGTTGCAGAGTTCGAGGATGTTTTCCCAGATGAGTTGCCAGGCCTACCGCCTGATAGAGAGGTGGAGTTCACCATTGAGCTAATACCTGGAGCAGCACCGGTATCATCAAATATGTACCGATTGGCGAAGAAGGAGCTTGACGAGCTGAAGCTACAGCTAGAGGAATTGCAGATCAAAGGATTCGTTCATCCTAGTGCATCATCCTAGGGAGCACCAGTACTGTTTGTACCCAAGAAGGACAGAACGTTCTGGATGTGCATTGATTACAGAGCCCTTAATGCTCTGACTATCAAGAACAAGTACCCGCTACCGCGAATCAACGATCTGTTCGACCAGCTGACAGGAGCAGTGGTGTTCACGAAGATCGACTTGAGATCGGGCTACCATCAGGTGAAGGTGCGAAGGGAGGACATTCCAAAGACAACATTTAGGACTCGTTATGGTCATTACGAGTTCCTAGTGATGCCTTTCGGATTGACAAATGCGCCTGCTGTGTTTATGAACCTGATGAACCGAGTCTTCCATGAGTATCTGGACCAGTTCGTGGTAGTCTTCATCGACGACATCCTGGTGTATTCGAAGAGCCACGAGGAGCACGGGGAGCACTTGAGGCTAGTGCTAGAGACGCTGAGATGAGAGAGGCTTTATGCCAAGCTGAGCAAGTGCGAGTTTCTCCTAGATCGTGTCATATTTCTGGGACACGTTATCTCGGGTGATGGCATTTCAGTAGATCCCGCGAAGATTTCATCAGTCGAGACGTGGCCGACCCCTACCAACGTCACGGAGGTGAGGAGTTTCCTAGGACTTGTCGGATATTACCGGAGGTTCATGGAGAACTTCGCAAGGATCGCAGAGCCGATGACCCGCTTGACCCGCAAGGATCAGGAGTTCACCTGGACAGAGGAGTGTCAGACGGCGTTCGATGAGCTGAAGAAGCGTCTGACTACAGCACCCATCTTGACCATACCTTCTGGATCCGGAGGATTCGTGATCTATAGCGATGCGTCCGAGAAAGGATTAGGATACGTTTTGATGCATCATGGGAAGGTGGTGGCCTATGCCTCTAGGCAATTGAGGACCCATGAGAAGAATTATCCCACCCACGACTTGGAGCTTGCAGCAGTGATCTTTGCTTTGAAGCTTTGGAGGAACTACCTGTACGGAGAGCGCGTGGAGATATTTACCGATCACAAGAGCCTGAAATACGTCTACACACAGAAGGACCTGAACCAGAGGCAGAGACGTTGGCTCGAAGTGATGGCAGACTTCGAGATTGAGCTGCAGTACCATCCAGGAAAGGCTAATGTGGTAGCCGATGCTTTAAGCAGGAAGCCCATAGCATTTTTCCTGACTACCCAACAATATCTGTTGAGAGATCTAGAACATTTGGGTATCGAAGTCGTTATGCCCGGAGTAGACGGCCAGATGTCGAGTTTCCAAGTGCAATCGACATTGGTGGAGAGAATCAAGGCTGCTTTGCCGACAGACGCCAGATTTCAGAGGCTTCGACAGAGGACAGAGGCTGGAATACAGACGGGACTGCGTATACACGAGGACGGTACTTTGAGATGTGGAGATCGTCTCTATGTTCTGAATGGAGAGCTACGCCAGGAGCTGATGACGGAGGCACACAGTTCAACCTATTCTATACATCCAGGAGGCACGAAGATGTATCGAGACCTGAGGCAGTACTACTGGTGGCACAGGATGAAGAGAGAAATAGCCCGCTTGGTGGCTAAGTGTCTGGTGTGTCAGCAAGTCAAGGCCGAGCATCAGAGGTCTGCTGGATTACTTCAACCACTCCCGATACCGGAGTGGAAATGGGAGCACATCACCATGGACTTTGTCACGGGTTTCCCGAGGAGTCCTAGTGGTCGCAATGCGGTATGGGTAATCGTAGATAGACTCACCAAGTCTGCCCACTTTTTACCCTTCAGGGTTGGGCAATCTACGGAAGTCTTGGCAGACATGTACATGAGGGAGATTGTACACTTGCATGGAGTGCCAGTCAGTATCGTGTCTGACCGGGATACGAGGTTTACATCGTACTTTTGGAGGAGTATGCAAGAGAGTCTTGGTACCCACCTTAAGTTCAGTACTTCGTACCACCCGCAGACAGATGGACAGTCCGAGCGCACCATTCAGACGCTGGAGAATATGTTGAGGGCTTGCATGCTTGACTTCAGCGGTTCATGGGAGGACCACTTGCACTTGGTCGAATTTTCCTACAACAATAGCTACCAGGCGAGCATTCAGATGGCTCCCTATGAGGCATTGTATGGTAGGAAGTGTCGTTCCCCAGTATGCTGGAGCGATGTAGGCGAGAGACAGATTCTAGGGCCAGAGTTGATCGTCCATAAAGTGGAGAAGGTAAAGAAGATCCAGGGGCATCTACGAGCAGCACAGGACAGGCAAAAGCATTGGGCTAATGCGCATCGATGACCCCTAAAGTTCCAGGTGGGAGAACATGTGTTCCTGAAGATTTCACCTACCAGAGGAACCATCAGATTTGGAGGCAGAGGGAAGCTGAGTCCGAGGTACATCGGACCCTTCGATGTGCTAGAGCGCGTCGGAGAAGTTGCTTACAGATTGGCCTTGCCGCAGACACTGGAAGGAGTTCACAACGTCTTCCATATATCTCAGCTGAGGAGGTACATACCGGATCCGAGTCATATGCTTGACCACTCAGAGATCACCGTCGGTCCCAGCTTGTCATACCAGGAGGAGCCGGTAGAGATCCTAGACCGAAGCGAGAAGGTACTGCGAGGCCAGACTATCCCTCTAGTTCGTGTCGCATGGAGGCATCATGCACCAGGTGAATCAACCTGGGAACGTGAGGACGATATTCGGCAACGTTTTCCCCATCTCTTCGAAGGCCTAGGTATGTCTTAATGTTTAATTTCATTCAACAGTTTTTCTATATGTCTGTTTTAATTTCGAGGATGAAATGCTCTAAGGAGGGTATGTTGTAAACTCCCTCGACCAGAAATTAGGGTTAAATAATTTAATTAGCATAATTAGGGTTAATTAGAATTGTTTATGATTTAATATATATAGCATTATGATACTTGTGCAATGATTGGTTGTTTTATGTTACTACCCTAGCTGTTGCCCTAGAACAACTTCCACATATTTGACCTAGACCTATAAACCCCTCGTATTTAACCTAGAACAAACCCCGGGTACCAATTTTTGTGCCAAATTTTAGACGCACAAAAGTCGTTACAAACGTCCGTGCGCAAATTAATTAAATTGCCTAATTACGTTCGTTGTCCGTTTTAATTGAAATTAAGACCCAACCTCAACCAGTTTTGACCAACCCAGATCACGATATTATTGTACACTGAGCCAGCTACACCAACGACCCTTGTCCAACCAAATTTAGACTCCCGGTTTTTAATTAAATTAAATTAGAAACATCGTTACATTAATTATGAATTAATTTATGTGGCTACCCAACCTCAATTAAATTGGACCCAACTCCAACCCAAACCCGCATCCACACCCACAAGCCTCCTACAAAACACCAAACACCATCATAGTCCAATAAGGAACACCAAACATGGTGTTTGGTTGCATTAAATCCCCAATCCTAGATATTGTACAAATACCAATTTATTCAAGGGCTTAATTGCAAATTTTAATGTGGTGTCCCCCTCTCATTGGCCCAAACCATCATGGAGAAAAGTATTGAAATGCCCAACCGTAGGCATTTGGTTTCCCCCCTTTTTCTATGTACCTACAATACTTTATGTAGGGCACATCTTGGCCCTACATTTGAATTGGCCTATTCCTAGCCCTCCACCCATCTTGATGAACATCCCCACTCCCAAAAAAAAAATAGGTTCAGCCGGCCCTAATCCCTAGGCAGCCCCCCCCCTCACTCTCTCTCCTACATATACATGCTATTTACTCATTTAATGAGAAAAACCTAACTAAAATACTAAAACCCCAACCAGCTCAACCCCACAGCCGACCCTAACCTACCCACCTCGAGCTCCACCATCGCTACCAGCCTCCACCGACCGCCGCCATACCAACTTGACCACCCTCGCCTGTCCCCTCCCCACCTGCCACCTGAGTCTCCGGCCCCCAGGACGCCGGAGTAGCTCCCCCGACCGCCCGCACCGATCCCGGTTCTCACAGCCCGCACTGTGTAGCCGACCACCCCATCGCCTCGTACTCCTCCACCCCCGCACCTCCGACCACCATACTTCACCCAAGCCTCCCCCAGCCAGTCCTCTTCATCCCCACAAAATTTCAGCCGACGATGTCGACGCACCGGAGAGATCTCGAGCCCGCAGCGTCGACGAGTCTAGAACCGCGGCTGCTGCCCGCGACCCCTCCGAGCCTCGCCGGAGCGCCACCCCCGCCGGCGACGACCGACCAGCTCGACCCCCTCGACCTGTCGAACAATAAGGTATATTATTTTATGTGAAATTATTAAGATTTATACATGTAATTTCAACTGCAAGTTTAAATATAGGTAAATGCCGTATTCTCCGTATTTTAAATACGTATACTATATTTTATACTGTATTTTAGATATTTAACAGTATATGTATTTATATTATTCCTGTACAAATTCCATATTATATATTAAAATTATTTTGTTAATTTAATTTATATTATGTATGTGTGTATGTATGTATGTATGTATGTATGTACGTATGTAAGTATGTATGTATGTATGTTATTTTGTTAAAATACATAGAATGTTAAATATCTACTTATTTATAGTATTAAATACATTTCTGGAAAAATCAAGTATTATTTTTGTATATACTGTATTTCTATTTTCTGGGTATATTTTGTAGATAACATAAATATATAAGTACGTTTTTTTATAAATAAAAATGTATGTATATACATAGTATATATATACATGAGTTTAAATACCCTATTTTTATTTGAATAATATATGCATATATATTAATATATATGTATATAAATGTATATATTTCAAATTACCTTACCATATATGAGTATGTATAAATAATTGATGTTATGGATAATATCCATTATATACATATATATGTATTTATTTAATGTTACATAATTTCCAGTGTATTGCTAAATAATACAAATATTATTTTTGTACTAATAAACAAATATATTATTTAATATAATTAAATATGTTTTAGTGTATATATAAATAATAGTGTTAGCTATATATACATACAGCCCCGACCCTGTGTCAGTTATAGATACGGACAGTGTGTCCTAGTCGTGCTATTGTAGCGACTAATTTTGGACATTACTACATCCTATATAGGATTGCTGGACACTACTGCCGAGGCATCAGGAGCAGGGCTTTGGATTTCGCAGCTACCCAGGGCAGGCAAGTATACCTTGCTGGATTACTGCTTTAAATTTAAATGTTAAATATGTTAAATATACATGAACTGTGCGCATCCGAGATTTATTCGGGTGCAGTCGACATTGCGTCGATGAGTAGTGTACTTGACCTAGTTGCTAGTTGACTCAACCACTACTGCGAGGATATTCTGATATTCTCCTAGACCATGGCACTATACACGTACCACGATGGTACATTCATATTGGGATGCGGGTCCGCGTACCCTATTCGCTATCGGTACGTACGACATGCATCACGGACTAGCATGTATTCTAGAGTAGCATAGTTGAGACTTGGCATCTAGATACGGTACACTCAAGTCGTATATTCGACTTGCGTATCCACATTGGCCGGGAAGGACAACTGACAGACGTATGGGATACCCCCATCGGACTCCGTGGTATCCAGAGGAACCACAGACCCGGTGACTCCCTATATTCAGACACCGCGCTCTTCGGAGTGTTACGGACGTATATACATTGCAGATACCACGTCCCTTAGAGTGTGGACGTTATATATATACAGATACCTCATTCTTCGGAATGATGGACGTTACAGATACCACACTCTAGAGGATGTTGGACGTTATGCCTACACCTACTTATACGTTCCTAGGTTGTCCTTATATTACATTCACTTAGATGGTTAGCATACCCCCTCTTTACTTTTATTTCAGTACTATATCCAACATGCATATTGTATCTTGTTACGTCCCTCTGAGGACCTGGTTATCTTCCAGATCTGGACGAGGCCTTTTATCCCACAGTTTATGGGCCAGGCATAGAGACGAGGTTTGCTCTGGACGAGGAGCTAGAGGTCTTTCCATCAGAGTACCCCTGATCAGATTGGTAGGCCTTTCGCCTATGACTGGGGCTCCTTACCTAGCTAGCCGTTGTTCCAGTCACTCTTCTTATCAGCACTTTCATTTCAGATATTCAGTACTTTATTTCAGACTATCAGTACATTTGTAGTAGATTTGTTCCCACCAGACTTATTTCAGTTGTACTATGTCAGTCGACTATGTTTCTCATATTCCAGTCTTTTATTTCAGTATTTACTTGTTATCTGTGGATGAGATTAGACATTGCCTGTTGTTGTTATTAGACTTGTTAGATTTAGGACAGCGTAGCACGCTTCGTCAGGATCCATTAAATTAGGATATCCTCGGAGTCGTGTCAGCTGGCCAATGCCACGTGGCCTGGTTCCATAATATTTTGGGACTGGGGTGTGACATCTCCCCTCGCTGGACCTCCCTGACCTTGCCTGAGCCGCCGGACCCCGAAAGACTTCAATCATCATCCCTTCATCATCATAACCTACATCATCACCATTATCAACCTACATCATCATCATCATCACCTTAATCATCAACATCATCATCACCATTATTATCCCCTGTATCACCATCATAATCACCCTTATCATCATCATCATCATCATCACAATCATCCTTACCATCATTATCATCATCATCACCCTCGTCATCATCATCAACATCGACATCATCATATTCATCGTGGACCGTCACCCTCGTCGAAGACGACCTGCAGCAGTCACCCTCGATTCTCGTGCCCGTACACGCTAACCTCGAGGTTCGAACCTGTCCCTCTCCTTTCATATTGTGTATGTGTGCTTGTAATTAGTATTGCTTTATGGTTCAGTTTAGTTCAGACCGTGTTGGTTAACCTAAAGACTAGTGTGTGTGTGTGTGTGTGTGTGTGTGTGTAGGTAATTAATTGGTACCTATACATTGTGTGGTAATTAATGCTAGTACTAGGTATGACTGTACTATAGATGTTGAGTGGCCATAAGTGTTAGTAGTAGATACCCTGTATTTATATTTGACCGTATGACCCATATGCGTACACGTACGCGTATGTATATAATATTAGTTGTTATATATATATATATATATATATATATATATATATATATATATATATATATATATATATATATATATATATATATATATATATATATATGGATATAGAGATAAGTAATTAAATGATAATGCTAAGAATGACTATATATGTATTTATATTGTACGACCCTAGGACACTGTAGATTTTCTCGCATAATTACCTTGACCATGTGACCCTGATATTAGAGAATTATCTGCCTTGTGTACACTGACGTACTGGTGAGACATGTGTTAGTTGACTGTCTGATTGATACAGCATTTAAAGATGTAACACCCGCGTAATTAGACACACAGTTAACCCTGTTAGTTGACCAGTGTCACCCCTAGCGTACCCTCTGAGTCCAGTATAATTATGGTTGTGTATGTGCTAGTGTAATGGCTGATGTTGTATTATATTATATTATATTATATTATATTATATTATATTATATTATATTATATTATATTATATTATATTATATTATATTATATTATATTATATTATATTATATTATATTATATTATATTATATTATATTATATTATATTATATAGGATATAGGATTGTTCTGCGAGACTTCAGGAGCAGGTTATTGGCACTATGCAGCTTTCTTGCTGGGCAAGTATACCTTGCCATTGTACTGTAATTTATATTCCATATGATGCATGCATTTTATTTCTGTTATTTAGTTCATATATTTTAACTGCTATATAAACTGCGCGTCCAAAGAAACTTGGGTGCAACGACGGTGTCATCGTATTCTATTTTGATTATGTATATGCATGTTGACCTAGTTTATGAGACCACCCCATTATCATGAGGCATTCTTAGGTCTCATTGGCCGTGACACAGTTGTTACACAAGTATGAGTCTCATGTAGGACACGGACTTGCGTGACGGGTTTGGCTACCTGTACGTATGGGACGTGCGATAGGGAATAACTGCTGTTAGAATTTGCATACTAGGAGACTTGGCAGTTATTAGAGGTATTATCATGTCATGGATATGACATGCTTAGAGCATGGGATGGAAAAAACAATAAGTAAGGCATTTGGGTTCCTTTGCACTTTCTTTTTTGTAACACGTACGCTCCATCAGAGATACTCGGTGGTGATGACCCCTATATATTACTGGAGGCCTCTGGCGTTCAAAAGACGACATGCTTTGTAGGCCCCTGAATCTCCAAGAGAATCATGCTAATCCTATTTTAGCCAGATAGCCCACGCGTTGGAAAGTTGTTCTCAAACTGCATTCACATAGATGGTTCAGCGACCCAATGGATATTTATTTTTGGTACTTTATTCCCATATTTTTATGTATCTTGTTATGTCCCTCTGAGGACCTGGTCCCTTTCCAAGTGTAGATGTTCATGACTATTAGCAAGATGCGCGGATCAGGACTTGCTACTTATATTTCGAGGAGGTCTTCTCTTCGAGCCTCGTGATTATTAGTTGATGTATTTGTTTTGTTTATTTATATTCTAGTTTGGTAGTGAATTTATTTCCATCCGACTATCATCCTTTGATACTTCATATTGAGATTTAGTTATATAGTTATTGGTTATTTATCTATTTATGATTTCTGTTGATGAGATTTAGTTATGCCCTGTGTCTTGTGATAGTTTATACCACTTGTGAATTATTGTTCATAATACAGCGTACGCATGTGTTATGGTTTCCATATAATAGGGTTGTCATATACATGCGGCTGGCATGGTTACGTGTTCCTAGTCCTGCGTATTTTGGGACTGGGGCGTGACACAATCCAAGTAGAAAATATTGGAGTTTGCACTTGGATGATGCTTTATGGGCGTATAGAACTGCATACAATACGCCTATCGGTATGTCACCTTACCGGTTGGTGTTTGGGAAACGATGCCATCTTTCTGTTGAGTTAGAATACAAGGCTTATTGGGCTATTAAGAGTTTCAATATAAAGACATATGAAAATGGAGAACATAGGAAGTTACAACTACAAGAGTTGGAGAAAATTCGCAATGACGCCTATGAGAATGCTCAGATTTATAAAGAGAAGACGAAGGCTTTTCATGACATGATGATCTCTAGGAAGGTGTTTCAAGTTGGTCAAAAAGTCCTTCTATACCAGTCATGACTTCGTCTGTTTCCGGGTAAATTACGTTCTCGTTGGATTGGACCTTTTATTGTTACTAATATTTTTTATCATGGTGCAGTTGAAATTCATAGTTTACCAACTTTCAAAGTCTTCAGGGTAAATGGCCAAAGGCTCAATATTTTCTATGAAGGTTTCAAAGTAGAGAATATGGATGAATTGGACCTTGAGGATCTAATTTGTACCAATTGAAGGAGAAAACATCCACGACAATAACAGAGGCAACCCAAGGGGAGTTTGTTCTTATTCTTATTCTTTCATTTTTATTTTTTTTTATTTTGCCTTTTCCTTGCATTTTACCTTACATTAGGGACAATGTTAGTTTTAAGTGTGGGGGGGGGGATTTACTTTATTTTAAGCATTTTTAATTCGTTGTTTTTTTAAAAGGATTTTTTTAAATAAAAAAAGAGAAGAATTTTGTTTTTATGGTTTTTAAAGAATTTTGGTTGTGTATGTAATGAGTAAGATTCAACTAAATCTGAAAAATTTATGACATGATTGAATAAGTAATTTTTTTCAACTTAGAATTAATTGGTCTTGTTATTTTTATTGAGGATGGAAGTGACTAAATTTGGTAGACAAAAGCCGGTGAGATTTTGAGCCTTAGACTGGCACATCAGTCTCATTATTATTTTTTATGAGAGAGATTCTCCCATGGATTTATTTCTCTAAAACTTGCTTTGATTCTCTTCGAGGTCACATTGACACTTGCATACATGAACATGATCAAGGCCATCTTTGTTATGCGTTACATAAGCCAAATATCCCACCTTGTAATTAATTTTCTTTTTGTTGAACCCCTTTGAGATTTATTGTCTTTTTCTTGGTATACCCACATTACAAGGTTTCAACCTATAATATTTATACCTTTACTCAAGCCGAAAAGCTAGTGTAGCATTGTTGATCATTATGATATGTATGGGTATACAAAAAAAAGTGTGGGGGTGTCTAAATTTGTGGTTTGGTTACAACCAACAAAATAGAAGATATTTTTATCCTCAAATTCTTGAGCTCCAATATTGTTCTAAAAAAGGGCAAAAAAAAAGAAAAATGAAAAAGAAAAAAAAAAGGTGGAAGTTGTTTTACATTGTTTAAATGCTTTAAAAGTCAAATTGAAGAAGAAGTTAAATTGAGTGAATGATTTTACATATTTTTGAGTTGATTTATTTTTCTCCACTATTTTTGATAGCTTTTGAGTTACACTCCCAAATATATCCCACCTTAATCCTAAGCCATGTTACAAACCATGAAAAGTCCTTATGATTTATGTTATGCATGTGACCCCAGTGGTGGAGAATGAGAAAATATGTAAGCTTATGGTAGATCATTTCTTTTGGAATAAATTTGAGTGAAATATATACCTTCAAACACATGAGAGTTGAGTGTTTATTCCCGTGAGGGTCTACCTATTTAGTTTACTCTATTTTTAAGTGAAAATACCTACTAAGTAATTAGAAGTTGTTTAAGAATATATGTTTATGATATGTTATGAGTTTTGAAGAGTTTGGTTATTTTTTATTTATGATATTGCAACCTTGATTTTTTTTGGAAAAATAAATTAGAGTTTCGTCCGAGGACGAGCAAAGGTTAAGTGTGTGGGTATTTGATGAGAACATAAAATGTTATGTTTTAATTCCTTAATGTATACTCTTTTATGCTCATTTTATGTCTAAAGATCATCATTATTTTTATATTTTGATCTAGGATGCAATTGGAGTCACTAAATACAAAATGGAGCTAACTGTCAATTCTGGACAGTTTTGATATCTTGTAGCAAAATGGTCATAACTTGCTCATCCGAAGTCCAATCGAGCTGATCCAAATTGATTCGGAAAGCTAAGAGACAGAGGTATAATCTTAATTTTTTGAGTTTTCTGAGATTCTTGCTGCATCATATACCAAAGCAGGCTTGAAGTTGAGTTAACTATACAGTGCACAAAAAGTGGAGCTGAATTAACCATTTTTCTACTTGTTCAAATATTTTATTTTATTGTTTGGGGTGTTGTAACTCTTAAAGAATTTATGGGAAGATATTGTGGGATTCAAACAACTAATTTAGAGTGTATAAAAGGGGTAGAAATCAGGAGAAAAATCAACAACACACAACTCTTCTTCTTCTTCTCCAACATTCTTTTGAAGTTTTTATGAACATGCGCAGCTAAAAGTCTTGTTGGTCGAAGAAAACAGAATTCTTGGAATCAATAAACTTGTGATATCTAAATTATTTTCATATGTTTGATTTGTGCTTTGAGTATTGAATATTTTTCTATGCCTACTTTCATGATTGTTTAATTACTATGAGACCTACTAGTCTATTATCCATTTCGATCTACTGCTAAATTAGACATCAAATACGTAATTGTTTTATTTTTCTAATTTGTGGAGAAACCAAGATTTAATGAACTGCTTTATTTTATTAGATCTTAGGAGAATTTTTTTTTGACAAAATTAAATGCGACCGCTTGTGCTTGTGTTGTTTTGCTTCATCGATCTCTTGCTTATTTAAGAAATTACTAGATTAAATCTTCAGCGCTTGTCTTAGATTATTTAGTAATTAAAGCTAATTAGATCACTTGTTTCTAATTATCTAAGTCTAAGAGAGAGAGGAAATACTTCCAACGGTGAATATTCAAAGTATGAGTTAATTTATGTTTGCATCAATAATCAATTTTAAGATTCCATTGGTGGATGTTGACTGAGACCAACATTTGTTCCTTTGATTGGTTTTAATACTTTAATTAATTTTAGCTCTTCTTAATTTGTTTTTATTCAAAACTCCCCCCATCCTATTTCACATAGCATAAAGATTAACTAATTACTCTCCGTGGGATCGATCCTTACTCTCACTACTACAAATAATTTTAAGAGTAAAGATTTTATAATTTGGGTGCCTACGGCAGCATGCCAACATCTTTTCGTCAATACATGAGTTACTTTGAGACTGCAACAGGGAACCTACTTCGTAGTGATGCCCTCCTCACTAAGCTCTTTATGGGGGCACTATCCAGAGTAGCCTTTGACTAGTTCTGCAGTCTGCAAGACAATTGTATTTCGTCGTTCAACGACTTGAAGGGTCTTTTTCTTGCCCGATTCTATGAAAAAGGAAGCGACATGACAATGTCCTCCCTAATGGATATTATGCAGAAAGAGAAGGATCTTGTATACGCCTACAACGAACGATACAGGAAAACAATACTGAAGTTGCCTCTTGGCAATCCTGAGTCCATACTGATGGAAATGTGCCACAGAAATCAACTTCCAACAGTCAGCCTCTGGATGGACGACAGTCAATTCAAAGACTGGACGGCATTCATCATAAACGTTGTCAGCCCCGAGACGAAGGTGAAGGACGCCCGGCTCTTGGGAATATAGATCCCCGTCATTGATGATAGTGTAAAATGCCCTTATAACGGCAATAATAAAAACAACATCGGCAACAACAGCCGTGACGGCAAAGAAAAGCAGGCCCTTATCGCTAACTTGACCAAGAAGTCCGAGCAGAAGCCGACAGAGGCTCCAAAGTCGAAGGAACCTATTCCTTCAAAGACAATAATGTCATGGATATCTTTGACGTGCTGATGCAGGAAAATAAGCTTCGGCTCTCAGACGTCAAGCGTCCTATTAAGGCAGCCGAGATGAGTAATCTGAAATACTGCCACTACCATCACTACGTCCACCATTCGATGCAGGATTGCTACACCCTGAAGCGGTACATCCAGTGTCTGCTTGACACCAAGGCCCTCATATTAGATTTTGATGACCAGACGGTTGCTGCTAACATAGTATCACTCCAGTTCGGTAACTTTCCGACAACGAAAGCCCAAGTCAGAGTAATCTCGATTCCAAGGGCAAAGATGGAGGTCGTCAATCTCCCATCAGCTCACGATAAAATGGCCGGGCTGATACCCCTTACCATGCCACATGGGGGAAGGATTATGTGGGTTCATGTCGATCTTGCTGCAGAATTGATGTAGCAAACAACACCTTATGTCACCAAGACTAAGGGCAAGATGTCCAAATCCTGCTACAATATTTCTATCTCGTCCGAAGAAGAAATAGCAGGAATAAAAAGGTCAGGCCTAGCGTACTAACGAGTGTATGACATCCCTGACGATGGTGCGCTCCCAATTATCTTACCTGCAATATCTGATCTTGGGCCATCCCAGCCTCTAGTAGCGGACAAGTCCAAGTAGAAAGAAACCCTCTTCGACAAACTGTTGCACAAAGATTCAGCTCAAGGGCTGAAGAAGCCCTACATTTTCGACATCTTGGTACAGCTCACCAATATTCCAGTGAAGTTGTCTCTATTCGAACTTCTCCGACCCTCCAAAGACACTCGGGTTACTTTGAGCAAGGCATTGCAGAATGCCGACACCTACCTGGCGCAGGTCAAATTGCCAGCTGAGAATCATCGCATGCCCCTACTGCAAAAATGTGATGGAGGCGATACCAAATATTACGTTCTCGCAATAAGATATGTTGTTGAAGAACAATCGAAATGATCGTCCTCTGTATTACATAGGGTACATCAGCGCCATCAAGGTGGACCGGATGCACATCGACCCCGGTTCATCAATCAATATCATCCTTCTGAGTCTGCTTCAGACCTTGGGTATCCCGGCGCATCGCCTGGCAGTAACCAATACTGCCATAAGTGGCTTCAACGCAGGAAAAAGCTACTATCAAGGCAAAATTTGCCTGAAATGCTAGATCGGCGACTTAAAAACAGAGGTCACCTTCTACGTCATATACGTAGACGTATCCTATAACATCTTGTTGGGATGTCCATGGATACATCAATACATAATCATACCATCAATCTTTCACCAGTGCTTGAAGTACATGGACGATCTCGGTATCGTCAAGACTGAATTTTTCGACATTGATCAATTCAAAGGGGTCGAGGCCTATTACTCTAACTCGATCCTCTACAAACAAGTCCACCATGATGAATATGGTAATGACGTCGACGATGAGACAAAAACCAAAACTTTTTGAAATAGAATTGTGGGTCCAACGCCTAGACGCACAATGGGAGATATAGTTCTAACAACGAGAAACTCCTACTGAGGACAAAGTCGTGCAAGTCAATCTGGGAAACAAATCCTCCTATAAACCTATCTTCATCAGCAAGAATCTAACTAATGAGGATCGGGAATCCCTGCTACATCTTGTTAGGGAATACATCGTTGTTTTTGCCTGGAGTTACGAAGACATGTCAGGACTAGACCCCCAAATTGTGGTCCACAAACTCAAAATCTTGTCAAACGCTAAGCCAGTCAAGCAATAGCAACGACAGTTCTGGTCGGACATCATGAATGCCATCAAAGCTGAAGTCAACAAACTGATAGCTAGTGGCTTCGTCCGCGAAGAACAACATTCACATTTGGTAGCCAATATCATGCCCGTCATCAAAAAAAGAAAAGAAAATCTTGATATGCATTGACTTTCATAATCTAAACGCAGCCTGCTCTAATGACGAGTTTTCTCTTCTGATCACTGACATAATGATCGACAACACCTATGGCTTCGAGCGTATGTCCTTCATTGATGGAATCTCAATCTATAATCAAATCAAAATATCTTCTGAAGACGAAAAGTATACATCGTTTCGAACGCCGATAGGGTGCACTGCTATACAGTCATACCGTTTGGTCGGAAGAACGTGGGTGCTATATACCAGCGAGCGATGAGAACCATCTTTCGTGAGCATCTACGCAAGTCGGTCGAGTGTTATATTGATGGCATCGCTGTCAAGTATCGTTCCAAAGATATTCACCTTTAGGACTTGAAGACTGTGTTCGACCTCATGTGTACGCACCAGCTCAATATGAATCCCACCAAATCTTTTATACGAGTCTCCACTGAAAAATTCTTGGGTTTCGTCATAAGTTCAAAGGATATCTACGTGGACCCTGACAAGACTAAAGCAATCCTTGAAATACGTCCACCAAAAAATCTTAGGGAACTTCGCGGCCTCCAAGGAAGACTGGCCTATATCAGGAGGTTCGATACCTCTATGGACGTTGTCAACCATTCACTCAGCTCATGAAGAAGGGAGTCTCCTTTGTCTGGAACGAATAATGCCAGCGCGTCTTCGACGACATCAAGGAATACCTCATGAGCCTTCCAGTATTGGTATCCACAGTTATGGGAAAGACCTTTCGGCTCTATGTACGAGCAATGGATCACTCTGTTGGCACTCTGCTATCCCAGAAGAGTGTTACAGGTCACGAGCAGGCTATCTACTACCTCAACAGGATAATGGTCGGTGCGGATCACAGATACAATCTCGTCGAGAAGGAATAACTTGCTCTAGTCTTTACTATCAAGAAAACTCTGCATTACGTGACAGGACAAACAGTCCATGTGATCTCACGGGTCAACCCCCTTAGGGTCTCATGACTAAACCTGGGGCACTCAACTCCCGCCTGGCTACGTGGACGATATTGATGTCACCGTATGACATGACATTTGTTCCGTAAAACGTTGTCAAGGGCCAAGGATTATCTGACCTCCTGGCCATCCATCCGGTGCCAGAAACTTCAAAACTCTACGAGGAGATCCCCGACAAAGTCGCAGACTCTAATACCATTATGAGCACAGAAGCCGTTTGGCGAATGTTCTTCAACGGTGCTTCGAGAACAGGGTCCAAAGGCGATATCGTCGCTGGAGTCGGGATAATATTAATCTCCCAATACAACCTGATCATCTACCGCGCCTAACTCTCTCACAAAGTAATGCTCCAACAATGTGGCAGAGTACAACACTCTCATCATTGGTCTCCAACTCGCCAAACAGGTGGGAATTGACTACTTGGAAGCCTACGATGACTCCAAACTGATAGTCAATCAAGTTTGAGGCTAGTATGAAGTCCAGAATGAAGACTTATTCCCCTAACACTAATCCGCACTAGGCATAATCTCCACCTTCGAGGGGTTCTTCATAGAGCACGTCCATTGTCTACAAAAAATATAGGCCGACGCCCTGACTGGTCTCGCAGCCTCTTTAGCTGTTTCATAAAATACTCATGAGTTGATCACCGTGGTCGGTCAGGAGCTGGTCAGCCCAAAGAATAACCTTTATCTGTGCCTAAGCTACTCAGTAGAGATAAGCACCGACTCCCAAGAGTGGAGACTTCCATTCATCGACTACGTAGTCTATGGAATTCTTTCCGAGAACCCAAAGGACGCCACTTCCAACAGAAGACATTCCCTCTGGTTCTATTATGATACGTCTACTAAAATGCTGTATCGTTGCTCGTCTGTCGGTCTTCTATTATGATGCATATTGAATGCAAAAGCGAAGCAGGTTCTCCGCGAGGCTCACGATGGGGTTTACGGTGCCCAATAGACCGAACCCAAGCTACAGGACCGTCTCCGAAGAATGTATTACTATTGGCCGAGAATGGTAGCAGATGTTGTTGACTATGAATGAAAGTACTAACCGTGCCAAATCCAAGCTGACTTCATCTACCAACCCTCGGAGTTCCTACACCCAACTTTTGCATCCTGGTCATTCGAGATGTGGGGAATGGATATCATTGGACCGATTATTCCACCTTCGTCTAAGGGACATCGGTTCATCCTCGCCATTACCGACTACTTCTCCAAGTGGGTGAAAGCCGTACCACTCGTGGAAGTCAAGACATCAAATATGATCAGCTTCATCAAGCATTACGTCATATACCGCTTTGGCTTGCCATGAAGGCTCATCCATGATAACGATCCATAGTTTGTAAGTCATGTGTTATACCAATTTTACGACAAAAAATGGATTCAGAATATAGCGTCGACTGCCTACAATCCAGCAGCGAATGGTTTGGCTGAGGCATTCAACAAAATCGTCATCAAGCTCCTCAAGAAGTTCGTGTCTTCTAATAAGCATGATTGAAATGAGAAGCTCGGCAAATGTCTGTGGGCCTACTGCACAACTGTCCGACCACCAACTGACAGTACGCCTTTCTCCTTGGTCTACGGGAGCGAAGCAATCCTTCCCCTTGAAATCCAGATTCTCTCGCTCGGGGTGGCTCTCTCCAACCAGTTAACCGTCGACGATAATTACTGTCGACGGCTACAAGAGTTAGAAGCACTCGACAAGAAACGTCTCTTATCTCAATAATACACTAAGCTGTATCAGGCACGTCTTTCCGGAGCCTTCAATAAATGAGTGAAGAAGAGGACTTACCAAGTGGGTGACCTCTTCCTGACAATAAGAAGGCCGATGGTTATGAACCACAAGACGGTCGGCAAGTTCCAACCCAAATGGGAAGGCCCGTTCGTCGTAGAATCTGTATTCTCCAACGGCGCCTACCGACTGGCGAGATCCATCGACGACTTGCTCATGATGCCCATCAACGACAAGTTCCCGAAAAAGTACTATATCTAAGCTAGACTTGTACTTCACTCTATCCCTAGAAGGACAACAAAGATGTACATGGTTTCCACTCCTTGGTCTTTCCCAGCGAGTGCCTATGCACAACGTTTCTCTACAAGCCATTATCGGTATTCATGAGTCATTGATACGCAACGGATAATGGATCCTCAAAATCTCTCCAGCGAAGCAATCCTCATGTCCACCTGCACATTTCGTAGGGACCACTAAAAAAAACCAGTCTCGTTAGACACTAGCCATGTCCATATCACCTCTGTGGAGTAACCCTCAGGTCTATCTATATTCCAGGGTAGACTGCAACCAGTAAATCACTCCTCAGTGAGTTCTCGAACATTGTTTCACGTCCATATTAATTACCTTTTTACTATTGTCCTAACATTTCTCTCTGACCGTGTTTGCCATGTCCATATTACCTCTGAGCAAAATCTTCCGGTTTTAGATATCGATTATCACGTCCATATTACCTCTAATATCGGTTGTCATCTCAACTTATCACTCGTACTTAACTCTAAGTACGCTAGCGGTGTTAAGTCCAAAAAACCTACCACGTCCATATCACCTCTGGCAGGGCTTGTCTCGAACCTACTGCTTGCACTCCAGTGCACAAAAAATAATAGGTCCACCTAAGTCCCTAATGGGACGTCCTTAAACAGACTGCGATATTGTACTACGTCAATATTACCTTTAGCACAATACCCAAAGTTCACAACATTCAATGGGACAAATATAAAGAAGAAATTCTGAAAAATATGAGACTTTATTGAGTAATATTCAAGATCATGAGTACATATGATGGAAATATGTTACACTCAAGGGTTTTTTATTTGTATTCAAGGTCATGAGTACATATGATAGAAATATGTTTTTAGGGCTTCCATGAAGTCTCGCTGATACGAACATTTTTCATTAGAGATGCCCCCGTGCTACTATTTTTATTGACACAAGTCAAGCCCACAGCTGAACTCAATGCTTTCTGGATCATCCCTCTGCATTGCAAACCTCAGTATATGAAAAAAAATCCATACCGATGGATATCAAGGAAGGAGCAAGAGCATACACTCTACAATCATGCGGGAAGACCGAAGACATGAATGACAATTAATCCAAATTATGTCATCGACACCGCAGTCTCCCAGCCAGTAGCAAACCGCATATAGGGGAGAAATACAGCTAGCAAGCTGCATGAACAAGGATAACTCAGCGCATGACGCATGATGTTCAGCCTCGTCTCCTAGATTAGTTCTTGTCAAACTATCCTCGTCTCCTGGATCAGTTCTTGGAAAACTGTCGCATACAGTTGGTCTTCACCTCGAACAACGGGTGTTATGATATCCTTCCATGCTCCATCATGAGTCGCACGAGGGTGGACAAAGCCTGCACAAAGAAAACATATGGCATTAGCAAACAAAGACAATATAAACTCCATAAGACGGAGCCTAGTCGGCGCATGAGGTGCCTTCCATGCGGCAGAGCCACGATGGTCGCATATCAGGTCAAGCCTCCATCCATGCGGCAGAGCCACATTGGTCGCATGCCGGATCGAGCCTTCATCCATGCGACAGAGTCATGGTTGTCGCAAGTCCAGGCCAGGCCTCCATCCATACGGTAGGATCTTTGCTGCTGCATGATGGTTGCCCATCCATGCGATAGACTAACGAGGAAAGCTCGTCCAATGTAGTGATGATCTCTCATCCATGCGGCAAGGCTGTTAAAAAGTCTATGCGTGTTCTAGACGATTTCTTATCCACGCAGCAAGACTGTGTATAAGTATCTCTGTTTCTATGGAAGCCCAACGCGAAGAACGTGATGCTCCCCTACCTCCGAGTAAAGCATCAAAATAAGGGGGCCAAGGATCAAGACCGCCCCTGACGAACTCCTCGGCGAGAAGGGTCGTAGCCTGCGTCATCCTTCGCAGGAAAATGAGGAAGAAAGCAGAGAGATAAAAGTTCTCTCTCTCTCTCCCCTGACTTCCCATTTATAGGCTCCAAAACTGCGTGAAGGGATCGAGGCAATGAACAGAGCGATTGATGAGATAAACCTGACACCTTGATCTATGTGATCCTCTCTAATATCCTTGAAAACTGACGTCTCGAGCCTCATGTCAGGAGACGGCACAAAATCCCAATAGTTCAGGTCAAAGATAGAACAAATCTCCTCATTAAATGATTTAACAACCTGTCAGAGACAACTATGTGGCAACATGGCTATGAGGCATGCCTTTCCTATATGGCCAAAAGTGCTCGACCATGCTTCTTATTCAAAGTATTCTAAACTTGTCATTTTGGAAACTTTGATGGGGGTCTTATAGAAGTATAAAATTTTTGCAGGTAGCATACAACTCATGCCCCTTGGAGCCGCATAAATCTCATGCCCCTTGTTTCCGCATAAGTAAATAAATGGCCCTCATGCGGCCTAGACAGCCTCAGAGTAAGAGACCGCATAAAAAGCCCTCAACACAGTCTTCGATGACTGACATAAAGTTCAGAGCCCATCAGAATTAGTCAAAGGGGAGCCCTGCAAAAAGGCAGAAAGTCACATCATGCATTAATGGCCTTGATAGAAGCGTCATGCCACATATCCTCAATTATGCGGCCTAGTCATCATATGCGGCTATGACCCCATGCGGCCTCGTCAACATGCGGCCATAATATCCATTCGACCAAAGCCAGATGAGAGCTCGTATGTGGCCACAATGTCATACGGCCGAAGTATTCATTCGACCAAGGCCAAACGAGAGTACATATACGGACACAACGATATGCGACTAAGACGTTATGCGGCTCTTGTTATGACCCGTACCCAGAATAAGGGTACGAGTACGTGAACCACGTCCAGCCTACATTGTGACAACGATGTAGAACGCTGTCTAGGTCAACAATTCTATCTAAATATCTCACACAATATATAAGGTACAAGTCATGTCATTGTAACTCCAAATGGAGGAACAATATAATGGTATATGATAATGAGACTAATACTCAATCACAATATCAAACTAGAAGAAAAAATGTCACGATATGGAATAAAGGAAAGAAGTATAAGAGTCACAAATATATCTCAAGCCCAACAACTAATCACAACACTATAGTCTCCAAAGTAATACTACATGCCAAATTTAAGAGTCAAATACAAGGTCAAAAGTAAAACTAAATATCCTCGGTGACTAATGCTACATCCTCTTGAACTAGAGGTATTATCTCTCCAGCTGGCTCACCATCTTGTGTCCCGTAATATGTGGGACACATCTCCACTAGACAGTCATATGAAAAATATATCCAATCAGAATTGGAGCGAAGTATAAAACTCTGAAAGCAGTTCCAAATGGTAGAACATATATGACAAGTAATAGAAAAGAATACAAGATGTAAAAGTAATTAAGAAATGGAAATAAACTAGAATAAGCATAAAATATATTGGAAATGAACTTGATTATACGCGGGGTATATAATCGAAATATACATGAGGTTTGATTACATAACCAACTACTACTCCCCCGTCCCCAACCAATACTCATGGATCCGATCACGATACATTACGAACACGAGTAATATGGGCACACTGTACACGAGAAGTGTGTGAATATGAAGTACACAATAATCAATACCCGATGCACATGATAAAATACATGTGAAGGAGTACCCGTTGAACACGGTAAGGAAATAATATCTTCTGACAGTATCCATATAGTACCAGTTCGTGTAACCACTGTGTCAGAATCAAGTATACATTTCTAGAACAAGAGATATATACCCTATCATAAAATAAAAACAAACAGAGAAATGTATTAGCCTCTGGTCTTGAGCAAATGGTATATCTCGATGCCCAAGCTGGTGGCATATAATCCTATGTAGAAAATTATCATGTCAAAGGGTGTAATAAGAAAAAAAAAGTTAAATAATGCACTAATATGCTTCTAGGTCAATACTATGTTATTCTAGCTAAAATAGGTTAAACTTGGTCAATTTAAGTCAACTAGCTACTTCTAGGTTCACACTCAGTCCATTGGTCTAAATTGGTCACTAATTAAGTAAAACTAGTTAATACCTACACTAACTAGTATAACTAACCAATAGCCTAGGCTTGATACTAACATTCATTGATACAAACTAACTTACTAGCTGATATTAACATAACACTAACCTAATACACTAACTGGTAACTAATATTATATATTAACCAACTAACATGGTTATCACTAACTGGTGACTTCTAACTATACACTAATGATAACTCGCTAACTTATATCACTAATATACATTAACTGACATTAAGAAACATCTGTATAAATACCTAACCCAAAATCACTGAGATACATGTATCAATAACTGATAAATATACCAATACCCCTCTTATATCATATTTGAACACCCCCCCCTTGTACACACCTTACTATATACAGCTTCTACTGCTTTTATAGCAGTGCACTTGTGCTTTACTGATGTTTCTTCTCCTCATTAACCCAACCAACTCCAGGTATCCAAGGTATTGAATCCCTAATGCTTAAATGAAGCAAACTCAAGTTACTGCCTCTGTTGCTCTTTATGTTGCTATTGTACAGAGGCTAATTCTCCACTGCCACACATAACCTGATGTACTGCCCCTCTCTTCCTTTTGCTGATACATACTTGTGTGTATCAGTCTCATGCCCACGTGTTTTCCCTTTCCTTAGTCACACAAATGACATACCCCTCAACACCCTACTGCCCAGGTGTTGTTTTCCTCTAATATCAAACTGAACATCCAACATCCCACTGTCAAATACCTGATGCACAACCCACCACTTCATCTACCAACTGGTCTGCACCACTCCTCAGTTGCAAAGAACTGCACATAACCTCACACCTGTGTGATACTCCAAACACACACAACCAATATCATGCATACTCAGCTATCCCCCTTTACTTGCACATCAATCATATATCAACACACAGACACACATGCATAAATGTGTGTGTCACCTTCTCACACACACAATACCATGCTTACCTATAATAGCTATAGTTGCTGCCACTACCTGTATAACCTCCAATACTGATACACTTTTGTGCAGTCAAAGGCCTGAGCACCAAGCACTGCTTCCCATTCTAACAACTGAACCCACATACCATATACTCCATATCTGAAACACCCCTCACTCACTGACCACTGAATGCTGATACATATAAAGGCACTGAACTACTTACTGATACAGTGGACAGTTCACATATACAACACACACCTATGTATTTAAGTGCTCTAGTATCAATTATTCAAACACATATAGTGTATACTTGAGAAACTCATGATACGTGTCCAACTCAAATGTCAAAAGCCACAATTCCCTATAATTATCATTTATATATATATAATACATCATAATACAACTAAAGTAACTTGCTAAAATGAGAATTGGGGAGTAATTGCACAAAATATCCAAAATTGAGTTCTGTATCACACCGTATCACATCGTATCATGATACGGCATACTCGTATTCAATTGTGGATACATAGCTAGTCCCTCAACACCGATCTAAGTCTAATTATATTTAATTGGTCTCATAACACACGATTGATGTGTCAATCATATAATTCTCCCTATTTGGACACAAATTACTATGTAACTTTCACAATACAAGTCATATGGACCTAATTCTTGATCCTATGGGTAGCCCTAAGCCAAGGAATGATTCCTAATAGTTAAATGTATAAATTAGATCTAATTTAAGGGTTGGATTCAGAATTTACCTATTAGGAGATGAATTTCTAATAAAATGTTCAATGGACACAACTATGACAGGAAATCCTTGACAAATCCTCTTACTTCAAGTGCTGTTTGCAAATCCAAGCTCCAATGCTTCTTGCTTGATAAAATAAGAGGGAAATGAGGTGAATTGGTGAAGGGATAAAGTGAATTGGGGATCTAAAAAATTAAGGATCTAGAAATGAATGCACAAATAAAGAGGAGAAGGAGAAGAGGCTTATATAGTGGTCGCCCCCTAGTTTCTCCTCTCCCAAGAAATTGTCAATGTCTAATTTGCCCCCACTAGTTGGTTATGAGTGAAATTTAGGAAGGGCTATATTGGGAAAAATTCTAAACTAATACAAATTATGCTAATCCTTCTAATTAGCTAGAGGGAATGTATCCAATGGGCCTAGTACATGTTGGGCTCAATTGTTGTCATGACAAGTCTAATTGGGTTCACTAGTGTGAATTCTAAATAATAGGCTAACCCACTAACTATAAATAAATAGCATAATGCATAATTAAATAAATATCACCCAATTATTATTAAATTAATAAAATAAAATAACGATGCCAAATGACTAATTTGCCCTCATTTGGAAAAGTGAGGGTGACAAACCTACCCTCCTTAGAAAAATTTTATCCTCGAAATTTAAGGAAGGAACTAACTACAACAAGCAATCAAGCAAGAAAGAATTATACCTCACGGTATACCTCACGGCTCAAACATATAAGGATATCGCTCGCACATCTCAGATTCCCTCACCTAGGTAGACTCTCCCGGAAAGTGATGCCTCCACGCGACGTGTACCAAGGGAATCGTCTAGTTCTGCAGCACCTTCTCCCTGCGATCCAAAATCTCTACCAGTTGCTCTGGATAACTGAGAGTCGGACCCACCTGGATCTCCGAGTGATCTAATACATGGCTTAGGTCTGCCACGTACCGTCTCAGCAGTGACACATGGAACACATTGTGCACTCCCTCTAGTGCTGCCGGCAAGTCTAGTCTGTAGGCTACTGTACTGACCCTCTTAAGAACACCGAAGGGTCCGATATACCGTGGACTAAGCTTTCCGCCTCCACCAAAGCGAATCATGCCACCTCCACCAAAGTGAATCGTGCCACGTGTCAAAAAAATTACCAAGAAAACCAGATCGCCAACCTAGCACAAAATACTGACTTAGCACTCTAACTAAAATAAAGCAATACAAAATAAAACCTATACCCCAAACTCTAAGGGTCTCCAGTGGCTATCGACCCAATGCCGCTATCTGTTCTACGCCACCCGAAGCCTATCTCTAATAAGCTTCACCTTCTCAGATGCATCCACAACCATCTCCAGTCCCAATAAGGCTCTCTCACCGACATCATCCCAGGATAACAGAGTACGACATATCCGTCCATACAATGCCTCAAATGGTGATATCTCGATATTAGTCTGGTAGTTGTTATTATAAGCAAACTCTACCTGGTGAAGATGATCCTCCCAAGAGCCTCTAAAATCTAATACACAAATACGAAGCATATATTTATAAACCCCCAGATTTTTCAGGAATTTAAAAATGAATTTTCAGAATTTTCTAGAATTTTCTGTGATTTTTAAATAACTAAAATAAATGTTCTTCTAAATTAAATATTTTTAAGTATTAAAATAAATATTAAAATGTTATAAAAATAATATTTTTGGGTGTAAAATAATTAATTAGTCATACAATAATTTTTCTGAAATTTATGGGACCCCAGAACTATTTTTAAAGACCTAAAAAAAACTATATTTTAATTAAACCAAAATAAACCGGATTAAACCATGTTGAACCGAACTAAACCGAGCCTAAAATAAACCAACCCACCCTGAACTGGACCAACCCTAGCAGGTCGGGTCAGATCCGAAACTCAACCCCGACCCGAACCCGCTGCCCGCTAACCCGAAATCCTAAATCCCTAATCCCCGAATTTCCCGACCGTTCCCCTCCCCGGCGACCATTTTCGCCGTCGTGGACCTCCGGCTCCCCCGTGAACGTTTCCCCCACAGCCGCCCTCCTTATTCCCCAACGCCTTCGAGATGCCTCGCCTCCCCACGTCGGTGCCCCTCCCTGCAACCGCCGCTGGCTCCCCTATATAAACCAACCCCCAGCCACCGAGCACCCCTCACCACCATCTCCGGCCCCTTCACCATCCTCCGCCGAGCTCCCCTCACCACCATCTCCGGTCCCTTCACCGTCCTCCGCCGATTCCCCCACCGTCTCTACCATATCACCACCTCCACGAACTATAAACCCAACCAACCACCGCCTCTCCGGCCGCCGTCTACTCCACTAGCCCGCCGCCCCGAGCTCCTCGACCACGGCCGGCGACTACCCCTAGCAGCCGCCGTGCCCTGCATCACCGCCGCCGGCAAACTCTGTCAACTCGCAGTCGCAGCACCGCGTCACCTCACATGTAGGCGACGAACAGTCATTACCGAGCCATCATTCCGGTGAGCATTACTCTCTCCTTGCCGCCTCTTTTCCCGTTTTGTCTGCTGTGACGTGTAGACTACATGACCCCCTCAAAACTTGTGCCATCGGTTCGGCGTATCGCGTTCTGTGTCGATCGCAAATCGCGACGCCAAATCAGAAAAATTTATCCTCTTTTCTGGAAATTCAGAAAATGTCTCGAACTCTCCGGTTCACGACAGTTTCGCGACCAACCTGTTAAATATTTTCAAAATTGGCTTGAACAGTTATTTAGACTGTATAACCTAATTTTAAAACCCTGTATTAGTGTAATTTATAGTGTTATAATTTGTATGTTATTCGAGGGTAAAAATGACCAAAAATGTTGTCTTTATAAAACCCTAATTTTCTCGGAACTGGATAAGCCCCGCTAAACGAGGCGACTTGGTCGTGTGCAAAGTTCACTGAAAGGTGCGCGCCGTCAATACGGATGTGTATGATTTCACGAAAGTTGATTTGGAAGTGCGTGCACACCAAAATCAACGCGTATCCGTCGACAATGCCCCGTATCGGCCCTGTTCTGAAACTCGTTGTATCTTTTTGTACGCTCGTCATTTCGAAACAAAACTTGCACCATATGACTCATAGCAATACGCTGGTCTTGTGACCCAAGTTTGGTTCGATTCTGAGAACATTGACAAAATTCCATATCGTGGGCCCTACGGCTCTTCTTGACGGGCGATTTTGTGATCGGCTCATCGAAATCCAGTTCTGGACATTCCGTTGGGTTCGTATCGTCGTTCTGGACTTGTAGACACTAAGTTTGACAAATTTGAAGAACATTGTCTCTGGCACATTTTCGGTGCGAAGTGGGCCACATGTGGACCCCACTTTGACCAAAAACGGTCAATTTTGCTTCTGTGTCCAAATTGGACTTATAGACAGGCAATTCTAGCTATTTGATATCTTCTGAACCTGATGGTAATGTTTATTTTAGCATTCGGAGGAGTACCTGCAAATTCTGCTGATACCGGAGTAGTAGTTAGAATCCAAACCCCAGACAAGTGTACTTTGCCAATCTTACTGTTCTTGTACATGATATTCCTTTCATTTATTTATATGTTATATCTGTTCATCCTAGGACCTTATGACATTACTTAACGTCTGAATAAGATTCGGGTGTCAATGCCGTACGCGAAGTTGTGTAACGTCACCTAGAGATGGATATCGAGACCCTATACATATTTTCGTGCTTGCATTATCAAGTTCGTCATACCACAGGACACCTGATACTATTCATGAGATAGAATCTTCCTGAGATATTCATGGTGATTCTGTATAGGTTACATGATTCGTGACATAGATATTGCATGTGCTTAGCTATCATTATGACTTGCTGCATTAGATATGATCTTGTGTGTCATGGACATGAGACGTGTGATTACATTGGGTGGGGAGAGACACACAGGCTACAGGCTGATTTTATATATATATTTATTATTGTGAGACCGTAGACTCTACACCCGAGCTTGATCCATTACGTGATATTACCGCTACCGGCTCCCAGACACAGAGCTTGTAGTAGTCTCAGCCTGAGTTCTAGTGATGCTCTCAACTTGCATATCACCTAGCTGGTTATATAGTTTACCCCATTGATTCATTTATTTATTCTGCAAATATTTGGCTTGAGTTATTCTTGTACCTTGTTATGTCCCCTGAGGTCCTGGATCCGGATTATGTCCCCAGGTATAGCAGAGGAGCTCTATCCCGAGGTATATAGGGCAGGAGCAGACACTGGAACTGAACCGATCCTCGAGGACGAGGTGATCGCCGATGATTTCTCTTGAGTATTTGCTTCATCTATACTCAGTATTTGTTATTATTAGACTCTTTCATTTCTGGTCTGTTGAACCATTGTATCAGACTTATTATCGAGTTGTTTCCCGATATATATTTTATTGAGACATTGATGTTGATTTATATTTTATATTGATGTATTCATTTATATGGATGAGATTAGTATATTAGACCCTTACTATTATTTTACAGCTTAAGTACACCCTGATGGGTCCATTAAATTGGGTTTGTCCATTGGTGTGTGCTGCTGGCCATTGCCATGTGGCTAGTCCCTCGGTATTTTGGGACTGGGGCGTGACAATCCTCGAGAGTCTGAATAGTCCTCTTCGACTGTCCGTCTGTCAGGGGATGATATGCGGTACTAAACTTGAGCTGGGTGCCCAAGCTAGACTGCAAACTCCTTCATAAGAGGGATGTGAAGCGACTATCGCGATCTGAGATGATGCTCACAGGAACTTCATGTAATTTGACTATCTGTCACACATGCATCTTTGCAAGTTTCTCCGTAAACGTACCCACTGAATGGTAAGAAGTGGGACAATTTGATCAACCTGTCTAGGATGACCCAAATCGTATCTTTACCTTCTAGAGAACGCGAAAGCCCCGATACAAAATCTATCGTCATATGCTCCCACTTTCACTCTAGAATAGGTAAAGGCTGAAGCAATCCACTTGGCCTCTGTCTCTCCGCATTTACATGTCGGCATACTAGACATCTGGATATGAAGCTCGCCACCTCCCGCTTTATACCATACCACCAGACATGCTCTCTCATGTCTCTATACATCTTGTTAGCACCTGGATGCATAGAGTACTGAGATCGATGTGCCTCCTGAAGAACCTCCTCGCACAACGCTCTACTCGACACACACAATCTGGTAACGTACCGCAATGATCCATCCTCTGCGATACTAAAGTCTTCTACCAATCCCATCCGAACCTGCGCCCTGATGCTCCTCACAGACCAATCCTCAAACTGTGCGGCTCTGATCCGGTCCATCAACTCTGATTGTAACTGAAGTCCCCACATCTGTGTCACAACTCCATGAACTAGCACTTCAATACCCAAGCTGTCAAGATCGGCCAATAAGTGTCTATCCCTCGTCAAGTACATAGCCACTAGATACCTACTCAAGGCATCGACGATTATGTTGGCCTTCCCTATATGGTACTGCAATGATATGTCAAAGTCCTTTATCAACTCCAACCATCGCCTTTGCCTCATGTTAGGCGCTTTCTGTATAAACACATACTTCAAGCTCTTGTGGTCTGTAAAGATCTCCACACGCTCTCTATACAAGTAGTGTTTCCACATCTTTAGAGCAAAGATGACCGTTGCCAACTCCAAGTCATGGGTAGAGTAATTCTTCTCATGAGGGCATAATTTCCTAGAAGCGTAGGCAATCACCTTCATGTTTTGCTACAACACACATCGCAAATCCTTACCTGAAGTATCACTGTATATAAAAAATTCTCTTATCCCTGATGGAAATATTAACACTGGAGCTGTAGTTAACCTCTTCTTCATTTCCTCAAAGGTGGCATGACACTCCTCAGTCCAGATAAACTCTACGTCCTTCCTGGTCAGCCTAGTCATCGGCTCTAAAATCTTGTAAAATCCATGAACAAATCTTCGATAATAGCCTTCCAATCCAAGAAAGCTCCTGATCTATGCCACTGAACTCGGGGTAGACCACGAATCAACTGCTAAAATCTTCTTCGGGTCTACTGAGATTCTGTCTCCTGAAATCATATGCCCGAACAATTCAACCTTATCTAGGAAGAACTCACATTTTGAAACCTTACCAAACAGCTTCTCCTTTCTGAGGGTCTCCAAAACTATCCTCAGGTGCTTCTCATGCTCCTCTGGGTCTTCGAATATATCAATATATCATTAATGAATACCACAACAAATTGATCTAGGTACTGATAAAACATATTATTCATCAGGTTCATGAATATCGCTGGGGCATTAGTCAACCCAAACGGCATCACCAAGAACTCGAATTGCCCATACCGAGTCCTGAAAGCTATTTTTGGAATATCTTCCTTCTTCACTTTTACCTGGTGGTACCCCGACCTCAAGTCTATCTTCAAAAATAACTTTGTTCCGTTCAACTGATCAAAGAGATCATCTATCCTCGGCAGTGGATATTTGTTCTTGATAGTAAGGTTGTTAAGAGCCTTGTAGTCGATACACATATGTACCGACCCATCCTTCTTTGGTACAAATAATATAGGAGAACCCCACGGTAATGAACTAGAGCGGATGAAGCTATTGTCCTGCAACTCATCCACCTGCTTCTTCAACTCCGCCAGTTCGCTGTTGGTCACCCTATAGACATTCTGTGATATTGGCTCTCCGCCTGGCACCAAGTCTATAGAGAACTCTACATCTCAGTCTAGTGGCAACCCGGGAAACGACTCCGAAAATACGTCCATATACTCTGCAATTAACGGATGCGGTGGCTCCTTCTCTTCAACCATAGCTCCAAAGAAGTCTCCTTTGATCTGCTCCACTTTTCCTCTAACAAATTTAAACTCTGGCTCTCCTGGCGTCTGAAACAAAACTCTGCATCCACGATAATCGATACTAGCATGGTGCCTACTCAACCAATCCATCTCGAGTACTATGTCTTAGCTCGAAAGTGGCATTATGAGTAGATATGCGCTCAACTCTCGGCCTTCCAAAGAAACTCTACGATCCTTGGAAATATTATTGACCAGGATAATACCACCCCAGTTCATGATCTTGCAAGTCCTCGCCAAAGGTTCAATCTCAAGATCATGCTTCAAAGTAAAAGATACAAATATGAAACTATGTCAAGCACCAGAATCAAATAAAGCATGATCTGGACAAGAATCAAGATAAAATGAACCTGATATGACATCTTCGACCGGCTCCTCCTCCTCGATTGTCAAGGCGAAAGCTCGCCCTTGAGGATCACCCCTCTGCTACTATTGCTGCTGTGCAAACCCTGCTACTGTGTATGCAATGGATGTCCTCTCTGCTGTCCTGCAGGTGGTCTCGCGGGTGCTCTCTAAGCTGGAGCTCCTTCCTGAGCTGGACGGGCTAAAGTCTGAGGACAATTGTCACTACTACATTTTCTAGGAAAGGATATTTTAGTCTTTCAGTAATTAATTAAATATTGTGCATGTTAAATATTTATTTATTGTATTATTTATTTATTGTTAGCATGTTAGATTTACTTTTGGACTTGTGTTAGTGGACCTAACTAATTTAGTTTAGACTCATGGACCAACATTTAATTCTAGTTAGAATTGAGCCCAATAATTAGAAGCCCAATCATTAAGAGGAAAATTAATTATGTTAAACCCATCAGATTAGATGCTTTCCTCCTTAATTATTTCTTCATGGGAGACCCCAAAGGGTATTTTAGACTTTACATAGTAGATTGAGGGAGGGGACAAGTGAGGCCTATATAAAGGGGTTGAAAACTTTCTCTCTTCATTTTTTATTCCAAATCTAGATCTAGAATTTTTCTCAACCAAATTCTATCAAATCCCTACCAAATTTTCACCCAATTCCTTCCCAAATCACTATTGGAGACTAGTAGAGTAAGGATCTACTAGGAGGAAGCATGGATCTACTAGGAGGAAGCATGGATCTACAAAGAGGAGCAAGGATCTACAAGTTGAAGGCCAATTTTACCAATTTTGGAAGTTTTATTGGGAATCCATCTCCCAATAGGTAAAATTCAATTTTTCTCCGTAATTTGGTTCTAAATCTGAGATTTAACCATGAGAAATCAACCCATATGCATAGGCTACCCATAGGATTTGGTTTTGTGTTCATAGGAGGCCTATTGAGAAAGTTATGGTACTTTTTGTGTCAATTTTTTGAGAATTCCGAGATTGATATTTGTTCTGTATATCAATTGGTCCTATAGATCAATTTGGCATATGATTTTATGTTTGGGGCTAGTTTCGTATCAACAATTGGGTACGTGTAGGTCGTATCTCAACAATTTGGTGATACGTGTTGATTTGGGAGGGTTTTCCTCCGACACGGGACTTTGTGAATGTCATATTTTGACACGGACACGTAGATTTGTGTTTGACTCTTCGTATTGTTCATAAATAATATATTAGACTTGCTCGTGTTCTTCGGGATACGTTTGGATGTGTGGTGGACTCGTGTCCTAAGCGTATCCTAGATCTAGTGGGATACGGGAGCGATGCACTCCATATGTTTATGCATTTTAATTCTAGATCTATTTTCCTATTGTTCTTAGTCATTATTGTCATGCCCCAGTCCCAAAATACCAAGGGACTAGTCACGTGGCAATGGCCAGCAGCACGCACCAATGGACTACCCAATTTAATGGATCCATCGGGCATACTTAAGCTGTAATACAGGTCTACAACAACAAGTCAAAACTAATCTCATCCACACACAAATAATAAGAACAACAGCAAATAAGGAAAGTACATCAATGTCCAGTCTCAGCAGAGTATGTCGGGGAACAACCCGATAAAAGTCTAAAAATACTGGTTCATCAGACCAGAACAAAGGAGTCCAAAATAAAGTATCTGATGAGTACAATAACATAAACTCAAGAAAAGTCTTCAGCCATCACCTCTGCTTCTAAATTTGGTTCAGCTTCAGCAACAGCTTCTGGTACAGCTCCAGCTCCGGTCCCGTAAACCTCGGGATAATGCTCTTCTGCTAAACCTGGGGACATCATCCGGATCCAGGTCCTCAGGGGACATAGCAAGGTACAAATAATATAAGCCAAAATAATGCAGTGGAATAGTAAATGAAATAAGCAGGGTAACTACATAACTATCTATGTAAAAATACAACTGAGAGCATCACTAGTACTCAGGCTGAGACTACTACAAGCTCTGTGTCGGGGAGCCGGTAGTAGTAATAACAAGTAATGGGTCTAGCTCTGCTCGAGAGTCTACAACCTCACAATAGTAGTAGATATATATAGAACAGCCTGTAGCCTGTGTGTCTCTCCCCACCCAATGTAACCACACGTCTCATGTCCATAACGTCTCATGTCCATGTCACGTGAGATCAGAACTAATGCAACAAGTCATAATCTAAGAATATAATGTCTATGTCCATCCTGTATCCTATACAGAATCACCATGAATATCTCAGGAAGATTCTATCACATATATGGTGTCAAGTGTCCTAGGTTATAATGTACTTGATAAAACAAGTACGGGAAGGTAAAGGGTCACGCATGTCCATCTCTAATGACGTACCCAACTCCGCGTACGGGGTTGGCACCCGACTATTAATCGGACGCTAAGTAAGTCATACGGTCCTAGGTTTAAGAATAATCAACAATGTAAATAAGCAAGGAGATAAATATCAAAACTACATAATTTGGCAAGGTACACTTGCCTGGGATTGGAATACCAGTAGCGGTCCCTGTATCCGTGGGTTCCATAAATACTCCTCCAAAAGCTGAAATGAATATTACCAACAGTCTCAGAACATATAAAATAGCTAGAAACGCCTGTCCTTAAGTCCAGTTTGGACACAAGGACAAAAATGACATTTTTAATTCAAAGCGGGGTCCAAATGTGGGCCGCTTTGCACCGAAAAATGCGTTAGGGTCAAAGGTCTCCAAATTAGTCCAACTTAGTGTCAACAGGTCAGGAACGCTAATACGAACCCAACGGAACTTCCAGAATTGGATTCCGATGAGCCATTCTCAAAATCGCCCGTCAAGTGAAGCTTGTAGGGCCCACGACACACGATTTTGTTAACGTTCTCAGAATCGAACCAAACTTGGCTCACAGGACCAGCGTATTGCTACGAGTCCGATGGCGCAAGTTTCGTCTCGATCCGACGTGCGTACACTAAGTTACAGCGACAAATAGAAAAGTCAGATACGGGCGTTGTCCGCGGATACGCACTGATTCCGGTGTGCACGCACATCCGAATCAACTTCTGCGAAATTCCGCACGTCCGTATCAACGATGCGCATGTATCGGTGAAGACCGCACGTGACCAAGTCGTCCCGTTTGGCGGGGCGTACTCGGTTCCGGGGTGAAACAGGGCGTTGATTTTCCTATTTTTGGATCGCGGTTCGCGATCACCACAGGACGCGATGCGCCGAGCGGTTTGCACGGGCACCGAGGGGGTCATGCAGGCTACGTGATACAACTGACGGAATAGGAATCGGAGCTGCGAGGAGAAAGTTACGAGTACCTGAACAGGGCTCAAAAAGTCCGCTTTGCACGTGTCAAATTCGAGTTTCTGTGTCCTAGACGTGTCCGAGCCGTGCGGGTACTGTTCTGACCTAGGGTTCGCTGCCGGGTTGCTGGTCGGAGTCGACTGGGGCGCGGGGCGGCAGTGGCGTCGGGTGGAGGGTTGGTCGTGCTCGGCTGCTGTCGAGAGGGGATGTCGTCGGGGTCTGGGGAAGGTGAACGGAGGGGTCTGCCGGCGGCCACGGCGGCGGAAACGGCCGCCGGCAGTGGAAGAGTCGGGCCGTTTGGGATTTTGGGGGTTAGGGATTTCACCGGTCGGGTCGGGTTCTGGCGGGTCAGGTCTGACCCGGATCCGACCCGCTAGCTGAGCGGTCCGGTTCGGGCAGACCGGCCGGTCCGGTCCGGTTCAAGCTTTGGGTTTGGTTTGATTTTATTTTATTGGTTTAATTAATTTAGTTAAATTAATCAATAGTTTTTAATGCTTTAAAAATTCATCCGGAATCCAATAAATTCCCGAAAAATTACCCCATGACCGGTTTTTAATTTTACACTAGAAAATATAATTTTTATCACATTTTAATATTATTTAATATATTTAAAATTTTCATTTTAAATCTGATGACCTTAGTTTATTTGTTTAAAAAATACAAAAAAATGCTAATTAAATTCAGAAAATTAATTTCTAAAATTCTAAAATTTTCAGGTGATTACAATCTACCCCCCTTAAGAAAATTGCGTCCTCGCAATTAAAGATTAAGCTACTAATAGAACAGCACTATAGGATTTACAAAATTTTTACTTAGGATATACCTGCATCCTCGAATAAATGGGGGTATCGCTGGCGCATGATATCCTCCCTCTCCCAGGTAGATTTATCAGGTGAGTGCTGCTTCCAAGCCACACGAACCAGTTTAATTGTCTGCCCTCGCAGTGTCTTCTCACTAGTGCCGAGTATACCCACTGGTTGTTCTTCATATCTCAGGCTTGGGCCTACTGCGATCTCAGAATGATCAACTATGTGACTTGGGTCAGTCACATACCTTCTCAACTGTGAAACATGGAATACATCATGCAGTCCCTCTAAAGATGAAGGTAATGCAAAACGATAAGCCACCTCACCAATGCGCTCCAGAATATCAAAGGGCCCAATGTACCTTGGACTCAACTTGCCTCTGCTCCCAAAGCGAATTATACCTCGAGTAGGTGAAATCCTCAAGAATATATGTTCTCCTTCCTTGAACTCCAGGGGACATCGGTGTGTATCAGCCCAATGCTTCTGTCTGTCCTGAGCTGCACGAAGATGATTCTGGATTTATTTTACCTTCTCCACTGTTTGCATTACCAGCTCTGGACCCAATATTTGACGCTCTCCAACGTCACTCCAGCATATCAGTGATCTGCACTTCCTACCGTATAACGCCTCGAAAGGTGCCATCTTGATGCTTGCCTGATAACTGTTGTTGTATGAGAACTCCACCAAATGCAAATGATCTTCCCAAGACCCTCCAAAGTCTAACATACATGATCGCAGCATATCCTCCAAGATCTGGATTGTACGTTCTGATTGACCATCTGTCTGTGGATGATAGACAGTGCTGAATTTGAGTCTGGTACCAAGACTCTCTTGCATGCTTCGCCAGAAATGAGATATGAATCTCGAGTCTCGATCTGATACAATACTAACCGGCACTCCATGCAATCTTACGATTTGTCGCATATATATGTCGGCTAGTACCTCTGTGGACTGTCCAACTCTAAATGGCAAGAAATATGCCAATTTAGTGAGTCGATCCATAATAACTCATACCGCATCTCTTCCGCTGGGGCTCCTTGGGAATCCTGTCACAAAATCTATGGTGATATGTTTCCACTTCCATTCTGGTATGGGAAGTGGCTGCAACATACCTGCAGTCCTCTGATGCTCATCTTTTACTTGTTGGCAGACTAAACATTTAGCCACAAATCTTGCAATCTCCCTCTTCATTCCATGCCACCAATAATACTGCCTTAGATCTCGATACATCTTTGTTCCTCTTGGATGAACAGAGTACATGGAGCTATGTACTTCAGTCATTAACTCATGTCTCAATTCTCCATTTGGAACATATAGGCGATCTCCGCACCTTAATGTCCCATCCTCATGTATGCGAAGTCCCGTCTGTATACCTGCTTCTGTCTTCTCTTTGAGTCTTCAAAATCTAGCATCAGTAGGTAAAGCTTCTTTAATCCTCTCCACAAGCGATGACTTCACTTCCAGATTAGCCAGCAAGCCACTCTGTCTTGGTAGAATAACCTCTATCTGGAGCTCCTGTAGATCTTTCAATAGCTCAGGCTGCATCGTCAAGAAATAAGCCGTAGGCTTCCTGCTGAGTGCGTCTGCTACTATATTCGCCTTCCCTGGGTGATATTGCAGATCTATATCAAAGTCCACCATCAACTCAAGCCAGCGTTGTTGCCTCATGTTAAGCTCCTTCTGAGTATATACATATTTCAGACTTTTATGATCAGTGAAGATTTCCACCTTCTCTCCATAAAGATAGTGCCTCCAAATCTTCAGTACAAATATTACTGCAGCTAGCTCCAGATCATGCGTTGGGTAGTTCTTCTCATGGACCTTCAACTGTCTCGATGCATAAGCAATAACTTTGCCATGTTGCATCAAAACACATCCTAGGCCACTACCTGGCGCATCACTATAAACAACAAAATCGCCTGACCCTGTAGGAAGAGTCAAGACTGGTGCTGTTGTTAGACGCCTCTTTAATTCTTCAAAGGCCTTCTGACATTCTTCTGTCCATGCAAACTCCTGATCTTTCTGTGTCAACTTCGTCATTGGCTCAGCAATCCTTGAGAAATTTTCTACGAACCTTCTGTAATATCCAGCAAGTCCTAGAAAACTCCTCACCTCAGCAACTGATGTTGGTGTAGGCCAAGTCTCAATGGCAGCAACCTTCTCTGGATCAACTGACAGTCCTTCTCCTGAGATAATATGCCCTAAGAATGGCACCTTATCCATACAAAACTCACATTTATTGAGCTTAGCATATAGCTTCTCCTGCCTCAATGTCTCTAGCACGATTCTGAGATGCTCCTCGTGCTCTTCGTAGCTTTTGGAATATACCAGAATATTATCAATAAACACAACCACAAATTTATCCAAGTACTGATGGAAAACTCGGTTCATCAAGCTCATGAACACAGCAGGCGCGTTGGTTAAACCAAACAGCATTACTAAGAACTCATAGTGTCCATACTTGGTTCTGAAGGTTGTCTTCGGGATATCTTCCTTCCTCACTCTAATCTGGTGATAACTGGATCTAAGGTCAATCTTTGAGAATACCCTAGCTCCACTCAATTGATCAAATAAGTCATCAATGCGTGGCAAGGGATACCGGTTCTTAATGGTCACAGTGTTTAACGCCCTGTAATCAATACACAGGCGAACTGTTCCATCCTTCTTCGGTACAAAAAGTATGGGTGCTCCCCAAGGTGAAACACTAGGCCGGATGAAACCTTTCTCCAGAAGATCATCAACTTGATTCTTCAACTCCACTAACTCCTTAGGTGCTAGCCGATATACCGATGAAGTGATAGGCTCTGCTCCTGGAGTTAAGTCTATTGTGAATTCTATTTTCCGATCAGGTGGTAAACCTAGAAGATCATCGGGAAATACATCCACAAACTCTGATATGAATCTTGGGTAACCTGACTCCCCTTCTACAGATAATACCCTAAGAGTTGGCTGAACACCCTGCTCTACAGCTCCCCGAAGAAACTCAAACTCTGAATGTCCAAGTGGTCTAAATATAACCTTTCCAATCCGACAATCAAGAGTCGCATGATACTGACTTAACCAGTCCATACCAAGTACAACATCATAGTCAGGCATAGAAAAGATCAAAAATTGGGCTCGCATCTCTCTTCCACAGACTACTACCGAACATGATCTACAGATATCACTAACCGGTATAATTCTACCTCCCGTAAGAATTATTTTAGTCTTCGGAAGGGGTGCAGTAGCTACTCTATGGGTGGCTACGAAGCTAGCAGCTATGAATGAATACGATACTCCAGAATCAAATAAAGCTACAGCAGGTAATAAAGCTACTAAAATAGTACCTGCTATAACTTCTCCAGCAGTAGCTTCTTCCTGAACAGCCAATGCAAATGCCTGACCCCGTCCCTGAGCTGGACCCCTCTGCTGATGAGCCTGCTGGAATAGTGCTGCCTGAGGTGGCAATGGTGGTCTCTGCTGATATCCTCCTGGAGCTGGTGGTCTGACCCCTCCAACTCCTGTCTGCTGTGCTCCCACTGCTGGATAATCTGGCCTTGGTGCAGGTAAAGCTAGTCGTGGTACTCTCTCTCTGCGTTCAGAGCAGTCCCTGGATAGATGCTGGTTGGATCCGCAAACCAGGCACAGTCCCAATTTGCGTCTGCACTCCTTTTCAATGTGGCCTAACTTGCCGCAGAAATGACAAGTAGGTAGGGTTCTTGGTGCTGCTCTCTGAGGTAGATTCTTCTGGAGTCTCTTTGCAGAATCTCCCTGTGATGCCTTGGATGGTACTGAGGTAAATGGCCGCTTCAGACTTGACTCCCTCCTGGTGACGCGCTCCATGCGTCGTACTGCGACAAGGACATCGGTGTACGACGTAGGTGCAATAGATCTGATCAACCTCTGAAGCTCAAACCTGAGTCCGTCAAAGAACTTCTCCGCCTTCTCCTCTTCGGTAGGAATTAGAGAAGGGGCAAAACGACTGAGGCGAATGAATTCGGCATTGTACTCCTCCACCGTCATATTGCCTTGGATGAGTCGGTTGAACTTGTCTCGGAGTTCTGACCTAGCAACAGCTGGAATATACATCTCTTGGAAGAGTCTGGAGAACTCCTCCCAAGTGACTCGGTCATGCCCGAGCCTCCTCTCTTTAGCTAGCCACCAATGGTGCGCATTGTCCGTCTGTTACATCCGGACAGCAGTCATCCATCTCTCCCGCGGAAGTTTAGCTGCTTCCAACTGATGTTGTGTGTTTGTGAGCCACTCATGCACTTCAGTTGGTCCCTCCTTGCCCGAAAAGGTACGGGGCTTGAGTTGACAGAAATCAGTGATAGATCCCATCGCTGGTCGCCTAGCTTGCGGGTTTGCCTGCTCTAATGCATTTACTAGGCTGGTTCTCAGGTACTCTGCCTCCTGACGATGCGCCTCTTGTTGAACTTGCTGTTGGGCTTGCATCATGGCGTAAAACATCTGGAACATCTGCTGTCCGTCCATTGCTTGCCCTGGTGGAAAGACAGGCATCTGCGGAGTGAACTACGGCGGAGGTGGGATATCGTCACGCCTGAACCTTGAGTTATGCTGCTCAGCTTGTCCACTTTGAGAGGATTGCCCTCTGTTCTCTGGTGTAACTCCATCTCCATAGGTAACCACAGCATCTTGTGGTGTACTCAAAGGAATTTCATCTCCAATTCTTAGATCCATCTTTCTGCATCCAAAATAAACTTTATGAGAACGTCCAGTAGAATCAAAGCAGGATGCAAATCAAGTACTTAATTCGAATTCGATTTAGAGTTCAAAAATGATTCAACCGATGGATGAGATCCTATAACATATCCTATCCTTTTACAGGTTTGTTCGGTCCCTAAGTTGAAACCAAACAATTTGTCGTCTGACCTGTATGGGCCACCACAAAAACCATGTCACGCCCCAGTCCCAAAATACCAAGGGACTAGTCACGTGGCAATGTCCAGCAGCACACACCAATGGACTACCCAATTTAATGGATCCATCGGGCATACTTAAGCTGTAATACAGGTCTACAATAACAAGTCAAAACTAATCTCATCCACACACAAATAATAAGAACAACAGCAAATAAGGAAAGTACATCAATGTCCAGTCTCAGCAAAGTATGTCGGAGAACAACCCGATAAAAGTCTAAAAATACTGGTTCATCAGACCAGAACAAAGGAGTCCAAAATAAAGTATCTGATGAGTAAAATAACATAAACTCAAGAAAATTCTTCAGCCATCACCTCTGCTTCTAAATTTGGTTCAGCTTCAGCAACAGCTTCTGGTACAGCTTCAGCCCCGGTCCCGTAAACCTCGGGATAATGCTCTTCTGCTAAACCTGGGGACATCATCCGGATCCAGGTCCTCAGGGGACATAGCAAGGTATAAATAATACAAGCCAAAATAATGCAGTAGAATAGTAAATGAAATAAGCAGGGTAACTACATAACCATCTATGTGAAAATGCAACTGAGAGCATCACTAGTACTCAGGCTGAGACTGCTACAAGCTCTGTGTCGGGGAGCCGGTAGCAGTAATAACAAGTAATGGGTCTAGCTCTGCTCGAGAGTCTACAACCTCACAATAGTAGTAGATATATATAGAACAGTCTGTAGCCTGTGTGTCTCTTCCCATCCAATGTAACCACACGTCTCATGTCCATAACGTCTCATGTCCATGTCACGTGAGATCAGAGCTAATGCAACAAGTCATAATCTAAGAATATAATGTCTATGTCCATCATGTATCCTATACAGAATCACCATGAATATCTCAGGAAGATTCTATCACATGTATGGTGTCAAGGGTCCTAGGTTATAATGTACTTGATAAAACAAGTACGGGAATGTAAAGGGTCACGCATGTCCATCTCTAATGACGTACCCAACTCCGCGTACGGGGTTGGCACCCGACTATTAATCGGACGCTAAGTAAGTCATACGGTCCTAGATTTAAGAATAATCAACAATGTAAATAAGCAAGGAGATAAATATCAAAACTATATAATTTGGCAAGGTACACTTGCCTGGGATTGGAATACCAGTAGCGATCCCTGTATCCGTGGGTTCCGTAAATACTCCTCCAAAAGCTGAAATAAACATTACCAACAGTCTCAGAACATATGAAATAGCTAGAAACGCCTGTCCTTAAGTCCAGTTTGGACACAAGGGCAAAAACGATATTTTCAATTCAAAGCGGGGTCCAAATATGGGCCGCTTTGCACCAAAAAATGCGTTAGGGTCAAAGGTCTCCAAATTAGTCCAACTTAGTGTCAACAGGTCAGGAACGCTGATACGAACCCAATGAAACTTCCAAAATTAGATTCTGATGAGCCGTTCTCAAAATCGCCCGTCAAGTGGAGCCTGTGGGGCCCACGACACGCGATTTTATCAACGTTCTCAGAATCGAACGAAACTTGGCTCAAAGGACCAGCGTATTGCTACGAGTCCGATGGTGCAAGTTTCGTCTCGATCCGACGTGCGTATACTAAGTTACAGTGACAAACAGAAAAGTCAGATACGGGGCGTTGTCCGCGGATACGCACTGATTCCGGTGTGCACGCACATCCGAATCAGCTTCTGCGAGATCCCGCACGTCCGTATCAACGATGCGCACGTATCGGTGAAGACCGCACGTGACCAAGTCGTCCCGTTTGGCGGGGCGTACTCGGTTCCGGGGTAAAATAGGGCGTTGATTTTCCTGTTTTTGGATCGCGGTTCGCGATCACCACAGGACGCGATGCGCCGAGCGGTTTGCACGGGCACCGAGGGGGTCATGCAGGCTACGCGATACAACTGACGGAATAGGAATCGGAGCTGCGAGGAGAAAGTTACGAGTACCTGAACATGGCTCAAAAAGTCCGCTTTGCACGTGTCAAATTCGAGTTTTTGTGTCCTAGACGTGTCCGAGCCGTGCGGGTACTGTTCTGACCTAGGGTTCGCTGTTGGGTTGCTGGTCGGAGTCGGTCGGGGCGTGGGGCGGCAGTGGCGAGGTCACGCGGTGCTGGTGGCAGCTCAGGCGGCCAACAGAGGTCCGGTGAGGGAACAGGCGGCGTCGGGTGGAGGGTTGGTCGTGCTCGGCTGCTGTCGAGAGGGGATGTCGTCGGGGTCTGGGGAAGGTGAACGGAGGGGTCTGCCGGCGGCCACGGCGGCAGAAACGGCCGCCGGCAGTGGAAGAGTCGGGCCGTTTGGGATTTTGGGGGTTAGGGATTTCACCGGTCGGGTCGGGTCGGGTTCTAGCGGGTCGGGTCTGACCCGGATCCGACCCGCTAGCTTAGCGGTCCGGTTCGGGTAGACCAGCCGGTCCGGTCCGGTTCAAGCTTTGGGTTTGGTTTGGTTTTATTTTATTGGTTTAATTAATTTAGTTAAATTAATCAATAGTTTTTAATGCTTTAAAAATTCATCCGGGATCCAATAAATTTCCGAAAAAATACCCCATGGTCGGTTTTTAATTGTACACTAGAAAATATAATTTTTATCACATTTTAATATTATTTACTATATTTAAAAATTTCATTTTAAATCTGATGACCTTAGTTTATTTGTTTAAAAGATACAAAAAAATGCTAATTAAATTCAGAAAATTAATTTCTAAAATTCTAAAATTTTCAGGTGATTACAATTATAATATGTAATTATATGCCTATATATATATATATAGTTATGTATATATATATATATATATATATATATATATATATATATATATATATATATATATATATATATATATATATATATATATTTTTATATGTTTTAGTATATCATGTACCTATATACCTATGTATTATATATGTATGTAGTGATACTTTCTAATAATATAATAGCTACTTGTATAAATTATGTTATATATATATATATATATATATATATATATATATATATATATATAATATCAAATAATACCTACTCAAATATATATATATATATATATATATATATATATATATATATATATATATATATATATGTACATGTATATTAGATGTATATTTGAGTAGGTATTATTTGATATTATATATATATATATATATATATATATATATATATATATATATATATATATATATATATATATATATATATATATATATATATAAAAGTGTATGATATCTATATATATGTATGAGGGTATATATATAACTATATATATATATATATATATATATATATATATATATATATATATATATATATATATATATATATATATATATATATATATATATATATATTAGTATATATTAGTGTGTGTATTAGTATATAAGTGAGGGGGCTCGTAGCTACAGCGACAGTAACTATAGCAACAGCAACAGCAACAGCATTCAACGACAGCAGCAGCTACAGCAACAACAGCATTAGCAACAGCAGAGGCAACAGGAATAGCGACGGCAACAGTAACCTTAGCAGCAGCAGCAGTATTCGCAACAGCAACAGCAGCATTAGCGATGATAGCAGCAGTATTTGCAACAACAGCAGCAGCAGCATTAGCGATGACAGCAACAGTATTTGCAATAGCAGCCGGAGCATATAGCGACAGTAGGGAATCAGCTACGGGGGAGTATCTAATTAATAACTAGTTTATTAGTAGTTAGATATATCTATCTCTCTTATGTATCTCTAGTGAAACATATAGGTATAGCTATCTATATGTATGATATTAGTATATATGTATATATTTCATAATTGATATTTATGTATTAGTATATTATATTTTAGTAGTTAGATATATATTCATTTTTAGCTATCTATATGTATGTATGTATGTATGTATGTATGTATGTATGTATGTATAATATATATATAGATATACATTAGTAGTTGGTAAGTTGTTATGTAGCTATAAGTATCCATGCACTAGTAGGTATTATATGTTAGTAGTTAGTGGTATTTAGTAGTTGTTATGTTTAGCATATAGTTAGTTAAATGGGTTGATATATTAGTAGTTAATGTATATAGAGTTAGCTTGTATGTTAGTATTAATATGGTTAGATATTAGTATTACCTTGAGATATACCAAGGTAAGAGTAGTAGGTATTGGCATAATGATAGGATAGATATAAACTAATTATGGATTAATACTAAGGTGGCTAAAATAAGGTATATAGTATTGTATAAGTATTAAATGCATGGTAGTTTATAGTTATAGTTGGGTAGTTAATATATATACTAGAGTGACATTACCTTTAGATACCAAGGTCAATGCCAAGGTATTGAGGATACCCAAGGTATTGGGTTTGGGTATCAAGATAGAGGTTTAGTGTTGCAATACCAGGTTGGTTCGAAACCAAGGTATTCATTTAGTTTTTCTATTTAGGATTTATATATTTAATATTGCTTTATTATAGATATATGATATTTATCTATTGTTGTGTATCCTGAGATACGGTATCTTAGTATCCTAAGATGTAGCTTGTATGACCTAGATTCATAGTGTATGAACCCAATATCATTGAGATATACTCATGCAACCTAGAAATAGGTAGTGTCACGACCCGCACCCGAAAAATCGGACATGAGTCGTGGGTACGTCCAGCCTACGCCGCAGCATCGACGGTAGAACGCTGTCTAGGTCTACTATCTAGCTATCAATCTCACGCAATCAATATATAAACCTATCAAGATCTCAACTCCAAACGGAGGAGCAATATCATAATGATAATCACAAGTACTCAATCATGAATCTAAGCACGATAAGATAACATAGAAATCTAACAACTACAAAGTCTAAACAACTGCTACTAAAACAACCACAACATCAATAATAATAATACAACAATATCCAAATCATATACAATACAAGATCTCAATCCTAAACCGGAGACAAATCCGGTACCAAAAGCTAATAAACAACACTGAGGTCCTAGTGATCCCGGCTACCAACCCGAAAATCACTCCTAAACTAGGGGGTCCCTGTCTGCACCATCGACAGGCTGAGGTCCATAATATGTCGGACACCAATCCTCCGGATCCTCTGAAAAAAATATGTCCAGTCAGGACTGGAGCAAGTACACCTCTAACAGCAGTTCCAGTTAAATGATAAAAACTATAAAGCAGTTGTAGCAAGTAGCAAGGTGAAGGAAATAAAGTATGAACAAGAAATATATATATCACTGGTGCATAAAGGTAAAGATGCATGAATATCAGAAGCAAGATAGTAATAACTGCAAGATACAAAAAATCTAAACTAAGATCAAGTCTGTGCACAAGAACGTGTAGTGAGTCCAGCAAGAGTACATATAATGAGTCAAGTCCAGAAACTATAAGTGAGACCAGCAAGAAATGCAAGAGAATCCAGAATAGAAAGAATGAACTCGTGTCTTTGAAATACCTGGTTCGATATGTAAACGGCTAGGGGTAAGTATGGCTCACCGCACACTGGGTGTGCGGCTGCTATCATTCCAGATTAGACCAGAGGGGGTAATTCCAGTGATTCCAGTTGGGAATGTTTACATGTCTACTCGAGTATTTCCCTGTCCTGACTAGTACAAGTGAATCCAAGACCCGACACATAAATAAAGTATGAGTCCAGCCAGAAACATGAGTGATGCCTGTAGTGATGCCTGTAGTGATGCCTGTAGGTGATTCCAGAATAGAGGCCAGAAACATAAAATATACGTGTCGCAAGGAAATGAATCCAGAAATACCAGTCTGTGTCATGCCAGAAAATCAGATGATACTATACTAGAAGCTGAATCATAATAATCATCAGATAATGGAAACTATCAGAGAATGTACTCGCCTGACGTCCTGAGCAACTGGCGATCCGAACTGGTGTCGCAAGGACCTATTGCGAAAAGCAAGGTTAAACAGAGTTCTAAAGAGTTAAATAGATATAAAATAACTAAAAACAAGCTTCTAGGGCTGTTCTAGGTCAATCGGGTCAAACCGGTAAAATATGGGTCAAGAAGTCAACTATGGGTCCAAAAAGTCAACTCTAGGTCAAATCTAGGTTAAAAGTTGACTTTGGCGGTCAACCAGGTCAACTACGGTCAACCTCTAGGTCAAACTAGGGTGCCCCTAAAATTCTAGGTCAAAACTAGGTCATTAAGCTAATAAACCCTCAAACTCGCCTCCTTGAGATACTGGGATACTCTCGTTATCCGATACCTCGACCTAAGCTATACGCCCCGTCTATACCCCCATATAATATATACTAACATGTATATATATATATATATATAATATATATATATATATATATATATATATATATATATATATATATATATATATATATATATATATATATATATATAACTATATATAACTATATATATAAAAGCATCTCTAACCTCAATCCTAGGCTAAAACTCAATACCTTGCCCCGACGCTCAGTACCTTGAGTATCTCAAGGTATTGAGATACTCAAGCCTTACCCCTTACGTAACACTAGCTAGCTAACTAACTATCTATAATATATACCATATACTAATATATATATATATATATATATATATATATATATATATATATATATATATATATATATATATATATATATATATATGAACCTAGTGCATAGACAAATACCTCATTCCCGATACCCAATCTTACCTCAATACCTTGGTATCTCAAGGTATTGAGATACCTTACCCGGATACCTTACACTCTAACTATCTAGCTAACTTAGCTATCTATCCATAATATATATACCTATATATATATAACATCAATATATATATATATATATATATATATATATATATATATATATATATATATATATATATATATATATATATATATATATATATATATATATATATATATATATATATATATATATATATATATATATATATAACTTAGTATATATGCTACTCAATATCTTACCTCTCTTACCTTACTACCCTCAATACCTTGGGTATCTCGAGGTATTGAGATACCCAACTATCTCCCTCTCTAACACTAACCATAGCTAACTATCTAACATATATATATATATATATATATATATATATATATATATATATATATATATATATATATATATATATAAACACATATATACATACACCTACGTATCTATATATATACATATCCACACATACACACATATACCCATACTCAATATATATATATATATATATATATAATATATATATATATATATATATATATATATATATATATATATATAGCTATATGTATATATATCTATACATATAGATAGATATATCTAACTAATTATCTATCTATCTATCTATCTATCTATCTATCTCACCCCTCGCTACTACTGCTACATGCTGCGGCTAGCACAAAGCCTCGCCAAGCTGCTGCTGCTGCGCTTGCTGCTGAAGCTGATGTTGCTGCTAGTGCTGGCATATGCTGCTGCTGCTGCTAAGTACTGCATATGCTGCTGCTTGCCCCCCCCTCGCTGCCGCAGCGCCGCATAGCCTACACACCACACACACACAAACACGCACACACACAAACACGCACACACACAATCACACACATACAGACACACACATTCACACATACACATACACTAACATATATACATATATATATCTACACAACTATATATATATTACACACACACTTATACATATAGGTACACACATATATATACAAACACACATATCTATCTATCTATATATATATATATATATAAACACACATATTTATATACACATACTCATATATATATATACACACACACACACACACACTCATACATAATATATATATATATATATATATATATATATATATATATATATATATATATATATATATATATATTATATATATATATACAAACACTTATAGATCTATACATACACAAGCATATATATATAAATACACAAACTCATATAGAATACAAAACACACACACACACACCACACATACACACATACACACACACACATATATATATATATATATATATATATATATATATATATATATATATATATATATATATATATAGAGAGAGAGAGAGAGAGACACATATACATATATATATACTCATACATACATATATACACACTCTAATACACAACACACACAACACACAACACAACACTCACAACACTCACCAACGCACGGCCCAATGACCCCTACACGCACAAACACATATATATATATATAATATAACCCGAGAACTCTAGCACACACTCCCGAAGCTAACCCAACGTACGCACAATCCCAAAACTAAGAAACCAAGTCGAAATGGTCGTTCGGTCATTTCGACGAACACGTGGTGTGCGGTTCGTAAAACCTCCTGAAACGCACACCAAACCTACTCGGAATCGGCCCAAAATTTATCCACGGGTTCTAAACGATGTCTAGATCCTAGAAAAAAATGCTAACTCGTCGTTTCTAGGTCCGTGGCAAAAACGCCCACGCACATAGAACCGGCGACGACGAAAACCCCCAAAACGTCCGAAACGTCCATTTCTCCGCGACACGACTTCACGTGTCCGAACGGAGACAGGTACTAACCCTCAAGACACCCGACAATATCTACCTAGGTCCATCTAACCTAGGGACATCATCCAAAATTGGGCCAATCTCGGAATTCACCCGAAATTGACACAAAACCTAATGTCAAAGGTCTCCAAATACAACAAAACTTGTTCTAACTTCCTCCCATGGGTAGCCTTAAGGTCTAGATGTTCTAAACCACTAATTACACTATATTAAAGTAATTAGTAAGAGTAAAGATAGGGTTTACTTCTTAGGAGTTGGGAATCCCAAGGCCAAAGTCTCTAAAACTCTTGAAATCACCTCCCTCAAGCTCCAAGCCCTCCAAATCAAGCTCCACAACTAAGTCTAGGCTTTAAACACCTAGGTTAGGGAAAAGTATAGGGTTAGGGTTCATATTCATGAAGAATAGAAGAAGAAAGATAAGAAATGGAGAACTTACTTGGAATAGGAAGTGGAAAGAAGAAAGGAAGAAGTAGTGAAGAAGAAGAAGAAGAAGAAGAAGAAGAAGAAGTGAACGAAATGAAGAAGAAGGGGGGGCTGCTGGTTTTGGTCTGGAAAGGGGTAGGCCACACAATAAAGGAGGGTTTACACAATGCCAAAAGACCAAAATGCTCTCTCCTTTAGTCATGCAACTTGGGTTTTGGGTTTGGGGTTCCAAAAGCACTCAAACTAACCTCCTAATCTCTCCAATTAACTAAAATAAAATATAATAATAATTCTAAACCTAAAAATAGGTCTCACAAGGGTGTTGGTTGGGTCGGACATGGGTCCACTAGGGTCTGACATGGGTCCAGACCCAAAACCCTAAAAAAATCAATAAAAAAATAATAAAACCATCAATTAAATATAAATATAATTAATTATAAACAATACACAATTTACTAAATTAAAATATATAAAAAATACCCTGCTCTGAAATGGGGTAGTGACAGGTAGTTTGACCAAGTTTGACCGGTTTGACTTAGAGTTGACCTAGTTTGACTGTTTTGACTTAGAAATGGCTCTTTGACCTAGATATTGACTAGTTTAACTTTTTTTTCTAGAACCTTGTATGATGCTATATTCCATATCTAGGTCTTCGAGACACCATATCAGACATCTATGAGACTTTTTATCGGACTTCAGGCGAGTGCATTCTCTGATAGTTTCTTATTTATGATATCCTCTATGTTCATTGTATATAGTGTAGATATTCATATTTCTTGACACGATGGTTACACGGATTGGTATATCTGGATCTCGTCATGAGATGTTATTCCTTGGTATATGGTGTATCTTGTGCAAGCCTTGTTTCATTGATTATCTTGTACATATACAAATACTGATTCTCGGGAAGTATCGCTATCTTCTTAGGGAATTCCGTGCCATAGCGTACCATGGTTGGATCCACTGTACCAGTCGGGATTGGGGGAGTATGCAGTATAGATATGTCATCATACCCTTCTTGTATCAAGTCTTGTCTTGAATAGTGTTAATGTTACACCGCATGTATGATTAGCCAGGCCATAAATCTTGTATCAAGTTTCCAAGCCGATCACATGTTAAAGATGGTACTCACTCACTTAGTCATTAGTATATTCTTGTTCATTTGCCATATTGTTCATTCTTGTATTTATTTCCAGTATTTCCTTTATTGTGTATCTCTTGTACATGTATATAGCATCTTATATATTCACATCTATTTACTGCTACATAGTTTATATCATTGATTTAGAACTGCTGTTAGAAATGTACTTCGCTCCATTCCTGACTGAAAAATATTTTTCAGAGGATCCGAGAGATTGGTGTCCGACATACTATTGACTGCGACCTATAGATGATGCAGACCTAGACCCACTAGTTTTGGAGTAATTGTCGGAAGGTTTATCTGGATCACTAGTTTTTCATAGTTAAGTTTTTTAAGCACTTTGGTACCCAGATTTGTTTCTGGCTCATATTAGAGAGAGTTTGTTTATTGGTTCTTTTTGTATTGTTATATATATTATATGGATAGTTACGTTAGACTTCCTTGATATCTTCTCGTGCTTTAGAATGTGATTAAGTTTTGTATTGAGATATTGTTGGCAAAATTTATATTATTGTGAGATGTTTAGATAGTATAGTTAACCAAGACAGCGTTCTACCGCTGATGTTGCAGCGTAGGCTGGGGCGTTATTTTCGACTTGCATCACTACATCGGGTGCGGGGTCATGACACATTATTAGTGGTGGCCCATGCAGGTCAGGCTTCGTTAGTTGTGCGATATTGTGGTAGTGCGATGCCCTTAGTTGCACTACTGCGAGCCTGCGATAGGATATAGGCTATAGGTTATAAGATATTAGGATGAGAGGATACTCAATCACAAATTTCTTGAGAGATTCCTGGGACGACCCTTGAGAATCTTATT
>JAYESA010000009.1:62977725-63290225 GCA_036927795.1 Iris macrosiphon
ATAGTTGGTAGTCATGTATAGTAGCGTAATGAGAACGCGATTCCCGGTACTTTCAATACCAAACTTCGACGTTGTCTTAGACATGGACTGACTAAGCCAGTACAAATACTATCCTAGACTACGGGAAGAGAAACGTCATCCTTAGACCACCAAGTTACCCATTCGGATATCAGGATTAAGCAAACACATCTAGGTAGATTGCTAGACGTTGATTGTTAGGCTCAAAACATGTGAATGTAGTAATAGCTGAATACTACAGGTAGTTTCCAAATTAGATTTGATATACATGACTTATTAGGGTAGTCAGTAACTTCTAAATCTTGTGTTTTCACCTACCCGAGAAACTATCCGACTTGGAAGAAGAGGAAAACTAAGCTCGAGGTACATCAGACTCTTTGATGTGTTGGAACGCATCAAAGAAGTTGTTTACAAGATAGCATTACCTCAGACATTGGAAGAAGTACATGACGTCTTCCACATATTCCAATTAAAGAGGTACGCTCTGGATACAAGTCATGTGCTTAAATACGGACAACCTATAGTGTATATTAAGGTTGTAGAACTTAGAAAACCACACCTCTTTTGGGTCAACTAGCAACCTAGACTAGAAGTTAGAGATTATAGAATCTTGTCTTTTTGTGAATTTGAATTGTTTTGTACTTCTCACATCATAATCTAGCGTACTTATATTTGTTATACTACCTTAAATTATACTCTGCTATTATAGCCTAGTTTTGCAAGCTTATTCTTTATCAAGCTTGTTCATTAAATTATGTATTATTGGAGTACTACACTAATACATTTTAGAATCAGTGTATGACGGTCTGATCAACCATAATGCACTTGGTTCGCCTTCGCATAACTACTTTACGTAGATTGAGATATATAGTGATTAGTAAACAGATGTACTTACCTCTGCGCATATCATATCAGCTACATAACTAGGCTAATACGAATATGTGAATAGGGAGTACCAGAATAGCATTTCCATCCACAACTGCCTTGACAATTCCCATTGAATTCTTAAACGCCTTGAATCTCCATACTTCTAATCCATTATCCCCTTGAACTCTTGATTACTGTTTTCCGTCTTTCCTTATTTCGGAAAGAAGAAACCTCGTACTTAGTATAAATACAAAGTGTATTGTTTCTGTAGTTATTTTTATTATTTCTTGGGGAATTACCAAACCCTATTATTAGATTAGATTGCAGTTTAAAACTGTTCTTTTAGAATGACTTTCGCTACCTACCATACGTTGTATTACGTTCCTCTAGTTCATATTACATGAAAACATCATGCACCAGGAACGGGAAGAGGATATTCGATAATGTTTCCCCCATCTATTTCCAGATCAGGGTATGTCCAATATTTCAAACTTAATCTTCTTAATCTTTATATCAATCTTTCGTTCTCATTATATGTGTATTTTTATTTCGAGGACGAAATATTCTAAGAAGGGTAGATTGTAAACTCCCTCGACCAAATTTTAGTATTTTAATATTATTTTTGGTTAATTAGAATCAGTACAATTTTTAAAAAATTTATTTATTGTATATTCTATTGATTGTGCACATGTTCATTACACAATTAATTAGGGCCTCACACTAGCTGTTAACCCTAAACTAATTTTACATTCCTGTCCTAAACTTGCTAGACTACATTTTCTGTATTTTTAGCAACTCCCAGAAACCTCGTTTTATGCTTCGTTTTAGTCGCACAAATATCGTTACAAACGTACGTATTTAATTCCTATTTAATTTTCTGCTCTTTACCAACCTCTGTACCCTAGAGATTTGAGGACCAGTAGGCACCTGTTTTGCCCAACCAAAAATACGATAATATTCTACACTAATTGTATTACAATTATCGTATTGACACCGTAGAAAAATTATGACCCTAACTGCCCCTAAATAATTAGTGAACACCGTGCGCAGTATTTATTAAATAATAAATACGGTGACCCGTATCACCTGCAGAATCAGGCCCTGCATCTGCCCAGACTCATCCCCGCACTTCCCAAAACACTTCCCCAGCATTTCCCCTCAATTCTGTAAATTTTGGTAATTTTTAGAACCAGGTGATTTTTCAGACAAATTGCATAATTGCGCAAATTCCCAATTTTTGGACTTTTATGCAATTATGAAAAGTCAAGGGTTTTATGCAAAAATTTCCATGTGAGGTGGCAACACCTCATTGGTTATTGAATAGGTGGAGTGGGACCCACAAAATAACAGTTTAATATTCATAAATATCTGAATTAGATATTTAATATAGTAATTACTAAAATATCCCCAAAGTTCCATTTATTTACAAAATTGCCATTACTCTAAAATCCTATATAAACCCTAAACACCCCCCCCCCTCTCTCTCATTCCCGACTCCCCTCGGCCAGCTCCGGCGGACCGCCTACCGCCGGACCACCGCCAACCCCTTCGCCCCTCCCCCGGCTACCTCCCCGTCCATCGCCACCCTCTCCGGCCACCGCCTCTGCCGTGGCAAGCCCCCGCAGTACCTCCCCTTCACTGCACCACAGCAGTCTCCCCGACCTCCGACCGCCCACCACCGCCTCCCTAGCCGTCGCCGACCACCGCCACCACCCCCATCCGCTCCGCCTTGACTTTCCCTCTCCAGCCATCACCGCCCCGTCCCTCCACGACAGCCTCCGCCGTCGGCAACTCCCCCGCAAGCCACCACCGCCTCTCCCTGTCATCCTCCCCGAACCACTCCCCGACGCTTCCCACCGCCACTCCGGCCACCCCCGACCTCCGCCACCACCACCAATCTCTCCGCCACCCTCCCCTCCTTCGATCCCTCCGCCTGGCCGACCGTCTCCGCCGCTGCTTCGCCGCCGGCTGCTGCCACAAGCCGCTGCTGCTGCTACTGCTGCCAGCAGCTACTGCTACTGCCGTTGCTCCTCCGGCCGGCCGCCGGCGACTCCGCCGCCGTCCTCCTGCCGTCGACGGCCAGTAGACCCCACCTGTCAGTAGGTAAATTCCTAAACCCTAATATTTACGTATTTACATATATATCCCTATATGTATATATATATATATATATATGTATATATATATATATATGTATATATATATGTATATTTATATGTATAATTATATATATGTGTATTATACTATTAATATATATTATATATACTGTTATTTATACAGTGTATTATACTGTATATTATAGTATTATATATTTTACCAAATATATGTATATATATCTATTATTCTATATATGTATATATATATATATATATATATACATATATAGAATAATAGATATATATACATATATCTATTATTCTATATATGTATATATATATATATATATATATATACATATATAGAATAATAGATATATATACATATATCTATTATTCTATATATGTATATATATATATATATGTACATATATAGAATAATAGATATATGTATATATATCTATTATTCTATATATGTATATATATATATATATATATATATACATATATAGAATAATAGATATATGTATATATATCTATTATTCTATATATGTATATATATATATATATATATATATACATATATAGAATAATAGATATATATACATATATCTATTATTCTATATATGTATATATATATATATATGTATATATATATATATATATACATATATAGAATAATAGATATATGTATATATATCTATTATTCTATATATGTATATATATATATATATATATATATACATATATATATATATATATATATACATATATAGAATAATAGATATATATACATATATCTATTATTCTATATATGTATATATATATATATATATACATATATATATATATATACATATATAGAATAATAGATATATGTATATATATCTATTATTCTATATATGTATATATATATATATATATATATATACATATATATATACATATATATATATATACATATATAGAATAATAGATATATATACATATATCTATTATTCTATATATGTATATATATATATATATGTATATATATATATATACATATATAGAATAATAGATATATGTATATATATCTATTATTCTATATATGTATATATATATATATATATATATACATATATAGAATAATAGATATATATACATATATCTATTATTCTATATATGTATATATATATATATATATATATACATATATAGAATAATAGATATATATACATATATCTATTATTCTATATATGTACATATATATATATATATACATATATAGAATAATAGATATATGTATATATATCTATTATTCTATATATGTATATATATATATATATATATATACATATATATATACATATATATATATATATATATATATATATATATATATATATATATATATATGTATATATATATGTATATATATATATATATATATATACATATATAGAATAATAGATATATATACATATATCTATTATTCTATATATGTATATATATATATATGTAATATATATATATATATACATATATAGAATAATAGATATATGTATATATATCTATTATTCTATATATGTATATATATATATATATATATATATACATATATAGAATAATAGATATATGTATATATATCTATTATTCTATATAGTATATATATATATATATATATAAATATATATATATATGTATATATATATGTATATTTATATATATATATATATAATTATATATATATGTATTATACTCTTAATATATACTATATATATACTGTTATTATACAGTATAATATATTGTATATTATGTTATTATATATATGTATATACATATCTATGTATATTTATATGTATATACTTATATATATGTTATGTAATAATTATGCATATATGTTTATATGCATTTTCAATTCTGTTTTTCTTTTATAAATATATATATTCATGTATATATATATACATATAATATATAGTTATATGTAACATATTATGTATATGTTATATATATTATATATTTATTAATATATTTATAGTATATATATGTATATATATACTATACATTTTTTCCTTTATTTTATTTTTCTGCACTTTATTTCCTGCACTATTTATAATGAATATATATATATATATCTATATATATATATATATATATTATCTATATGTATATATATAAATTAATACTGTACTGGATAATACAGTACATAAATATACATATGTATTTACTTTTCTGCCCTATCTTTTATTTATACTATATTATATATAACAGTGGATAATACCCTGCTAATATATATTATTATATTTAACAGTGGTCACATATAGACCCTGATATTGCTGAACAGTACAGCATTTATATATGTATTTAAATTCCTGCAATGTCATTTTATTATCTATATATATATATACTATGTAGTACTGTATAATACAGTACATAGATATATATGTATTTAATTTCTGCCCTGTCATTTCAATTTATTTATATTATATCAGTGGATACACCCTGATAATATTATATTATTATATATATTTAGCAGTGGATATACCCTGCTACTATTACATATAATACCTGCATTTGTCTGTTCTTTATATACTATATATATACTGCTATATATATTATATCTATAGATATATACATACTATATATATATATATATATATATATCTATATTATATATGTATATAAGTATAGATAAATATGCTCTATATTACAGCCTTGATATTCACGAACCCTGTCTATTTTAACAGAAAACAACTCCAGCACAGCCAGTGACCCCTTGTCACTAGCACCTTCAAACCTGACTGCGAGATCAGGTTATCAACACTATCAGGGAGTAGGCAAGTATACCTTGCCAAGTTTGTACTGTTAAATATTAAATGTTAAATGTTCTTATTTAAATTCAATTATTGTTATATAATACTGCTCCTGAAATTACATATAAATGTATCTGAGATTGCCTTGGGTACAGTCAACAGATACGTTGACTTAGGGTAATCAATGTAGTAGTTACAGACTTACCAACAATTGTGAGAATATCCTGATATTCTCCTAGACCTTATCACGGGAACACGCAACATGGTTGCAATGCATATTGGGATGCGAGCTGCGTAGTTGACTAGCTACCAGTACGTGTGACCGCATCACGGATTAGAATAATTCAGGAATTATACGACTTGACCTTTAGTTACATTGGGAGGGGAGAACAACTAAAATACGTATGGGACACCCACCTCTTTACCATGTGCCGCACTCGACGGAGTGATACGGATGATATAGATATGTATTCATGTGACCATTCTCATCGTAGATGGAAAATTGTATAGTGCCCTTGAACGGGGGCATATGTGGCATATACTAGCCTGTCACTACAGATTGGTGAATTACGTCAGCATATGTCTAGCCACACATTTCCCATACGTATTAGGTTGTCTCAATTTGCATTCACTTAGATGGTTAGCACCCTGTATTTATTTTATTCAGTAGTTTAATTCAGTATTTACATAATTGGCATGTTATTTTTCTGTATCTTGCTACGTCCCTCTGAGGACCTGGTTCCCTGCCAGGTTTAGCTGAGACATTCCACCCCACAGTACCTGGAACTGGACAGGAGTCTGGACATGCCTCGGAGACGGAGTTAGAGGAGATGCCGTCAGAGTCTACCTGAGTACCCTGGAGTTGGAGCTACATATTTTGAGGATGTTGTGCTAGTTTATCTTATTTCACTCCTGCTTACTTTTGTAGTAGGATTGTTCCCACCTGACTTTATCTGGGTTGTATATGACATTTCCGATTTAGCATCTATATATATATTCAGCACTTTCCCTGTTATTCTTGTGGATGAGATAGATTTACCTGTATTTAGACTTGTAGTATTTTAGGACAGCGTAGCACATCACTTCGGGTCCATTAAATTGGGTAAACCCTTAGTGACATGTCAGCTGGCCAATGACACGTGGCCTAGTTCCGTATATTTTTGGGACTGGGGCATGACAAATGTCATGCCCCAGTCCCAAAATACCGTGGGACCGAACGCGTGATAATGGCCAGCAGCACGCACCGATGGACAAATCCAATTTAATGGATCCATCAGGGCATCCTTAAGGTGTAAAATTAGGTCTACGACAATCATGGCACAACTAATCTCATCCACACAAGATATAAAATATGATCCACAGAATAAATACGGAACGTAAATCATCAGCTCGTCTCACAAAGTGCTTCGGGGAACAACCCGATAAATAATCTGATACAATGGTTCAACAGACCAGAAATAAATGACTGAAATAAGTAACTAAATACTGAGCATGAACATGGATGCTCAGGAGAAGTCCTCGGCTAACACCTCGTCCTCGGATGGCGGTACAGCTCCTGGATCAGCTCCTGCTCCTGTCCCGTATACCTCGGGATAGATCTCGTCCTCAAATCCTGGGGAGATAATCCGGATCCAGGTCCTCAGGGGACATAGCAAGGTACAAGAAAGCTAATGCCAAAATAAATACAGTGCAGCAGATAATGAAATAAATAGGGCAAATAAGTAACCATCTAAGTGAAAATACAAGTGAGAGCAACACGAGTACTCAGGCTGAGCCACTACAAGCTCTGTGTCGGGGAGCCGGTAGTGGTAATAACACGTAATGTGCCTAGCTCTGCTACGAGAGTCTACGGCCTCACAATAGTAGTAGATATATATAGAAAATAGCCTGTAGCCTGTGTGTCTCTCCCCACCCAATGTAACCACGCATACCATGACCATAACGTCTCATGTCCATGTCAAGCGGGATCATAGCTAATGCAACAAGTCATAAGTATCTATGAACATAGTATCTCCGTCAAGTCCTGTATCCTATACAGAATTACCATGAATAACTCAGGAAGATCCTGTCTCATGAATAGTGTCAAGTGTCCTGGGTCAAAGTGTACTTGGTAAGACAAGTACGAGAATATAAAGTGTCACGAATGTCCATCTCTAGATGACCGTACCCAACACCGCGTACGGTGTTGGCACCCGACTGATAATCGGACGCTAAGTACGTCACACGGTCCTAGGTTAAGCATGCACAATAATATAATGAAGCAAGAAAAATATGTAACAATACTGCAGAGTTTGGCAATGTACACTTGCCTGATGTTTGAATATCCACAATCGTCCCGGTATCAGTGGATCCTGTGGGTACTACTCCAAAAGCTGTAATAAACATCACCAACCATCTCAGAAGATATTAAACAGCAAGAAATGCCTGCCCTTACGTCCAATTTGGACACAGGGGCAAAAAGGACATTTTCGGGCCAAAGCGGGGTCCACATGTGGGCCACTTTGCACCGAAAAGCGGGTCAGGGTCAAAGGTTTCCAAATTCCTCAAACTCAGTGTCTACAAGTCAGGAACGATGATATGAACCCAACGGAACTTCCAGAATTGGATTTCGATGAGGCAATCACAAAATCGCCCGTCAAGTGGAGCCTGTGGGACCCACGATACGTAATTTTGTCGACGTTCTCAGAATCGGACCAAACTTGGTTCACAGGACCAGCGTATCGCTATGAGTCCGATGGCGCAAGTTTCGTCTCGATCCGACGTGTGTACACAAAGTTACAGCGTGTTCCAGAATGGACGGATACGGGGTGTTATCGACGGATACGCGTTGATTCAGGTGTGCACGCACATCCGAATCGACTTCTGCAAAATCCCACACGACTGTATCAACGTTGCGCACATTTTGGTAAAGACCGCGTGCGACCAAGTCGTCCCGTTTGACGGGGCGCACTCAGTTCCGGGGTAAAACAGTTCATTATTTTTTTTGTTTTTGGATCGCGGCGTGCGATCACCACAGGACGCGATGCACCGAGCGAGTTGCACGGGCACCGAGAGGTTTATATCGTCTACGCGTAGCAACTGACAGAAACTAAAACGGAGTTACGAGGTGAGAGAAATCTGTACCTGAACAAGGCTCCGTGAACGCTGATTTCCACGTGTCCGAGGGTACTATTTGTGTCCCGCTCGTGTCCTGTGTCTGCTGTTCGCATCTTGTGTCCGCTGAGACGCTGTGTCGAGTCCAAGGTTCACTGCTGGTCGACAAGGCTTGAGGCGGCTAGGTCTCAGGCGGAAGAAGTCGACGTCGGCGGCGTGGCGGTGGTTCGAGGGGTTGAGGGGGAGTCGGTTGCTGGACTCGGCGGCGGGGCTGTGGGAAGGAGTCGGGGACGAGGGTTCGCGTAGTGGCCTGGTGGCAGCGGCATGGTGGAGGGCTGTGTGGAGGTGACCTCGGCCGGAGCGGTCGGTCACGGGGAGTCGGGGTCGTCGTCGGCTGGGTCGACCCGGGGGAAGCGGCTGAGGTGTTGGGGTCGGCGGGGTTGATCGACGGCGAGGGGGTCGATTCGGCGGCGATGTCTCGAGGCGGGGTTGATCAGAGGGGATGCGGCAGAGAAGAGGGAAAGAGGGGCAGCGCGGACGTCGAGGCGGCCTTTTATAGGCTGCCTACAGGAACTCTGCGGCGGCTAGGGCTTCCATCTGGTTTTCGGGTCCGGGTCGGGTTTGGCTCGGATCCGACCCGACCCAACAAGCTGGTTTGGGTTTGGTTCACGCAGCGGTCCGGTTCAGGGTTGGTTTAACTTGGGTTTGGTTTAATTTGAGTTCGGTTTACTCTTCCAATAGTTATTAAGGCTTTAAACGCGTTCCCAGAGTCCAATAAATTCACCAAAAAATACCCTGCGTCCGGTTTTCCATTTTATACAATAAAATATTATTTTCACAATATTTTAATTCCAATAGACTGTATTTAAAAATTCTTAACCCTTAATTACCTTGGTTCTTTTCCAGAAACTACTAAAAAATTCGGGAATATTATATTAAAATTTATTCTAAAAATCAGGGGGTTTACAACTAACACAAGCCCAAAAATAAATCTAACATGCTAATAATAAATAAATAATATATTAAATAAAAATTTAACATGCATAATATTTAATTAATTACTAAATGACTAAAATACCCTATCCTAGAAAATGTGTTAGTGATAGGGGGTTTACAATCTACCCAACTTTAAATAATTTCATCATCGAAATTAAAATAAGGCATAATTCTCACTATCTAATCTTACTTGATCACAATCTAAAAGAAATTCACCTCAAGTTAACAATGCAACTTCTACCCAACTTAGAATTTACCCATCTATCATATAAGGCTTATGCATTTAAGAAAATTATTCCTCAAATTACTTAATCGTGTTATTCAATCCTCAAAAATCTTAATACCAAATATATCACATGTGATATGCCCTTAATTACAAAAGATAGTCATAAAATAATATGATTGGCCTATGGGGTATATCTAGTACTCTCCGTGTATTAAACTTATAACAAGTACGAACGTTCGTCTTTCCGAAATAGGGGAAAACGGAGAGCAATAATAAAGAATTCAAGGAGGAGGTGATAGAATACAAGTACGGGGTTCAAGGTGATTAAAGAATTCAAAAGAAGAGTTGTCAAGGAAGTTGTAGATTAAAATCCTATTTTGGTAAATACCTATTCACATGCTCATATTAGTACAGTTATGTAACCGATGAGATATGTTCGGAGATGTATAAGGGCAAGTATATTCGTCTACTAGTCAACTATATACCTCAGTCCACGTAAAATAGTTATGCAAAGAGCGAACCAAGCGCACTAAGGTTAGCTAGACCATAATACACTGATTTTGATTAGATAATGTATTAGTTTATGCATCCATTAATACATATGTTATGAACAAGCTCGATAAGGAATAAGCTTGCAAAACTAGGCTATAATAGCGGCATAAGTCAAGGTAGTAAATATAAGTATGCTGGATTAAGATGAAAGAAGGTATAATCTATATGGAGATATGGGTATAAATTACGTGATTTAAAACTAAGAATAATCATCAATCACAATCTAAAAGAATAACTCGAACGATTAAGCACATAATTTCAAATTTCAAGATTACAACTATAATCCTAGCAAACTATATATCTTAACATAAAAGAATATCACTTGGCCTACAATCAAAAGGGTCAAGTGGCACGAATTGAAAGATGAATAAAAGAAAAATATAATTAGTCGTCGCACAAATAGCGAGCACTAAGGTTTCAGAGGATCAAGACATAAAATTTAAAATAAAGCGACTCTTGATAACATCATAATTTTTTAAGGGGAAGATGGTATGTTAATCTCTGTGTTCGAGGTATGATCAAGGGAAATATTATATTCATTCCTTTTGGCTTCCTAGGGTACTGTTCTGCTAATATTAAGACAAAATGCTAAATTTATAGTTCTCTAATACTATCTCACTATGAAAGTTATGTTTAGTCCTAATATTCAACCTTGGATTTCTATTGGTTCCTCAATACTAGGGATAAACAATATGGTCAAATTTCTAACTAACCCTAGTAGTGTCTATACTACTCTCAAGTCCTTCAAAAATATATCAAGGGGTAATGGTTAATTAATCTACAGGTAAGGGATGTTAGGGTTCATTAGGTATTCTAAACTTTGTGATGTGTCAATATTCTAGTTGTATTCTTAATAGGAATATTACCCTAATTATCATCCTAACAACATGGATTCCTATATTCTAGCAGAAGGCTATACTCAAAAAACTACTAGGGAAGTACATGAATCAAGCATGATGCAATTATTAAAACGGATTGAAAGGAAGGTGAGTCATAGTCAAATGTGGATGAGATCCTATACTCTAATCCTATGTGCAGGCTTACTCGGTACAGTAACGTAACCGAGACAATATGCTCTCGCACTACTAAAAAAAGCGGGATTAGCGACATATTTTAGCGACGTCAAAAGAAATGTCGCTAATAATATATAAATTAGCGACTCCATATAAAAATGTCGCTAGACGTCGCTAAATGGCGACATTTAGCGACGTTTAGCGACTTTTATTAAGATTTCAAAAGATAAGTCACTATAAGTTCAATTAAGGTCGCTAAACGTCGCTAGTATGTCTAAGTTAGCGACATTTAGCGACGTATATGGCGACGTTTATATTAAAAATATTTAGCAACGTGTTTAGCGACGTCCTTGACGTCGCTAAAATTTAATTTAGCGACGTTTTTATTGGACGTCGCTAAACGTCGCTAAAATTTAGTTAATTAGGGCTCGGTTTCATTTTTCCCCATCTGTCAAAATTTCAAAAAAAAAAAAAAATTCCCCCGCCCCCCGCCCCCCCCGCTCCGTCGACCGGCTCTCCACCACGACTACTCCGACATCCCTCTCCTCCTCCTCGAGCTCTAGGTAAACCCTCTCTCTCTCTCTCTCTCTCTCTCTCTCTCTCTCTCTCTCACTGGACACATGTGACACAGACACGACACACACACACGGACACTGACACAGATACTGATCAGGACCTAGGGTTAGGTTTTTTGACATGGGGTTAGGGTTAGGGTTAGGGCCGACTGGCCCGAGTCGACGAGCGATGGTGATTCATGTGCGACGACGGCGTCGACGAGGACATGGTTGGTACTCGAGTCTTTAGAATTGGAGGATGAATAAGGATTTGCTTTCTTCTTGAGGTAGGAGTTCCGGTGGTTCTTTATTTCATTGTCGGTCCCTCCTGGTAGTTGTGTTGCTATCTGTGACTACCATGGAGGGAAATACTTATGCTTAAGTAAACTACCATGGAGTTTTAAATCGATTGATTCAAGACAAAAGTGATTGCTTGGTTGATAACTTCTTTAAGAAGTATTTTTGAGAAACAAAAGCGCAGAGGTTTGCGCCATAGACTCAGGGATTCCCATACAGTTCTTTATCATTTCATGAGATTCATGTTCCTACTATACAATTAAAATATAGTAGTTTCTTCATCTTGAATTCGCTATTAGCATATGTAGATATTCTTCCGTAAAGTCATGTCTTCAAAACAAATACTCTCAACTCTAACCAAAAAAGTATAGTGTACGCGAGGTTGACAATCGATAATAAATTTTTTTCTGTCAATTCTTATAAAAGAACAGGGATGAACCTGTCTAGTAAAAAATGGGGCCATGACCACCCTATAGAAAAATGTCAGCTACTATACTACCTGTGAATTCACAGATAAATTTTCAAGTGTAAAAATATTTGGTTCATGTACTAGTGCTATTGTCTAATATGTATAACTTGACTTTATTTTTTAACAAATGAACACTTATGGTGTCTTATTACATATTGTACTCAGAGCTTCAAATTAAGGAGAGAAAATGATGATATTGAGGGCAATATATTTTAATTTTATGGTACTTAATGTTAGCAGCAAATGAGTGAGGAGATGGTGTATACTGATACAAGTGTATCAGTGAGCGCGCGTGACTCAAGTTGGGTTTTAGATGTGCAATGGTGAATATGTGAGGGACTTGAGTGCCCACAAGCACATAGATTGAGGTACACATATAAGCATGGCAAGTAGAGGTAACAGCAGCAGTGAGCACTGCTTACTAGCAGTGAGCATGGGGAGACTTGAGGCACATCAGCCCAATGTGCATTGGAGCATGCTGAGGTAAGTCAGTGATCTAGGAGTGTGGTTGGGGGCAGCTGCAGTTCTGTAGTATGGCACACTATCTATAGTGTGTTGACTGCACACTTATAGTGCAGTTCATAGTGCTATGGGGTTGGGGGCAGCTGCAGTTTTGATAAATGAAAGTATGTATTATATCAGTTATGATTGTTATAGTACGGTTAAGTTATAAAATTAGGTGATAAACCACTGTATGTAATGATTTATATGATACATACTGTCATTTTTGCAGAAGTATCTAGAAATGGATATGAATTACTATCTGCGTCATCGTTATGGATGTACAACCGTCATCCTGATGACATGTGCGGTATGCGAGATGAATTCATTGAGGGTGTACAGCAGTTCCTGCAGTTTGCCAAGGTGTTCCTTCAGTACATGGACGGTACCAAAATTAAGTGTCCGTGTGCGAGATGTCGCAACAAGCAATATCATCCAGAAGTGGAAGTCATATATCATTTGTACTCGAAGGGCTTCACGCCAAATTACTATCAGTGGACCGCGCAAGGAGAACTTGTGTCTCTAGCATCGGAGTCGGAGCATTATGTGGAGCCGTATATGGATGTCCACGACCACGATGCTTACGACGACCGGTGGGTGAACATGGTTTATGATACGGCGGGGCCTAGTTTCAATCCGAACAATTATGATGCGGCGGGACCTAGTTACAATCCAGACAATTATGATGCAGGTAAGGAGGCACCGAATGCCGATGCTGCAAAGTTTATGGAGTTGCTGGAGAATGCAAGGACTCTACTATATCCTGGTTGTGAGGATCATTCACCGTTGGAGGTGGTTACAAGATTATTGAGCATCAAGTCCAATTTTAACATGTCGCAAGAATGTTATAATCGACTGATCGATTTGATTATAAAGATCTTGCCCGAGGGTGCAAAGTCGCCTAAAGACTTCTATCGATCTAAGAGGATGGTGAGATCACTTTAGATGGGATACGAGAAAATTGATGCATGTCGCAACAGGTGCATGTTGTACTACAAAGACGACAAGGATGAAGATGCGTGCAGATTCTGTGGTGCTGATCGATACAAGGCCACTGTTAGAGGAAAGTTTGTCGGTGCAAGGAAGCCTACCGATTCGATGCACTACTTGCCTTTGAAGTCGCGATTACAGCGGTTGTTTATGGTTAAGGAGACTGCAGAAAATATGAGTTGGCACAGGCAAAAACAGATCGAAGGAGTATTGGATCATCCATCCGATGGAGAAGCATGGAAGCACTTTGATCGAGAGTATCCACATTTTACCGAAGATCCGCGTAATGTCAGATTGGAGCTCTCCTCTGACGGTTTTACCCCATTCGGACTTTCGGGCTCCCAGTATTTGTATTGGCCTGTGATCATCACTTCGTACAATCTACCGCCTTGGATGTGCATGAAGCCTCCATATATGTTTCTAACCGTTATTATCCCGGGTTCGAACAATCCGAAAAGGAACATCGATGTGTATTTACAACTTTTGATAGATGAGTTGAATCAGTTGTAGGAAGTAGGTGCCAACACGTACGATGTTTCTAGAAAGCAAAATTTTCAGATGATGGCAGCACTTATGTGGACCATCAACGGCTTTCCGACCTATGAAATGTTATTGGGATGGAGCACCCATGGTCGTCTCTCATGTCCGTATTGCATAGACCGTACTAAGGCTTTCCGTTTGAAACACGGAGGCAAACCGTGCTTCTTCGATTGTCATCGACAATTTCTGCCGAAGGATCATCCGTACCGGAGGAACCGGAATGCTTTTCGTACGGGAGTTGTGGAGAAGGCCAATCTACTACCAAGGTGGCCCGGATACACGATATGGAAAGAGGTAAAAGATTTACCAAGTGCTATCGAAGAGCCTGCTAAAGGGTACAAGTGTGACGGATTTGGTCGCACCCATAACTGGACGAAGAGGAGTATATTCTGGGATCTGCCATATTGGAGCACCAATCTGATCAGACATAACCTTGATGTCATGCATATCGAGAAGAATGTGTTTGATAACATAATTAATACTATAATGGAGGTAAAGGGGAAGACTAAAGATAATCCGAAGGCCAGGTTGGACTTAGAAGAAATATGTAGACGTCCTGCATTGCATTTGATAGAGGAGGGGAATGGAAAGTTAAAGCAACCTAAGTCAGTTTTTTCACTGGAGAAAGAGGATAAAGGGAGACTTTGTAGGTGGATTCAGGGTCTAAAGTTTCCAGACGGGTACGTGTCAAACTTGAGAAGATGGGTCGACCTCAAGGAGAACAAACTGGCGGGTATGAAGAGCCACGATTGTCACGTATTCATGGAGAGGTTAATTCCAATTGCATTTTGGAAATTCTTACCGCAGGTCGTTTGGGATCCATTGACAGAGCTGAGCATATTCTTCAGATATCTTTGTTGTACTAAGTTACTCATTGATCGTCTAGAAAAGCAAGAGAAGGACATTGCGGTAACACTATATAAGCTCGAGAAGGTGTTTCCTTCTGGATTCTTCGACTCTATGGAGCATTTGCCAATTCATCTTTCCTATGAGGCACGTGTTGGTGGTCCTGTCGGTTATCGGGGGATGTACCCCTTCGAGCGACATCTGAATCACCTAAAGAGAAAGGTGAAAACAAGGCACGGGTTGAGGGCTCTATTTGTGAAGCTTATGTTCTCGAGGAGATTACAAACTTTTGCTCGACTTATTTCAAACCGCATGTTGCTATTAATAGAACGAAAGCTCCGAGAAACAACGACGCATATCAGGAATCTAATGATGTAATACTCAAAGTATTCAATGCGTCCGGAAAGCCTTCGGGAAAAATAAAGAAGAGATATTTGAATGACGATGAGCTAAGGGCTGCTCAGTTGTATATATTACTCAATTGCGATGAGGATGAAGTGGAGAAGCTAGAGGGGTAAGTAATTAATACGTCCACATTTACATCATCTCAATGTAATAGTATAAGATACTATTATGCTACTAATCAGCAGTTGCTTCATTGTTTTTCAGAACATATAATGATGAGTTGAGATCGGTTAGACCCTATATAACAGACGAAGAAGTAGAACAAGAAATGAGATGCCATTTCCCATCTTGGTTGAGCGCATATGTAAGATGCTTGGTAATTACTTTTTATTTATGCACTTGCAAAACAAATAACTTACTATCGCTACTTTGGTATTTAGGTCGATCGTCTAATAACACCCGAGACTGAATCTAGTAGAACTCTAGCCAAGGGACCAATTACTGCCATTAAAATATGGCCAAGTTTCTGTGTGAATGGGTTCAGGTTCAAGTCAACAAATGCTCCTATCAGAGACAGCTTTCTGGATCTTGATTCCACGAAAAACTGTTGTTTGTGTATCAAATCTTCGAACTACAAAGACGTCGATCCATGTAATAATTTCTTTGGCATCTTACGAGAGATTGTGGAGTTGACATATAATTATGGCACAGAACCTGCTAATATCGTGCTATTCAAGTGTGAATGGTTCAATCCGATTCAAGATCAAGGTTGGAAAATTGACAAGCATGGCCTTGTGGAAATAAACTACAAGCGTAGATATCAAGGCTACGAACCATTTGTCCTATCAAGTCAGGCTCAGCTCGTGTACTTCACAACTTATCCTAGACGGGGGACAGCGAGGTCGGATTGGTGGGCAGTATACAAGACTAAAGTTAGAAATACTTTTGATATTGACGAAATAGCTTATCAGGAGGACGATCTACCTCTTGTAACAAATATTGTAGATGTGGACTCAACGAAAGTTACTCATTACACGAGTAATAATGTAAAAGATATAGAATTATTCGAAGAGGAATACGAAGACAAAGACGAAGTAGATGAAAGTGAAGACGAGGAGGAGGAAGAGGAAGAGGAGGACGAGGAAGGCGAACAAGATGAATTTTTTGAAGATGGCTGAAAATAAAATATATTGCCTGTAGAATGTAACTATATTTTGACTGTAGAATGTACTATTTTAACGAATATATGTATTATATTTTGACTGTAGAATGCTTTGAAATATGCATCACATTTTGACTGTAGAATGTATTATATATTTGTGTTTTTCTATATTCATCATATGTTGTTACCAGGTATGACAGGACGACGCAGAGGATTCGGCAGGTCCCGAGGTAGACAGAGTGCTCCTCCGGTACTGACTACTGTTGGTTCCGGATCATCGTCGCCCAGTACTCCAGTATATCGATCACTCACATCTCCGACTGTTGGGACGAGTAGTTCCAGGCGTGATAGTACCCCCTCGTCCAGCGTTCCTCCTACTGATGGAACCATGGGGACAGATGAGCATGTCGAGGAGGTTGTGCCCACGTTGTCCTAGCATCACCAAGATCCTCCATGCCCAAGTTTGACTTACCAAGAGCAACCCGTGGAGATACTGGATCGATCGGAGAAAGTTCTACGGAACCAGGTTATTTCTCTTGTTCGCGTAGCTTGGAAGCACCATTCTCCCGGCGAATCCACCTGGGAGCGAGAAGACGAGATTAGAGAGCGCTACTCTTATCTTTTTCAACCCTGAGGTATATTTTAATTCCCGGCCCTTCCTTTCGTGCCCTTGTTATTCTTAAATTTTGAGGACGAAATTTTTATAAGTTGGGTAGATTGTAAACCCCCTGAATTTTCAAAATTATTAAAACTTGGATTTTTCCCAATTTTCTAGAATTTTCTGGGAATTTTCTGTAATTAAAATCAAGGTTTTAATTATTAAATAATTTTTAATGGTTAATAAATAATATTAAAATATCATGGAAATAACATTTTTGGGTGTAAAATGAAAAACTGGACTTAGGGTAATTTTTCTGGATTTTTCTGGGCCTCAGACCTATTTTAAATGCCTAAAAACCATTTTTAATTAATTAACTGATTTTAATAATTATATTTATTATTATTATTATTATTATTATTATTATTATTATTTTTCCTTGGGCCGGTCCGGCCCAGTGGACCGGCCCAGCAGCCAGCCCAGCCCAGCCCGTTTCCTTCCGGGTTGGGTCGGGTCAGACAACCCGACCCGCGAGCCGCCCGACCCGGAGACCCGGTCCCCCCCTCTCCCCATTCCGCCCGTATCCCGCGCCGGACACCCCGCTTCGCCGGCCAGCACGCCCCCACGTCGCCCTCCGCGACCCCCGGCCCTCGCCCCACGTTCCCCTCTCCGCTCCGCCCTTCCCGGCTGACTCAGCCGCCCCCTCCACCTATAAAACCCCGAGAACCCCCCCTCTCCGGCCAACACACACGATCGACCTCGCCTCCGCCCACCGCTGCACACGCTTCGCCCGACGCCGGCCGCCCCAGTGCCACCGCCCTCCTCCCCGGTTTCCTCCTCCTTCCTCCGCCCCTCACGACCTCCGGCCCGCCTCCCCATTTCACCGACAACAGCCGCTGCCGGTCCTCCCCGCGCGCCGCCGACCACCAGCTCCGCCCAGCCCCGGTCGGCCTCCCCAGAAGCGCCGTTCAGCCCTCCGCCGGCCGGACCGCCGCCGGAAACCCCCCCAAATCAGAAACCCTAATTTTCCCAATTTTTGTGTCGGACACGACACGGACACGGAATTCTTCGGGTTTTTTGGACCCAGTTCAGGTGCGTGTAACCTTCTCCTCGCTGCCCCATTTTCAATTCCGTAAATTACGTTGCGAAGCCTGTATGACTCTCTCGGTGCCCGGACAAACCGCTCGGGACATCGCGTCCTGTGGTGATCGCACACCGCGATCCAAAAACAAGAAAAACCAGACCCTGTTTCACCCCGGAACTGAGTACGCCCCGCCAAACGGGATGACTTGGTCGCGTGCGGTCTTCACATATACGTGCGCGCCGTCGATACGGACGTGTGAGATTTTGCGGAAGCTGATTCGGGTGTGCGTGCACACCGGAATCAACACGTATCCGCGGACATCGCCCCGTATCCGACTTTTCTGTAATTCGCCCTAACTTCTTGTACACTCATCGGATCGAGACGAAACTTATGCCATCGGACTCGTAGAGATACGCTGGTCCTGTGGGTCAAGTTTGGTTCGATTCTGAGAACGTTGACGAAATCGCGTGTCGTGGACCCCACAGGGCCCCGCTCGACGGGCGATTTTGTGATCGGCTCATCGAAATCCAAATCTGGAAGTTCCGTTGGATTTATATCATCGTTCCTGACCTGTTGACACTAAGTTTGGTGAATTCGGAGACCGTTGAACCGGACACGTTTTTCGGTGCAAAGCGGGCCCACCGACGGATCCCGTTTTGACCCGAAACTGCCGTTTTTGCCCTTGTCTCCAAATTGGAGCCAAGGACAGACGTTTCTAGCTATTTGATGTCTTCTGAGCATGATGGTAATATTTATTTTAGCATCTGGACACATTTCTGTAAACTTTCCCGAGATACAACTATAATTGGATCCAAACAACAGGCAAGTACCTGCACTTCAAGTTTAATCTTTATATTGTGATAATTAATTTCCTTGCTCTACCAGTACCATTGATGATTACACATAGTATTAGAACACTGGATTTCATGTCATGAATACTGGTTTTTCATGTCTTGCTTTCGTGTCGGGTGGGAGAATACTAGAAGGCATGTAGTTTACCCTTCCCCCTGTCGTGTTTAATAGCTGTTGGTACGCGACTGTACCCTCAGCCAGATCCCGATTATTCCTGTTTAATATCCGTTTATGACGGCCGGATTAGCCTTATAAACCCCTGCATGCCAGCTATGTATTCTAAAATAAACACAAGTTCACACAGATAGCTTCTGGTCTTGTTATAGTTCTTGCTGACTGTTGTAGTTTCATTTCCAGTCTCATTTATTTCTGCTTTCTCATATTCCTATTTATAGCATTAACTCTGAGATATTGTTGTTTCTTTTATACATATTCTCAATATGATACTCAATCTAATTGTCATAAATATTTAGTTTAATCTTGTTGTGCACTGTGTACTTTGCTCCTTTCCTGACTGGATCCGTTGATTTAGGCGATGATGAGGACCTTGCCCCTACATATTATGGTCCCTACGAAGGAACAGATGACACTTATGAGGAGCCAGATCCCACCCAGGAGACCCCTGCTGCAGAGTAGTTAGCAGTAGCTACTTTTATTTTTATGCTCTTTTATCTTAGTAATCGGGTTTGTCCCCGATTTCAATTCTGAATTCTGTATTAAACTTTTGATCTATTGTCGCATTTTTTCATTTGAAATCTTAAGCATCTGTTTCCCATTATTATCTTGCCTATTTTATTTGTGAATGAGCTAGATTAGTTAACTGTGGATATGACCTAGACAGCGTACTACCGCCGACTCTGCGGCGTAGGCTGGACGTACCCACGCACTCGTGCCCGAATTTTCGGGTGCGGGTCGTGACAGGTTGTGCCAACGTTGTCCTAGCATCAGCAAGATCCTCCATGCGCACCTCCGGAGGAGACGAGGACCGAGATTTGGGCCGACGGTACAAAGTAAGTCAATTAGATGGTTTAGCATAATATATATCGTGTATTTCTTTATTCATCGTATATTGACTTTTTCAATCAAAATAATTATCTCTGTATAGATATCGTTCATCGTCGGTTCAGAGACGCCTGGGCTAATTTCTGAGGAACAACTACGGTGGCCCTTGGATCAACTACTCTGAGGCTCCGGAGGAAAGGAAGGCATTCTGGTTTGCGCACTTCCAGGTAAAAGTATATTAAATAAATCCTCTAATTTATGCATATTATATAACTTATCCATGATGCTCACTTACTAAATTATTTATTGTAGCAAACGTATTTCTATCCTCCGTACCGGGCCGAGTTGATCGAGCGACTCTTTCCTACCGTTGGCGCCAAGCTTATCCGAGATGCTCTGGATGACCAGAAGGCTCGTGATCGTGCTGGAAAATCGATCCAAGGTTGGATCACGCCTGAGCAGTGGACTACGATGAGGGCTAGATTCGATGATCCGAGCTACAAGGAAAGGTCTGAGAAGGCCAAGGCGGCTAGGCGGAATGCTGCCAAGTGGTGTGGTGGCTCGATTCCGATAACGGAACATTTTCGTCGTTTGGTATATTTTTTCTTTTAAAATATATTATTTTAATGTAAGTACCATAAAATGGTAATAGGAAAAAATGTTTAAGTTTAGTACTAAATAATATATTTTTAACAGGTATAGAGGGGTGAGGATGCAAACATGGTGACCGTCTTCTTGGCCACCCATCGCAAGGACGAAAATCTCATTGATGAGAGGGTCTCGCAGACCTATGTAAGTATTACTTTACTTTGTGTTAATTTTAATATAACTTAGGCAATTATCGAGTTTCCAAACCTTTATAGGCCGAGTATCTTAGGCTGCATGAGCGGGCGACTGCTAGTGCACATACACCTGGAGAGGCTGGTACTTTCTCGCAGCCCGCTCCAGCTCCGTCTGCGGACGACCTGTAGGTGATCGCAAGTGGTGGTCTCCAGACGGGTACGTACTACGGTACGGGATCCTATGGCGCCCTGGTTGCGACGCAGTCATCTAGGGCCTCCCCGACAGCTGCGCATTCCACACAACCCTCGCAGTCGTCGGCCATAGTCCAGGAGGCCGTTGACTGTCAGATTGCGTCTCTACGTGAATAGTTGCTATGAAGGATGGAGGAGCAGCCCCGGTCCCCGCCGCAGGCGGACGATCCGACGCTCATCGTACGATTTGATATGCTCGACCGCAGCATCACGGAGCTCCGGGATTTGACAAATGATATTAGAGCCTCGACGGACTGCAACATCATGGAGCTACAGGCATCACAACTATCGATGGGTGAGAGGCTGACGATGATGCAGGATTCAATGGTTTATAGTAGTACGAGGCTGTTATCTACCATGGATTCTTATAACCAGCGACTCGCAGACTTGGAGCGGGTACGGCCTCCTGGTGCGCCTACATCGACACAGACTCCACCGATGTCACTACCTTCTCCATCGACATCAGTGTCGATTCCACGGGACCAGTATGAGCTGTTCTTATCCTTCATATGCGCCGGTGGTCAGCCTCCTACATATCCGCAGTAGTATAGCTAGTTGTTGGATATTTATATTTTTTTATTATTTAGGATGAGATTGTATGGATATATATTTGCCGTATTCTTTATGATAAGATTTGCTGGATGCTTTCTTTTCTTCAAATTTTATTATATTATTCATATTAAATATGTTATTTTACCGGTGTTGAGTGTTCAACCCAAGGGGGTTGGCAAACCCAGAAATTCAACGGAGGGTTGTTCCGGGTCTATTTGTATTTAATAAACTGCAGGAATAATAGTTTGGAAACAATTCAGTATTCTTTTTTTTCTTTTTTTTTGTAAAATTAGCGACGTTGTTAGCGACATTTAGCGATGTTACTACACGTCGCTAAATACTTCGCTATGTTGCGACGTTAATACAAGTCGCTAATGACGTCGCTAAACACGTCGCTAAAAACGTCGTTGTACGTCGCAAATTGTTGACATGGCAGTATTGCCAGGTCATTTAAGACATCGCTGTAACGTCGCTATATAAGTCGCTAATTAGCGACATTTAGCGACGTTAATTAACGTCGCTAATTAGTGATGCTGCGTCGCTAATTAGTGACGCTGCGTCGCTAAACGTCGCTAATTTTAGCGACACATTTAAGTCGTTAAAAAACGTTGGCATAGCGACGTTTAGCAAAGTTTTTTCTTTTAGCGACTTACTTTGTTCCGACTTCTTTAAAATGTCGCTAATTATGTCCCTAAATGTGATTAGCGATATTTTTTGGTCATTTAGCGACGTTTTTAAATGTTGCTAATTTGACTTTTTCTGGTAGTGTCGACCTGCATGGGCTACCCCTAAAAAATATGTCACGCCCCAGTCCCAAAATACGTAGGACTAGGAACACGTAAGCATACCAGCCGTATCTATATGGAGACTCCAATATATGGAAACATAACACATACGTACGTTGTATTATTAACAGTAATTCACAAGTGGTATATATCTATCACAAAGTCACATGGCATAACTAAATCTCATCCACAGAATAAATAAATGAATAAATGACAAATAACTATGTAACTAAATCTCAATATGAAGTATCCAAGAAATCTTAATATGAAGTATCCAAGGATGATAGTCGGGTGGAAACAAATCCACTGCCAAACTAGAATATAAAATAAAAAGAATAAGTACATCTAATAAACAATAAGGCTCGAAGAGAAGACCTCCTCAAAGATAAGTAGCAAGTCCGGATCTGCGCTCCTGCTAAGTCATGAATATCTACACCTGGAAAGGGACCAGGTCCTCAGAGGGACATAACAAGATACATAGAAGCATGCCAATAAGTACTGTAAAATAAATATCCAAGGGTCGCCTAACCATCTATGTGAATGCAGTTTGAGAACAACTTTCCAACAAGTAGATTGTATGGCTAAAATGGGATTGGCATGATTCTCTTGGAGATTTAGGGGCCTAAAAAGCATGTCGTCTTTTGAACGCCAGAGGCCGCCTGATAATATATAATATATAGTGGTCATCATGACCACGCATCTCCGGTGGAGCGTACGGGTTACACAAGGAAAGTGCAAAGAAGCCCAAATGCCTTAATTGTTGTTCTTCCCATCCCATGCTCTAAGCATGTCATATCCATGACACGATAATACCTCTAATAACTGCCAAGTCTCCTAGCATACAATTTTTAACAGCAGTTATCCCTAACGTACGTCCCATACGTACAGGATGTAATACCCCGTTTTGCTCAAGCGGACTGCCGATTCAAACGGCAAAGTGCAAACGTCCCGACCTGCCTTGCTCAGCGAGGCAACTCGTTTGAGGCAAGGATATCCAGACTTGGTCCCTACAGGAGTTCTGCTTAGGCTTTCAGAGGCTCGCTCGTAGTATCACTCGACCGAGGTGGATCATCTCTAAGGTGGGTGGCTACGGTAAACTTGTCTTTGCTTAGCCAGCACACATAAAATACGGAATAATACATGCTAGTCGCTAGGTGAATCACCCCCTGCATGCTAATAAGAATACAACGCACCTAGCTAAGGGAATAATCCCAACTTGTATTGCTTATGCTAGAACATAGAAATAAAATATTGCTATATATTCAGACCTTCGCATGTTACCTTTGCCTCGTGCAACTGGACCCGCTATGCCTCGAGTATAACGACACATATGTATATCCAGTAGTGCACTATTCACTCCCTAACATTGCACAACCCTAGATAACTTCGCTCGGAAAGGCCCCGTACGGTTTTGCTCAGTTTACCTTTGGGTCCGAGCGAACTTGAATGCTTAAGTTATACAAGTGCATGCTTGCCTGCTTTTATATATTGCCTAGATCAATGCTTGCTGCATAACTATGCCCAGACCGTGAAATACTATGCTTGTCATGCATTCATTTAGGTTCTCCTCGGAAGACTACCTGATAGTTGTTCCATGCATAAATAAACCTGAAAGTATCCGGGACCGTCGGGTCGCTAAGGTATTTCCCGAACTAGGGAATTTGTACCAAGTCATTGATCCCAAATCCCAGCTCGTGGAGCAATACTGTCCTGTACTGAATCAAATGGCTCGTGGAGCCGATACTCAACATTGAGAGTAATCCTGATCCTGCCTCAACAAGTTCCATATATATATATATATATCCTGACTTGAACTCGTTCCATGAAACTTGTTATATATATATATATATATATATATACTGCTTTGAACTTGTTCCTGTGTCTGACCACAGACCCTGAAGATTAGAGACTTGCCTGGTCACAGGACAACTTGGAAAACAAGGTTTAGTTCCGCGGACGGTTGCTGGGGCACTGGCACCGATCCGATCCGGACGTAACTCCTGAGTAGTCGCCTGCTTCGAGCGGGATGTGGTACAATGCCTCCTGCTTTGCTTGCACACTATTCCGACAAGAGATACACCGTCCACTAATGGCGCCGTGCCAATGACCTCATGTTCATATAGATAAGTCATCCTCGCTTAGCGGCTACCCGCGTGCGTGTCACTACATCGTATCGAGAATAACTGAACACCTGAATGATCTTGTTATAACAACACTCGTGCATAAAGAGCACTTGATCATCATATGCAACACACCTGATATTTCCTGTAACCCGTGCACCCAGAACGGGATCTCGCACTGAAACGCTTGTGTTTGCATATGCTTTGCCCTGAATGCTTATACATGTTTCTGCTTGAATTAACTTGATTTGCCTTGGACAGGGAAGGACAAATGGTAAGTTGGTAAGTCTCGCCGTGTTCCCTCTTATATCGTACGGTGCACTGCCACACGAGTTAGGCTATTCAAATCTTGCATGAAACTGATCCTAAGGCAACTAGAAAGACAACTAAATAGTTGGGCACGAAACTTGTATTACGTGTTTGGATTTGTCGAGCGGGCGAGTAGCCTCCCCACCAGTGCATTCATGTACTGATAACCCACCAGATTGCTTGCAGGGTGAGGGAGAACCTCGCTCGGTGCGGATGCCTCCTTCGTGCGTGCTAAGGCGTGGAGTTCAACTCAGAAGCCTTGGAATGCTACGTCCGGAACTGAAGCACATATACAAGACATAATGTTGGAACATCGCCTGAACATCGCCTGAACATTCCTGTATATCATCCATAAATGTAGCCACTTGGCACGCTTTTATGTTTCAGAGAGAGAGCTTGAGCGACTTGTAATCTCGGCTATGCGCCACCTGTAATACTTGTTTCAATATGAATAAAAAGAGCTTGCTTAACTCTAACTTGTGTTTCCATGCTTCCGCTATATTGTCGACTCAGTGAACCTGTTACCGATCGCCTATGCGTTCATGATTTCGCTACACTCGGACAATCTGTACGACTCTGTGGCCTAGAACTCTTACCGCCAGCCAAAGAACTATGGCCTTGCACGGGCGTAGCTAACGCTCGTGCGGCATCACGCCCGGATGGGTCAAAGCGATCGTTCCGTGGGAGCGCTGGCGCGGTGATTCTTGCCTAGCGGAAACAGACAATTTGCCTGCGGGAGATCGGGGCATGACAGAATGGTATCAGAGCCTGGCTTATACGCCTTTGAACTTCGTTTCTAATATCTCTGTTTCGAAAGCTCGTTCGTGGGTTATGTGCACACACTCTCTCAATGCCTCGATGGGATGTTCCAAACAATAAGTCTAAATACTTTCAAAGAGTTGCATTTGAATAGTATGATTGCTTGTATGAAATTGTGTTGCAAGGGCCTTTGTGCCAACCTGTACTAGTCCTTATGGGATTAGATTCATGCTAGACTCGTGCATTATATGCAACCCGAAATGCCTATACATGTTTACCCAACTGGTTAGTGTGAAAACAAATATTGCCCGAACGATTAGCTATGCACTCAGCCTTTCGGCTAAGTTGTGTAGAATATCGGGCACCAAGACCCTTTGGTGCAAGCCAGTTATAAACGAGATTTGGATATCGTTCAGGAATGATACAAGTCAGACTTAGAGCTGCAAATCGATAGACTTTATCGGATTTTATCGCTTAGGCGAATATTAAGAATTATGCTTGATTTTGGGAAATAGCTCGAACAAAAATTCTTGATGGAATGACTCAATTCCGAGTGGTGGATGGATCATTTAGAAACGTCCAAACGGATCCATAACCCGTGTGATAGTCAGACTGAACGATATTGAGAATAACTTGAGTAAATAATAAGGCTTATATCGAATAGAAATTCTCGGAAATGAAAACCAATATCTTAGTTAAGGAAAACTTGTTGGAAATTGAGAATCGTGCGAGCGATTTCAGATTTGAAACAAACAGATTGAACGTGAATAAATATCGCTCGAATAAGTTAACCCGATAATGGATAATTAGCTTCGGAATATAAAACTTGACTTGGTATCGATAATTTAAAGATAGCATGGATCGATACAAGCAAAGAAATATTAGGTTCCTAGGAATGATATAAGCGATAACAGATCTTGCTTGGAGTTTGGAAGAACGAACTTGATATATGGAACATATCAGAAAAGTAAGACTTGGGCTAGAATATTTGAACTTGGTTATCGTGGAATGCCAAAAAGTAGACTGTGGAAATATCGAACGATAACATTGAAGTTGGATGATTTTGCAAGACGAACTATAATCACTGCATAAACGGATTTGACTTGGTGGAATTACAGTTGGATGGAAATTAAAGGTTAAAGGATAAGGTGTCTCGATCGTGTCGAAGATAGCCATAACATTCAAATGTTCTTGTCTTGTATGAGCATAACTATGCCGCACATGCGTCACGCCCGGATTATGACGATTATCCAGCGGGAGACCGAGGCGTGACAACTTATGGATCGTTTTGACTTCTGGTTCGACACGATAAGATGAACTTGGAATACAGGTGATTGAAAATGTTTCAATGGATTAGTTAGCCTTGAACCTGAAATAAATCATGTTGGATGGTTTTTGTGAACAAATACGTGAATCAGGTTGAACGACTTGGAGAAATAATCTACGGTTTAGAATTAAATATTGGCTTGGTGGACTAGGCTTGGAATGAATATGATTCTATCAAAATATATTGAAGGAGATAGAATATGCAAACCACTAGGCTTATCCTGCAACTTGGATATATATTGGATTTTATTGAACGGACTCGTCCCCCGTGCAAACAAACGTATTAATGAGATTAGGTAAATCTATGCTCGATGTTTAGAAATCTGAGTGAACGAGCTTGGGTAGAATACCCCCTGTAAATGAACAATGGTTTGACCCTAGGAATTGGGGCGAGCATCGTGCGACAGATTTGTACGATGAATCGCGATATGCTTGAACCTGTACCTATGACCATGTGAGCTAACCTAGTGATAGGCAGACGACCCTGTGCCGAGTGAATGAACCTGTGCTACCGACTTTACCATATTGCTTATATAAAGCATCACAACTGGGGCAGCAAGACTTAGGGTTAGACTTGGGAACGATAACGTATACTAAGTTGACCCGAATGGATGGACGCTAGTCGGTATCAGATTGATCGTGTTTAACGGTAGTGCAAATACTTGGTTGAAATGGAAATGATATGGAAATCAGATTTGATTGACCCTGTTGGAAGTATGCTGGTGATTTACATGGAATTGGATTGAACCCTTGAAATTTTCGCAAGTAGCTTGTCCGATTTCACTATCCCTAAGTTTGGTTGACTGCATGTGTTTGAGGGACGCTTCAAATATGTGCAAGATCCAAGACTTAAGAAATGTGAAACTCGAGTGCTAAGACTTCGCTATCGCTAAGTTGGTTGACATGCATGTGTTTGAGGGACGCTTTGAATATGTGCACGATCCAAACACGCGATATGCTGATCTCAAATGCTAGTACAAGTGAAAATCCTTCTGAACAAGCATAATGACTTGTATAAGTTTGCCTCAGTCTTAGATCGCTATCCAAGATCGATTGGAACGTGTCTCGTGTTAAGAAACTTGTCCTGCGCCAAGGCGCAAATGAGACTGACTCAGTATACACGCAACACGACATAAGCATCGAGTAGGGGATTGTGTTCCAAGGGATCTAGTGGTACCGATAGCTATGCTTGGGCTAAATTCGATAGTATGGCTTGCCCTCAGGAAGTCTCGAGGACGAGACTTTTTCTGAGTGGTGGATAATGTAATACCCCGTTCCGCTCAAGCGGACTGCCGATTCAAACGCAAAGTAGAAATGTCCCGACCTGCCTTGCTCAGCGAGACAACTCGTTTGAGGCAAGGATATCCAGACTTGGTCCCTACAGGAGTTCGGCTTAGGCTTTCAGAGGCTCGCTCGCAGTATCACTCGACCGAGGCGGATCATCGCTAAGGTGGGTGGCTACGGTAAACTTGTCTTTGCTTAGCCAGCACACATAAAATACGGAATGATACATGCTAGTCGCTAGGTGAATCACCCCCTGCATGCTAATAAGAATACAATGCACCTAGCTAAGGGAATAATCCCAACTTGTATTGCTTATGCTAGAACATGGAAATGAAATATTGCTATATATTCAGACCTTCGCATGTTACCTTTGCCTCGTGCAACTGGACCCGCTATGCCTCGAGTAGAACGACACATATGTATATCCAGTAGTGCACTGTTCACTCCCTAACATTGCACAACCCTAGATAACTTCGCTCGAAAAGGCCCCGTACGGTTTTGCTCGGTTTACCTTCGGGCCCGAGCGAACTTGAATGCTTAAGTTATACAAGTGCATGCTTGCCTGCTTTTATATATTGCCTAGATCAATGCTTGCTGCATAACTATGCCCAGACCGTGAAACACTATGCTTGTCATGCATTCATTTAGTTTCTCCTCGGAAGACTACCTGATAGTTGTTCCGTGCATAAATAAACCTGAAAGTATCCGGGACCGTCGGGTCGCTAAGGCATTTCCAGAACCAAGGAATTTGCACCAAGTCTTTGATCCCAAATCCTAGCTCGTGGAGCAATACTGTCATGTACTGAATTAAATGGCTCGTGGAGCCGATACTCAACATTGAGAGTAATCATGATCCTGCCTCAACAAGTTCCATATATATATATATATATATATATATATATATATATCCTGACTTGAACTCGTTCCATGAAACTTGTTCTATATATATATATATATACTGCTTTGAACTTGTTCCTGTGTCTGACCACAGACCCTGAAGATTAGAGACTTGCCTGGTCACAGGACAACTTGGAAAACAAGGTTTAGTTCCGCGGACGGTTGCTGGGGCACTGGCACCGATCCGATCCGGACGGAACTCCTGAGTAGTCGCCTGCTTCGAGCGAGATGTGGTGCAATGCCTCCTATTTTTCTTGCATACCATTCTGACAAGAGACTACGCCGTCCACTAATAGCGCCGTGCCAGTGACCTCATGTTCATATAGATAAGTCATCCTCGCTTAGCGGCTACCCGCGTGCGAGTCACTGCATCGCATCGAGAATAACTGAACACCTAAACGATCTTGTTATAACAACACTCGTGCATAAAGAGCACTTGATCATCGTATGCAACACACCTGATATTTCCTGTAACCCGTGCACCCAGAACGGGATCTTGCACTGAAACGCTTGTGTTTGCATATGCTTTGCCCTGAATGCTTATACATGTTTCTGCTTGAATTAACTTGATTTGGCTTGGACAGGAAAGAACAAATGGTAAGTTGGTAAGTCTCTCCGTGTTCCCTTTTATATCGCACGGTGCACTGCCATACGAGTTAGGCTATTCAAATCTTGCATGAAACTGATCCTAAGGCAACTAGAAAGACAACTAAATAGTTGGGCACGAAACTTGTATTACGTGTTTGGATTTGTCGAGCGGGCGAGTAGCCTCCCCACCAGTGCATTCATGTACTGATAACCCACCAGATTGCTTGCAGGGTGCGGGAGAACCTCGCTCGGTGCGGATGCCTCCTTCGTGCGTGCTAAGGCGTGGAGTTCAACTCAGAAGCCTTGGAATGCTACGTCCGGAACTGAAGCACATATACAAGACATAATGTTGGAATATCGCCTGAACATCGCCTGAACATTCCTGTATATCATCCATAAATGTAGCCACTTGGCACGCTTTTATGTTTCAGAGAGAGAGCTTGAGCGACTTGTAATCTCGGCTATGCACCGCCTGTAATACTTGTTTCAATATGAATAAAAAGAGCTTGCTTTTCTCTAACTTGTGTTTCCATGCTTCCGCTATATTGTCGACTCAGTGAACCTATTACCGATCGCCTATGCGTTCATGATTCCGCTACACTCGGACAATCTGTGCGACTCTGTGGCCTAGAACTCTTACCGCCAGCCAAAGAACCATGGCCTTGCACGGGCGTGGCTAACGCTCGTGCGGCATCACACCCGGATGGGTCAAAGCGATCGTTCTGTGGTAGCGCTGGCGCGGTGATTCTCGCTTAGCGGGAACGGCCGATTTGCCTGCGGGAGATCGGAGCGTGACACAGGAGGCCAAACCCGGCATGCAAGTCCGTGATCTATATGAGTCTCACACTCGTGTAACAGATGTGTCACGGCCAATGAAACCTAATGATGCCTCATGATAATGGGGTGGTCTCATAAACTAGGTCAACATGCATATACATAATAAAATAGAATACAACGACACCGTCATTGCACCCAAGTTACCTTGGACGCGCAGTTTATATAGTAGTTAAAATATATGAACTAAATGACAGAAATAAAATGCATGCATCATATCAAATATAAATTAGAGTATAATGACAAGGTATACTTGTCTGGCAAGAAGGCTGCGTAGTACCAATAATCTTCTCCTGAAGTCTCGCAGAATAATCCAATGGTCCTATATACATATAATATAATACAATACAACATCAGCCATTACACTAGCACATACACAATCATAATTACACTTGACTCAGAGGGTACGCTAGGGGTGACACTGGTCAATTAACAGGGTGAATTATGCGTCTAACTACGCGGGTGTTACGTCTTTAATGCCGTATCAAATCAGACAGTCAAACTAACACATGTCTTGCCAGTACGTCGGTGTACACCAGGCAGACAATTCTCTAATATCAGGGTCACATGGTCAAAGTAAATACGGGATCTCCATCATTAACACTAGGGTCTCACAACAATATATTATAGTCACACCTAGGACTAGCATTTAATTACTTATACAATGTATATATATGTATATACCAATTAATTATCCTACACACACGCACACTAGTCATTAGGTTAACCGACACGGTCTGAACTCATAACAACTAAACTGAACCATGAAGCATTACTAATCACAAGCACACATACACAATATGAAAGGAGAGGGATAGGTTCGAACCTCGGGGTTAGCGTGCACGGGCACGAGGATCAAGGGTGACTGCTTCAGGTCATCTTCGACGAGGGTGATGGGTCCACGATGACGATGATGATGGTGATGATGATGATGATGATGATAAGAATGAGGGTGATGATTATGGTAATGATGGTGATGATGATGAAGGTGATGATTGGTGATGATGAGGGTGATGATAGGGATGATAATGGTGATGATGATGTTGATGATTAAGGTGATGATGATTAAGGTTGATAATGGTGGTGATGATGATGATGTAGGTTATGATGATGAAGGGATAATGATTGAAGTCTGTAGGGGTCCGGCAGCTCAGGCGAGGTCAGGGAGGTAGAGTGGTGGTGGTGAACGGCTCAGGGGCGATCGTGGTGGTGTTATAGGTGAAGACGATGGGGACAGCCAGGAGATGGCCGGGAAAGGAGGGAAGATGAGAGGACTGCGGTGGTGTTAATGGCGGTGGTGGTCGGGATATGGGTCCGGTGAAAGGTCAGGCTGTGGAGATGAGAGGAGACGGTGGCGGTGGTCGGGTTATCAATGATAGAAGGAGAACGGAGGTTGGGTGAGGTGAGGTGAGGCGAGGCTCGGTGTTGGCGGTGCTCCGGTGAAGGACTGGCCGGGGATGGAGAGAACAGGGAGAAGAGGTGGTGCAACGGAGGAGGAACGGCGGGTCGTCGAGGGATGGTGAGTTGGGGAGGAGAGGTTCAGCGGTGTCGGGTAGGCTTCAGGCGGTCGGGTTCGTCGAGGGCAATGGAGATGGCCACGGGCTATCGTCAGCTCGGCGCAGGCGACTTCGGCGTGGTCAGGACGATGGTAGCAGGATGATGGGGGAGATGGTGATGCAGGGACGCTGACGATGGGAGGTGGTGGTACTGGCAGCGAGCAGCGAGGTATAGTAATCGACGGGGTGGTGCTCAGGCGACTGCGGTTGCTCCAGCGAGGGGTTGACAGGGAGGTTGACGGAGATGAACAGGAAGGGGAGATGGGGATTCGGCTAGATAGGTTTAGGTTTGCATAGGTGATGGGTTTGGTGATGTAGATGATGAAAAAGTAAGGAAAATGATTATTTATACATGTAGAAAAGTAGGGATGGGTGTTGACATAGGGTGTTGGGCCGGTCAACATCCTTGGGATGGGCTTTGCTTCACATGGGGATGTTTGGAGGACTAGGATTGCATGGTTTGAAATGCATGGCTAGAAATTGATGAAGGGGTGATGTTAAGTTCTACACACACCAAAAATCATAAAGAAAATTCATATGAAGGCAAAATGGGTTTCTTCATGTGTTGTGTCCAATGGTGTGGACACCTCAGTGCATTTTTGCATAAAAGTGCCCAACAATTGGAAATTTGCACAAAGATGGAAATTGGATTAATTTAATTAAAATTAATGCAAACGGTGTTCTAAGATTAATTAGAAGTACATGGGACTAAAATTAGGTGGAACACAAGTGTCATGAACGTAGAGGACTCAGGATAGAATATTATCATAAATTGGGTTACATAAAATGGGTCAAGATTGTGTCTCCAATTTCGATTGGAACGCACAAGGATACAAAGTTGAATTTATTTAGAATTAAATATAAACGTCTGCGACGAATATTGTGCGACTAAAATGTAGCACAAGAGGGCAAAATTATAAGTTACACAAAGGTCAGAATAGATGACTGGCACGTCTAGGACAAGGATATAAAATTTGTAAGAAGACAATGGCTAGTGAGGTGCTCCAATTATCGAAGCAACGGTAAGGTGCACTAAGTGATATAAATATTGTAAAATTATCTAGAACATAGTGTTCTATTTCTAATTGGATTCAAACTAGCCATAGTCTCTCTATCTAAGCCAAGTAGGCCTAATTTGGTTGAGGAGGTTTACAGATAAGTTATGTTTATAAAACCTCTTTATATTTACTGTCACGCCTCAAATCCAGAATACTGGAGAGCGAAAGAATGACTCAGTCAACCGTACCTTACATAATACCGAAGTAACCTGCAATGTGTTAACGTTGTCTAGAGACGAAGGGGTGCACTACAATCAAGTCTCTTTGGGTCAAGAACTTATATATCTCAATCATTCAATCAAGTAGCAATAACATAGAACATTTCAGAACAGGTTGTAAGGCGTCATAAACGCTGTATCAGAAGGTTCTAGAGTTCTAGCAATACAAGTTGATATGTCAGATATACAATCAAAAGTATACATGACAGAGACTCAGCTGCAGTCTGAGTATAAATACAGTCATGTAGGAAACTAGTATCCCAATTTGTCGGCTAACAGGTGCCGGTTGGCTAAATACCCAAAATAATATAGTTTACAAAAGACGAGCAGTTGTCACGACCCACACCCGGTGTAGGGATGCAAGTCGGGAACAACGTCCAGCCTGTAGCGCCCCGTTCCTCCTATTCGAGGAGCGCGGCTAAGAAACATAAGATGGTATCGTTCGATCGGGATAGATTGAAACAAGAACTAGTCCTCGTTATGGATTTGTTTCTTCGGATCGATTCCCATATTCAGTGGACCATGCCCCCGGGATAAACTTAGCGGCAGAGTCAGGAGGGACCTCTCCGCTGTTATCTTTTATTGCCTCGGATTTTGATGTCGTTTGTTGCTTTCGTGCTTTGAGTTAGTTTTCGGGTTTGCTTTTTTTTCTTGAACGGTTTCGATGGATTTCATTGTTTTTGTTCATTGAACTGCACTTTAATTCCAAGATTGGACAGAGTGGAAGAGGTATTGATCGAGCTGTTCGTGGTGCAGGTGAACGAGCAGTAGGCGGCTTGCGAGTGGAGTCGTGAAGCGCCTCTTTCCTTCTCCCTTCCAACCATCTAAGTGAGTGGCTACCATCCTGATTAGCTAGCCCTGCTTCCAAGTCTTCACACCTAAAAGCTTGTATTCTCTTTGTCTCGATCAAGCGATACCAAATAATAACTAAAAGATGCTAAAATAAAATGGGAATAGACTTAGACTATATGCTTGTCAATCAAACTTGTGAACTATTATCTTATTGTATGCTAGTTCATTTCCAAATATTCTATGAATTGTGCTAAGTATGACACACACCTTGTATTATGCATAATTGTTCAGGGAGGCTATGCAAAATGAATCATGCATTACTACTTGTCGTGTACTCGTGTTCTTGTACTCGTATTTCCTCAATTGCATGAATTGTTAACTTAATAATCGTGTTCGATCATGGACAACTTGTGCACAAGGTATTGATTCTGCGGACGGTCGCTGGGGCACCGGCACCGATCCGATCCGGGCGGAACTCGTGTATAGTCATCATGTACGGGACAAGATGGTTTGCAGTGCCTCGTGTACTCTCGTTGCATGCTATCCTTGTCCCAGACTAGTCCATTATGGCCTCAAGCCAGTGATCCTCATGTATATTTAAACCTGTTGCAAACTAACTTATGTCTTTGTGGCAGGGAAGGCATGGTAAGTATTGTGCAGGTGGTTAAGACGGACAGGTAAAATCCACCGAACGGTGGCAAGTTCATTTCAGTAAATTCTATATGCTGCTTACTTGTAAATAAACTAAGGCAAGAATAACAACCCACAATAATATGCATGCTTCATTAAAACAACGTATTGATTGGTATAGTTGGGTTTAGCTTTCCTTCACCAGTATGTTTTGACATACTGACCCTCGTTGAAACAGGTTCTCCGCACTAAGGCAAACCGAGCAAGGAGCCGAAGTCGTCTTCTCGATCCAGTCGAGCTGTAGGCGCCTCCTGATCGCGCCCCCTTGAAGCATTTTGAAAAAAGGAGCTTGCAACTCAATACATAATGCAGCTTCGTGGTAAAGCCGTCCTCCAGCCCGGAGGTCTTTATCATTTTGAAGTTTAGTAAAGGGATGTAATTTACAGGACTGCTATCTCATTTTGAGTCAACACTTTTATAAGCCCGTGAGGCAAATTAGCTGACTCGTTCAAGAGTTTGTAATAGATGTTCATTATCAATAAAGAGAACTTTTCCATGTTTCAAATATGTATTTCAATTTAGCAGCGTACTCTGAATATGTGCTCGTTATGCAAAACATTAAAGAATTGTGCGGGCGCAATCCCAGGCCCGCACGGCGGTCACATCGGGGGATGCCCCTACGATTCGGCGAAATCAGGGTGTGACATAGCCTACGCCACAGCATCGGCGGTAGAACGCTGTTTGGGTAATATATCTAATCAATATAATATGCCACCAACAATATAAATATACTCAATCACAGATCTAAGATAGAAAATAGCACAAATATGATAAAAAAATAGAATAGTCACAATACAACTCATGAGTCAAATAATAAGAAATGAGTAAGAGAAACTAAAAGTAAGCTGGAGACAAATCCAGTACAAAAGGAATAACTAAGATGCTACAAGTCTCGGGTCGTCTCTCTCAGTCGGGATAAGACACTCCTGTTCTAAGGTCTCTGGCTCTAAGCCCACAATATCCTGAGGTCCGTAATGAGTGGGGTATCATTCCTCAGTGTCATCTGGAAAAAATATATCCAGTCAGAAAAGGAGCAGAGTACATCTCTAACAGCAGTTCTAATAAATAATATAAACTATGTAACAGTAAATATATGTGAATATACAAGATGCAACAATAGATACAAGAGATATACAATAAGAAAATACTAAAATAAATACAAAAATGAACAATATGGCAATGAACAAGAATACTAATGACTGAGTGAGTGAGTACTAGCTTTAACATGTGATCGGCTTGGAAACTTGCACAAGGATAAGGGCATGGCTAGTCATATGTGCAGTGTATGACCAACACTCACAAGGAACAAGATATGCACAATGAGGGTATGATTACATATCTATACTAAAATACTCCCCACCCCTGACAGATATAGTATTTGTACATGTACAAGAAGAACAAGAAAACAAGGCTTGCACAAGATACACCATATATATCAAGGAATAACATATCATTACGAGATCCGGATATACCAATCTGTGTGACCATCATGTCAAGAAATCAAGGATATCTACACTAGATACAAGGAACATAGAGGATATCATAAATGAGAAACTATCAGAGAATGTACTCGTCTGAAATCCGGTAAACAGTATCACAGAAGTCCAGTACGGTGCCTCAAAGACCTAAATATGGAATACTACATCAATACAAGGTTTCAGAATGAAAATAAGTGAAACTAGTCAACTTCTAGGTCAAAAAGTTATTTCTAAGTCAAAATAGTCAAACTAGGTCAACTCTAAGTCAAACTTGTCAAACTTGGTCAAACTACATATTTATAGATTGTATGAGTTTATCTCTAGGATATCGGGTCCATACACTATGTATCTAAGCTACACTAGCTAAACTAGGATACTAAGATACCGTATCGTAAGATACGCAACTTAAAAGATATGGAAATATCATATTATGCATATATAATCATCAAGATACAACAATCCTAACTAATCTAATGCTAAAGTGGATACCTTGGCTTTGAACCAATGCGGTATCGCACCACTACACCCCATTCTCGATACCCAAACTCAAATACCTTAAGCATCCCTCAATACCTTGACATTTACCTTGGTATCTCAAGGTAATGTCAATTCTAGTATGTAATTACCTACCCAACTCTAAACCATAGACTAAAAGTATTTATTTAATACCAACTACTAGCTATATACTAATTTGCATTTACTAGTACACAACTACTATACTAACCACTAGCTATTAATACATATATACATACCTACACAATTAGAGATACAAGTAAAAACATAACACTAATAGTATTACTAGTACTAGATATCAAAAGTACATATGTATAGATAACTACTAACTAGTAACTTAACTAGATAACTAATAACTAGATATCAATAACTACCAACTATCAAATAAATAACTCACAATCAAACTAACTACTAATCAAACTGTTAACTATCAAACTAAATAGTTAAAAATAACTAACTACTAACTACCTAGCTCTGAAATACTTGTTGTTGCATGCTGATGGAGACTGTTGTTGGTTCATAGCTGCTGATACTGGATGATGCACTTGCTGATACAAACTGAACTTGTTGTGGCCAACTGCTTGTTGTGGTGTACCTCGGACACTGCATGATGCTGCAGCTGCTGTTGCCTCTGCATGTTGATTTGCTGTTGATGTTGGCTATGCTTCATGCACTGGAGCAGTTGCTTGCTGTTGCAGGTGGAGAAGTTGCTGCTGCAGCTATGCAATGCTTGCTGAAACTGCTATGCTACCTGCTGTTGTTGTTGTGCTGCTGCTGCTGCAGCTTGCAATATCATGCTGTATATGGCAGTGTACTGCTCACTGTTGCTGAATCTTGCTGGTCCCCGACCCCCTCTACAATACACTACAAACACAAGAATACAACAACACAACTAGCACAAACACCTATATATATGACTATATACATATATATATGGATACCTCTCTATATATACATAGATATATACTTATCAATATATATATATATAGACACACACACACACACACAATATATATATATATATATATATATATATATATATATATATATATATATATATATATATATATATATATATATTGATATCTATGTATCTATTAAGTATATGATTATGTATGTGTCCTAGACCCATGACCTTGGGCTCCAATGAGTCAAGAAGCTACTCCAAGAAAATAGTTCTTGGAAAAGGAAAGACTTCTAATAGAGGCATACATATTCAAGAACCAGAAGAAACCAATATTTCTTATAAACAAGCAGTTGAAGTGGAAACAATTTTCACTCAGAATAATCATTCAGAAGAAATTCTTCAACTAGAAAAATCTGACATCCCAATGATGGATGACCCCTAAAAATTAAAGGAGAAATACTTGAAAAATAATATGTTTCCTGTACAAGGTAAGGACATAAATGTCTATGAAGGAATTATGTTGACAACCAAATCGGTTGAAATTGAGCACTTTTATCAGAAAACTAATGATACTCGTAGTGACATAAATTACAACAAAATTATTATACGTCACATTATTATATATATATAACCATACACATATACATATAGATATCTATCTACATATATAAACACATATACTTATAGCCATATATACATATCTATACAATATAATATAGATACATATACATATACACAAGTACATATATAAACATACATATAAACATATAAGTACATATCAATATATCGATATATATATATATATATATATATATATATATATATATATATATATATATATATATATATATATATATATATATATATATATATATATATATATATATATATATATATTGTCACGCCCCAGTCCCAAAATACATAGGACTAGGAATACGTAACACGCCAGCCGTATGTATACGAACTCCAATATATGGAAACCATATACACACGTACGTTGTACATGAATATCCAATCCACAGTGGTAATATATGTCACAACAAGTCACACGCAGTTCTATATCTCATCCACAGCACAAATAATAGAATAATGGAAATCAATAACTGAATATCAAAGAAGCAGTCTCAAATAGTAATCTCCAAGTGTGATAGTCGGGTGGAAACAAATCCACTGCAAATCGACTATAATAAACTACTAAAGAGAGAAGAGAATAAACTCTAATATAAGAATAAATGTCTAGAAAAGAATAGCAACTAGAATCTCTAAACAGCTGCAAAGAATCACATATAATCAGAAGGTAAGATCTCCTCAGACTGATAGGTAGCGTCAGGTCCAAGTCCATACTCCTGCGGGTACTCCTGCTCACCTATATCTGGAAGGGACCAGGTCCTCAGAGGGACGTAACAAGATACAAAAAGCACATGCCAATAAAGTACTGAAAATAAACATCCATTGGGGTCGCCTAACCATCTATGTGAATGCAGTTTGAGAACAACTTTCCACCAAGTGGGCTATCTGGCTAAAATGGGATTGGCATGGTTCTCTTGGAGATCCAGGGGCCTACAAAGGCACGACGACTTTCGAACGTCGGAGGCCCGCCTGATAATATATAATATATAGTGGTCATCATGATCGCGCATCTCCGACGGAGCGTACGGGTTACACAAGGGAAGTGCAAAGGAGCCCAAATGCCTCACTTGTTGTTCTCCCCACCCAATGCTCTAAGCATGTCATGTCCATGACACGATAACCCTCTAATAACCGCCAGGTCTACTAGCATACAAAGTTTTAATTAGCAGTTATCCCTATCCGTCGCACGACCTATACGTACCAGTGGCCAGCCGAATACGCAAGCCCGTGTCCTACATGTGACTCACACTCGTGTAAGAATAGTGTCATGGCCAATGAAACATAAATGCCTCATGAAGATGGGGTAGTCTCATAAAGTAGGTCCAATATATATACATAAATAAAAATATAGTACGACGACACCGTCGTTGCACCCAAGTTTCCTTAGGCGCACAGTTTATATAGCAGTAAAATAAATAAACTAAATAAACAGAAAATAAACATGCATGCCTCATATAGAATGTAAAAATAGTACAATGGCAAGGTATACTTGCCTGGCAAGAAATCTGTAAAGTGTACGCGCCCAAATGTCAAGGACACAGAACCTGGAACTAAAGACTCCAAACAAACGTCTTCGGATGATGAAATAAATATCACCAACGTTTTCGGAATGAGCAAAATAGCTAAAAAGTACATCCCTTTCGTCCAATTTGGACACAGGGGCAAAACGGCAATTTTGGGTAAAAGTGGGGTCCAAGTGTGGCCCACTTTGTACCGAAAAGCGTGCCAAGGGTAACAGTCTCTAAATGGAACAAACTATAGGTCAAACAACTCTAGATGTCAATACGAACCCAACGGTATGTCCAAATATGGATTCCGATGGGCCGAACAGAATTTTGTCCAAAAGTCAACTGTGGGGCCCGCCAATTGGCGATCTGGTCAACCGTCTCAGAAATGTGTGAAAATTGGGTCACAGGACCAGCGCGTTACCATGAGTCCAGTGGCATAAGTTCCGTCGTAATCTGACAAGCGTGCACAAAATACGCGCGAGTTCCACAAAAGTTATGACACGGGATGTGTCCACGGATACGGCCTGATTCCGGCGTGCACATGCGTCTGAATCAGTCCCCACGAATTTTTACGTGTCCGGTTACGCTGCGTGCACCATTCGGTACACTTGGTACATGGCGGGGCGGTCCCGTTTGGCAGGGCACGCTCCGTTTTCCAACTTTTGGAAATCTGGAAAAAGTGGATGCGCGCAGTTTTGTGACGAATATAATTATATCCACAGCAACTAATAGCATAGGTTTATTTAACAGAAAATAAACTAGGTCAGGTATTCTACAGGTATCAAAAAGAATTACCGAATTCGGATCTCTGTGGTGGGAGATACGAACTCGGCAATACGGGTGGTCATCCTGGAATTCTACGATTCCAAAATTGGGTCTGTCCGTCCACTTTGGACGCTGTTTTTCACCTAGGGGCACACGTTTTCCGAGGTTGGCTATAAAATAAATATTGGAGAGGGTTAAGGGATGATCATACCTATAAAAACGGAACAACATTTGGTTGAGCGAGTCGACGGAAAATTACTCCAAAGCGAAGGTGCTTCGAGTGGGATTCTGCAGGGCGCGAGGTCGGAGTCGACGGGATGGTTGGATGGCTTGGTGGGGCTTCTCTGGCTGCGGTGACGGCTCTAGATGGGAAGAGGGGGTCTGGAGCTTTAGGTTAGGATTTTTGGGAGAGAAATATATATATATATATATATATATATATATATATATATATATATATATATATATATATATATAATAATAATAATAAAAAAAGAGCGGATGGAGCGGACGGGTGCAAAAGGGGTCGGGTTGAAGGCTAAAGTGGGCGGAGGGGTCTGTAGCAATAGGCTAAAGGCGGGGCTTCCCTGGGTTAGTGAATTTTGCTAGAGTATAGGAGGTGACACAGCAAGTTAGTTGATGGGATATCATTGCTAAGGAATGTATTAGTTTGGGTATTATTATTATATTATTATTATTATTAGATTATTAAATTCTTATTAAATAATTCTTTTTCCTTTCTTTCTTTTTAAATATATATATACACATACATATATTTGTATGTGTATATATATATATATATATATATATATATATATATATATATATATATTCATACACAAGAAAATTTATAGATTAGGATATTGCACATCGTTAGGCTAGCAACTGCTCAGGGGTCTCCTACATGGAATAAATTCGAAAAAATTTCTGATGGTCCCATAAGTCATCTAAGTGCCCGAACACCTAACATAAAAATTATTAAAAATCTAATTCTCCTATTTAGACCTAATTACTACAATTTAATTAATAATAAATAAATAAAAAGGGTATATACGATTTTTAGGAAGGGGGTTTTACATTCTACCCAACTTGTAAAAATTTTGTCCTCGAAATTAAAATTAAGCCACGATAGAATGCAAGGATGGTATAAGATATAAATTAACAATGTAAATTCATACCTTGGTCTGCAAATAGGTTCGGAACACGCTTGCGCATGTCGTCCTCGCGCTCCCAAGTTGATTCTCCTGGCGCGCCATGCCTCCATGCTACGCGAACGAAGGGAATAGACTGGTTCCTCAATACCTTCTCTCGACGATCAAGGATTCCCACGGGTTGCTCTTGGTATGACAAGCTCGGCCCAATGGTGATCTCTGAATGGTCGAGAACATGACTGCTGTCTGCCACATATCGCCTGAGCTGCGACACATGGAATACGTCATGTACTCCCTCCAGTGAAGGTGGTAGCGCAAGTCGATATGCCACCTCTCCAACTCTCTCGAGCACGTCAAATGGTCCAATATACCTTGGACTCAATTTGCCGTGCCCTCCGAATCGGATGGTGCCTCTGGTCGGTGATATCCTCAAGAAGACGTGATCGTCCTCTTTGAACTCCAAGGGACGACGATGAAGGTCTGCCCACTGCTTCTGCCTGTCTTGCACTGCTCGCAAGTGTCCCTGAATCTTCTTGACTGTCTCTACGGTTTTGACCACCAACTCGGGTCCCAGAATCTGACGTTCACCCACGTCACTCCAACACACAGGAGACCTACATTTTCTTCCATACAATGCTTCAAACAGAGCCATCTGAATACTCGCTTGATAACTATTGTTGTAAGAAAACTCTACAAGATGTAGGTGGTCCTCCCATGATCCTCCGAAGTCTAACATGCAAGCCCTCAACATGTCCTCCAAGGTCTGAATAGTACGCTCCGACTGCCCATCTGTCTGCGGGTGGTAAGATGTAGTAAACTTCAGACGAGTACCAAGACTCTCTTGCATGCTCCTCCAAAAGTGCGATGTGAAGCGCGAATCTCTGTCCGATACAATGCTGACCGGTATGCCGTACAATCTCATGATCTGCCTCATATATAAATCAGCTAAAACTTCTGTAGACTGACCCACTCTAAAAGGTATAAATGGGCTGACTTGGTGAGTCGGTCCACTATTACCCACACTGTATCTCTCCCACTTGGACTCTTGGGAAAATCCGTGACGAAGTCCATAGTGATGTGCTCCCACTTCTACTCTGGAATCGGAAGTGGTTGCAATAATCCTGCTGTCCTCTGGTGCTCCGCCTTCACTTGTTGACATACCAGACATTTAGCTACAAAGCGAGCTATCTCTCTCTTCATCCCATGCCACCAAAAATGCTGTCGTAAGTCACGATACATCTTGGTGCCTCCAGGATGAATAGAATAGATCGAACTATGAGCCTCTGCCATCAGCTCCTGTCGAATCTCTCCATTTGGAACATAAAGGCGATCACCACATCGTAATGTCCCATCCTCGTGAATGCGCAATCCGGTCTGCTCTCCAGCCTCTGTCCTTTCCTTTAGTCTCATGAATCTGGCATCTGTAGGCAAAGCTGCCTTAATCCTCTCTACCAATGATGATTGAACTTGTAAGTTGGCTAGTGCCCCATCTGCTTCGGGTAATATCACTTCAATGCTAAGCTCTTGCAAGTCCTCCAAAAGTTCCCTCTGTGCTGTCAAGAAGTAAGCTGCTGGCTTCCGGCTTAACGCGTCTGCTACCACGTTAGCCTTGCCTGGATGATAATGTAGCTCTATCTCGAAATCTTTTATCAACTCGAGCCATCGACGTTGCCTCATATTTAACTCCTTCTGCGTGAAGACGTACTTGAGGCTTTTGTGGTCTGTATAGATTTCCACTCGTTCCCCATATAAGTAATGTCTCCATAGCTTCAGAGCAAATACAACGGCTGCAAGTTCCAAGTCATGAGTCGGATAATTCTTTTCATGTACTCGTAACTGCCTAGATGCATATGCAATCACCTTGCCATGCTGCATCAATACGCATCCCAAGCCTTTCCCTGATGCGTCACTGTAGATCACATATCCTCCTGATCCTGACGGAATCGCCAATACTGGTGATGTAGTCAGTCGCTTCTTCAACTCTTCAAAGGCTGCTCGACACTCGTCAGTCCATATAAATTCTTGATCCTTACAAGTCAGACGAGTCATAGGTGCCGCTATTCTTGAGAAGTTTTCCACGAACCGTCGGTAATATCCCGCAAGTCCAAGAAAACTCCTCACCTCTGCTGCTGTTTTAGGAACAGGCCATGTCTCAACTGCTGAGATCTTCTCTGGATCAACAGAAATACCATCTCCTGTAACAACATGTCCAAGAAATGAAACTCTATCCAAGAAGAACTCACATTTGCTGAGTTTAGCATATAACTGCTCTCTCCTCAAAGTCTCTAGAACAATCCGCAGGTGCTCCTCGTGCTCCTCGTGGCTCTTCGAATAGACAAGTATATCATCTATGAAGACGACCATGAACTGATCCAAGTACTGGTGGAAGACTCGATTCATCAAGTCCATGAAGATCGCTGGAGCATTGGTCAATCCAAATGGCATGACCAAAAACTCGTAGTGTCCATATCTTGTTCTGAATGCGGTCTTCGGAATGTCCTGCTTCCGTACCTTCACTTGGTGATATCCCAATCTCAAATCTATCTTCGAGAATACCTTAGCTCCACTGAGTTGATCAAACAGGTCATCAATGCGTGGCAATAGATATTTGTTCTTCACTGTCACTGCATTCAAGGATCTGTAGTCAATGCACATATGCACTGACCCATCCTTCTTGGGTACAAACAACACTGGTGCTCCCTAGGGTGATGCACTCGGTCGGATGAAACCTTTCTCCTCTAGCTCTTTTAACTGTACCTTCAGCTCGTCCATCTCCTTCTTCGCCAGTCTGTAAACATGCGATGCTATAGGTGCTGCTCCGGGTGCTAGTTCAATTGAAAACTCTACGTCTCTGTCTGGGGGCAGTCCTGGCAAATCCTCTAGAAAGACGTCTAGAAATTCTGAAATAATAGGGTGATAGACAACATCGTCCATTGCGAGCTGCATACCATCAAGGATTTCTGTAAATCCTCGGGCAAACTCAAGTTCAGGCTGGCCTGGTACCTTAAAAAGAATGCTTCCTCCAAAGCAATCGAAGAAAGCGTGGTTCTTGCTCAGCCAGTCCATTCCAAGCACTATATCAAAAGACGGCATAGGAAGGACTAAGAGTTGGGCATTCATCTCCCTGCCACGTATCACTATAGGGCCCGATCTACAAACTCGACTAACTGGTACAACTCCTCCTCCGGTAAGTATTCTAACACAACTAGATAATGGTGTAGAAGCAATATTGTGTTTGGCAATAAAACTAGATGATATGAATGAGTGGGTGGCTCCCGTATCAAATAATGTCACAGCAGGAAAAGTAAAAGCAAGGGTAATACCTGCTATGACATCCACCTCATGATCCAGGTCATCTACCTCAAATGCAAAAGCTCGTTCGTTCCTCTGCGGCTGTCCATGTCCGGTCCTCATATACTGCTTCTCCTGAGTGGGTAGCGGTGGTCCTCTCTGAAATCCTCCTACTGCTGGGGGTCGAGGTGCTCCCGGTCCAGTCATCTGCTGGGCTGGCTTCGGTGCTGGAAGCGCTAGTCTCTGAACTGGTGGTGGGAGTGTCGATGTCTGCATTGGGCAGTCTCTCGCCATGTGCTGCCCGGAGCCACATCTCATACACTGACCCAAGCGAGTCCGACAATCTCTCGATATATGTCCGCGTTTCCCACAATAATTGCAGTAGGGCTTCTCTGGATTCTGGTATGGTCCGGCTCTGTGTTGCTGATGCTGCTGTGCCAAGGGAAGTCTGATAGGTCCTCCCTGTTGTGTCCTGGCTGGTCCCTGCTGTATCCTTGCTGATCCTTGTTGTGTCCTCAGCTGACCTCCTCTTCCTCTGCTAATGGTTTCCTGAAATCTGGCCTCTGTCAGTAGTTCAGCGTAAGAGACTCGGGACTGCGAGCTTGTATAATAGTGTAGCTCCTGGGTCAGTCCTTGATGAAACCTCTTAGCTTTAGCCAAGTCATTTGGTATCAAAGCAGCGCCATATTTACTGAGTCGACTAAACTCGGCATCATACTCGTCCACGGTTCGGTTCCCCTGCTCCAAGTGAAGAAACTGATCATACAAGGTATCCCTGACAGTGTCCGGGAAGTACTTTCCCTCAAAGCACTCTAAGAACTGCTCCCAAGTCTGGTAAGTACCCAACTGGCGCTCCATGGATTCCCACCAGTGATGAGCATTACCATCTAGAAGCGTCCGTACACCCGTCATCCATAGGTCCGTGGGTAACTGTGATGCCTCCAGTAGCTTCTGCGTGTGAGTGATCCAGCTGGTGGTCTCCTCCGGGCTCTCAGTGCCCTTGTACTGCCTTGCACCCATCTGAACAAAATCCTTTACTGATCCAACCCTAGCTCGAGGTACTGGAGCTAGTGCTTGGGCTGGTACAGTAGCATGTGCAGCCATCCTCTCTAGTGCTGCCAAAAATTCTTGTCTCTGCTAGACTGCCTGCTGCCTCTGCTCGGCTGCCTGCTGCCTCTGTTCCTGTATCATCATCTGAAAGAATTGGAACATCTGCGCTTGGCCATCTTGCGGTACTGGGACAGGTGAAAGGTTCCCAATAGGTGAAGTAGGAGGATCATATGGAACTGGGGTGTGAGTCTGTCCATCTGGTCCCGGAAGCCTAGGAACCATTGGGGTCCCTCATTGAGTCTGACCATTGACTCCAGAAGTTGCGTCACCATCGGCGGCAGTACATCCATTCTGTAAATCCATCTCTCTGCAGTTGATGTACGAAACGATTAGAGAAAGTACAGGAATCAAACAGGATGCAAGTATTAAATAGGAAGGATGAATTTCAATCAAGCGTGGATGAGATCCTTATACTCTATTCCTATACGCAGGCTTGTTCGGTACGGTTACGTAACCGAGACAATATATTCTTGACCTGCATGGGCCACCACAAAAATATGTCACGCCCCAGTCCCAAAATACATAGGACTAGGAATACGTAACACGCCAGCCGTATGTATACGAACTCCAATATATGGAAACCATATACACACGTACGCTGTACATGAATATCCAATCCACAGTGGTAATATATGTCACAACAAGTCACACGCAGTTCTATATCTCATCCACAGCACAAATAATAGAAGAATGGAAATCAATAACTGAATATCAAAGAAACAGTCTCAAATAGTAATCTCCAAGTGTGATAGTCGGGTGGAAATAAATCCACTGCAAATCGACTATAATAAACTACTAAAGAGAGAAAAGAATAAACTCTAATATAAGAATAAATGTCTAGAAAAGAATAGCAACTAGAATCTCTAAACAGCTGCAAAGAATCACATATAATCAGAAGGTAAGATCTCCTCAGACTGATAGGTAGCGTCAGGTCCAGGTCCATACTCCTGCGGGTACTCCTGCTCACCTATATCTGGAAGGGACCAGGTCCTCAGAGGGACGTAACAAGATACAAAAAGCACATGCCAATAAAGTATTGAAAATAAACATCCATTGGGGTCGCCTAACCATCTATGTGAATGCAGTTTGAGAACAACTTTCCACCAAGTGGGCTATCTGGCTAAAATGGGATTGGCATGGTTCTCTTGGAGATCCAGGGGCCTACAAAGGCACGACGACTTTCGAACGTCGGAGGCCCGCCTGATAATATATAATATATAGTGGTCATCATGACCGCGCATCTCTGGCGGAGCGTACGGGTTACACAAGGGAAGTGCAAAGGAGCCCAAATGCCTTACTTGTTGTTCTCCCCACCCAATGCTCTAAGCATGTCATGTCCATGACACGATAACCCTCTAATAATCGCCAGGTCTACTAGCATGCAAAGTTTTAATTGGCAGTTATCCCTATCCGTCGCACGACCTATACGTACCAATGGCCAGCCGAATACGCAAGTCCGTGTCCTATATGTGACTCACACTCGTGTAAGAATAGTATCATGGCCAATGAAATATAAATGCCTCATGAAGATGGGGTAGTCTCATAAAGTAGGTCCAATGCATATACATAAATAAAAATATAGTACGACGACACCGTCGTTGCACCCAAGTTTCCTTGGGCGCGCAGTATATATAGCAGTTAAAATAAATGAACTAAATAAATAGAAAATAAACATGCATGTCTCATATGGAATGTAAAAATAGTACAATGGCAAGGTATACTTGCCTGGCAAGAAATCTGTAAAGTGTACGCGCCCAAATATCAAGGATACAGAATCTGGAACTAAAGACTCCGAACAAACATCTCCGGATGCTGAAATAAACATCACCAACGTTTCCGAAATGAGCAAAATAGCTAAAAAGCACATCCCTTTCGTCCAATTTGGACACAGGGGCAAAACGGTAATTTCGGATAAAAGTGGGGTCCAAGTGTGGCCCACTTTGTACCGAAAAGCGTGCCAAGGGTAACAGTCTCTAAATGAGACAAACTATAGGTCAAACAACTCTAGATGTCAATATGAACCCAATGGTATGTCCAAATGTGGATTCCGATGGACCGAACAGAATTTTGTCCAAAAGTCAACTGTAGGGCCCGCCAATTGGCGATCTGGTCAACCGTCTCAGAAATGTATAAAAATTGGGTCACAGGACCAGCGCGTTACCATGAGTCCAGTGGCGCAAGTTTCGTCGCAATCTGACAAGCGTGCACAAAATACGCGCGAGTTCCACAAAAGTTACGACACGGAATGTGTCCGCGGATACGGCCTGATTCCGGCGCGCACATACGTCCGAATCAGTCCCCACGAATTTTCACGTATCCGGTTACGCTGCGTGCACCATTCGGTACATTTGGTACATGGCGGGGCGGTCCCGTTTGGCGGGGCACGCTCCGTTTTCCAACTTTTAGAAATCTGGAAAAAAGGGTGCGCGCAGTTTTGTGACGAATATAATTATGTCCACAGCAACTAATAGCATAGGGTTATTTAACAGAAAATAAACTAGGTCAGGTATTCTACAGGTATCAAAAAGAATCACCGAATTCGGATCTCTGTGGTGGGAGATACGAACTCGGCAATACTGGTGGTCATCCTGGAATTATGCGATTCCAGAATTGGGTCTGTCCGTCCACTTTGGAAGCTATTTTTCACCTAGGGGCACACGTTTTCCGAGGTTGGCTATAAACAAATATTGGAGAGGGTAAAGGGATGATCATACCTATGAAAACGGAACAACGTTTGGTTGAGCGAGTCGACGGAAAATCACTCCGAAGCGAAGGTGCTTCGAGTGAGATTCTGCAGGACGCGAGGTCGGAGTCGACGGGATGGTTGGATGGCTTGGTGGGGCTTCTCTGGCTGCGGTGACGGCTCTAGATGGGAAGAGGGGGTCTGGAGCTTTAGGTTAGGATTTTCGGGAGAGAAATATATATATATATATATATATATATATATATATATATATATATATATATATATATATATATATATATATAATAGAAAAAAAAAAAAGAGAGAGCGGATGGAGCGGACGGGTGCAAAAGGGGTCGGGTTGAAGGCTAAAGTGGGCGGAGGGGTCTGTAGCAATAGGCTAAAGGCGGGGCTTCCCTGGGTTAGTGAATTTTGCTAGAGTATAGGAGGTGGCACAGCAAGTTAGTTGCTGGGATAGCATTGCTAAGGAATGTATTAGTTTTGGTATTATTATTATATTATTATTATTATTAGATTATTAAATTCTTATTAAATAATTCCTTTTCCTTTCTTTCTTTTTAAATATATATATATACACATACATATATTTGTATATATATATATATATATATATATATTCATACACAAGAAAATTTATAGATTAGGATATTGCACATCGTTAGGCTAGTAACTGCTCAGGGGTCTCCTACATGAAATAAATCCGAAAAAATTTCTGAGGGTCCCATAAGTCATCTAAGTGCCCGAACACCTAACATAAAAATTATTAAAAAATCTAATTCTCCTATTTAGACCTAATTACTACAATTTAATTAATAATAAATAAATAAAAAGGGTATATACGATTTTTAGGAAGGGGGTTTTACACACACACACACACATATATATATATATATATATATATATATATATATATATATATATATATATATATATATATATATATATATATATATATATATATATATATAATTACCAACATCCATAGCTATGTATATAGTATATATCCATAACTCACATACATATATCTATACATATGAACAACACCAATAGATATACATATACACTATATAACAATGATAAATTCATATATTAATAGCTATACACAAGGCAATTTAAATATAGAAAAGCAATGCAACAAACACGTGGAGTGCATCGCACCCATATCACACTAGATCTATGATACGCTTGCTATACGAGTCCATCACACAATCAAACGTACCCCGAAGGATACGAGTAACTCTAAAATAATATCTATGAACAATACGAAGAGTCAAAAATATATCTACGTGTCCGTGTCAAAATATGACATGCACAAAGCCCCGTGTCGGAGGAAAAATCCCAAAATCAACCCGTATCTCCTAATTATTGGGATACTGTCTATACGTATCCAATTGTGGATACGACACTAGCCACACACAATCAAACACATGTGTCAATCTCGGAATTCTTCCAAAATTGACAAAAATACACCATAACTTTCTTCATAGGCCTCCTATGAACCTAATTTCAATTCCTATAGGTAGCCTCATCATATGGGGTGGTTTCTAATGATTAAATAAAATATTTAGAATCTAATTAAAGAGAAAAAACTAAATTATACCTATTGGGATATGGATTCCCAATGCAACATCCAATTGGATGAAATTGGCCTTCAACTTGTAGATCCTTGCTCCTCTTTGTAGATCCTTACTTCCTTCTTGTAGATCCTTGCTCTACTAGTCTCCAATGGTGATTTGGGAAGAAAATAAGAAAAATTTGGTAGGTATTTGATGTGGGAATGAAAGAATTTGGTTGAGAGAAATTCTAGATCTAGATTTGGAATGAAAAGAGGAGAGAGAAATTTTTTTCTCTCTTTTAAATGGCCGACCCCCTTAGACCCTCCCCCAAGCTACTATGTAATAACCAATATACCCCTTGGGGCCTCTCATGAAGAAATAATTGAGGAGGAGAGGTTCTAGTCAAATGTGTTTAATTTAATTAATCATTCTCCTAATGAATAGGCTTCTAATTGGGCTCAATTCTAACTAATTATAAATATTGGTCCATGGGTCTAAACTAACTAGTTAGGTCCACTAACACAAGTCTAAAATAATAAATTAACATCTAACAATAATTAAATAATACAATAATTAATTATACAACATGCACAATATTTAATTAATTAGGAAATGACCAAAATATCCTTTTCTAGAAAATATGGTAGTGACAGGTCTACCCCCCTTAAAATAATTTTGTCCTCAAAATTCAAAGACAAAAACAACCCCATAAAATAAATAGAATATAACAGAAAAGAACAAAACAGAAAGAATAGAACATAACTAGGAAAGAACATATCAGAACATACCTCAAGGCACAAACAAATATGGGTAACGCTCTCGTATTTTATCCTCTCTCCTAGGTAGACTCCTCCAGAGAGTGATGCCTCCATGCGACGCGTACCAAGGGAATAGTCCGGTTCCTCAGTACCTTCTTTCTTCGATCCAGAATCTCAACTGGCTACTCTGGATAGCTAATAGTAGGGCCCACCTCTATCTCCGAGTGATCTAATACGTGACTAGGATCTGCCACGTACCGTCTGAACTATGACACGTGAAACACGTTGTGCACTCCCTCCAATACAGATGGCAAGTTTAGTCTATATGCAACTGCACCGACCCTCTCGAGAATAGTGAAAGGTCCGATAAATCGCGGACTAAGCTTCTCGCCTCCACCGAAGTGAATCGTGCCTCGTGTCAGAGAAATCCTCAGAAACATCAAACCACCAACCTAGAACAAAATAAATCCTTAATAACTTAATCTATAACAAACACAAAACAAAATCTAAAACTATACCTTAAACTCCAAAGGTCTCCGGTGGCTATCGGTCCAATGTCGCTGTCCGTCCTGAGCCACTCGAAGTCTATCTCTGATCAGCTTAACCTTCTCCGCTGCATTCACAACCATCTTTGGCTCTAGCAAAACTCTCTCTCCAATATTGTCCCATGACAAAGGAGTACGACATCTCTGACCGTACAAAGCCTCAAATGGTGACATCTCTATACTAGCCTGGTAGTTGTTGTTGTAAGCAAACTCTATACCAAATAGAGATGGTCCTCCCAAGATCCCCTAAAATCTAGTACACAAGTGCGCAGCATATCCTCAAGAGTCTGAATAGTCCTCTCTGACTGCCCGTATGTCTGGGATGATATGCAGTACTGAACTTGAGCTGGGTGCCCAAACTCACCTGCAAACTCCTCTAGAAATGAGAAGTGAAACGACTATCCCGATCCGAGACTATGCTGACAGAAACTCCATGTATCCTGACGATCTGTCTCACATACATCTCTGCCAGCTTCTCCATAGACAAACCCACCTTGAAAGGCAAAAGTGGTCTGACTTGGTCAACCTGTCAACGCTGACCAAAATCGCGTCTTTCCCTCATGGAGATCGTAGAAGTCCGGATACAAAATCTATAGTAATGTGCTCCTACTTCCACTCTGGAATGGATAATGGCTGAAGTAAACCTCCTGGCCTCTGCCTCTCGGCTTTTACCTGCTGTCACACTAAGCATCTAGATACAAACTGTGCCACTTCCCTCTTCATGCCATACCACCACACACTCTCTCGCATATCCCGATATATCTTGTTGGCACATGGATATATGGAATACTGAGAGGGATACGCTTCCTGCAACACCTCCCCACGCAGCTCCCCACTAGGCACACACAATCTAACACCATGCCACAAGAAACCATCCTCAGCAATGGTGAAATCATCCTCCAATCATGCTCTCACCTGAGCTCTTATGCTCCTTAGAGATACATCCTCATACTGGGCTGCCTTGATCATGTCTATCAACTCTGAGTGTATCTGCAACCCCCACATCTGCATAGCAAAACTATGAACTATCACCTCAATGCCCAAGCTCTCTAAATCCTCCAACAAATACCGATCTTGTGTCAAGAACATAGCTACCGGATACCTGCTCAAGGCATCGACAACTACATTGGCTTTCCCAGGATGATACTGCAAAGATATGTCAAAATCCTTTATCAGTTTCAACCACCGACGCTGCCTCATATTTAACTCCTTTTGCGTAAAAATGCACTTCAAGCTCTTATGGTCTGTGAAGATCTCCACACGCTCTCCGTATAAATAGTATTTCCACAACTTCAGGGCAAAGATGACTGCTGCCAACTCCAAATTATGGGTAGGATAGTTCTTCTCATGAGGACACAATTGCCTCGATGCATAGGCAATCACTTTTCCATTCTGCTGAAGAACACAACCCAAATATTTTCCCGATGCATCACTATAAATACTAAAATCTCCAGACCCTAATAGCAACGTCAAAATAGGAGCAAATGCCAACCTCTTCTTAAATTCCTTAAAAGCAATCTGGCAATCCTCTGTCCAAACAAACTCTACATCCTTCCTGGTGAGTCTGGTCATTGGCTCGATAATCCTCGAAAAATCTTGCACAAACTTCCTGTAGTAGCCTGCCAAACCCAAGAAACTCCTGATCTCTGCTACTGAACTCGGGGTCTTCTATTTAATTTCATATTTGTTCCTCCGAGACTGTAGCGCTCGCGAATTATGCAACGACTAATTATGTTCTTCTGTCGTGCCACCTAACACTTCCATTCTTAATGTTAACTAAGACTAAGACTTAAGATGACCATGACCGATATAATGTAAGAGGATACCCTAGTAAGTACCAAGACCCTTTCTCGTAGACCTTGACAGGAGTTTCTACGGTATCCTTAAGACAGTACAGTATTAATTTATTACTTTAAGTTGGGTAGTATGCCTCACCACATAGTATCACACAGTCCTCTTAACCCATTGATGAAGTATAACCGAATGACACCAACTATAGACTTGCATAAAAGATAGTATTTATTCAGACAGTAGAACTTGGAGGTCCATACCCCTATTTGGTCGACTGATGACTTAGATAAGGAGTTAGTATGACAACTGTAGGTATTGTGGAGTCTTATCTTTTTGTGAACGTAAATTATTTTGTACCTCCTTTCATCATAATTCAGCGTATTTATATTTCTAAAACTACCATGACTTATGATGCTATTATAGCCTAGTTTTGCAAGCTTACTCTTCTATCAAGCTTGATCTTGATATATGTATTATTGGGTTAACACACTAATATATTTCAGAATCAGTGTATTAAGGTCTAGCTAACCTTAGTGCGCTTGGTTTGCTCTTCACATGACTACTTTACGTGGATTGAGATATATAGTAGTAGACGAATATACTTGCCTCTAGATATGTCTGAGCATATCGTATCGGTTATATAACTGTACTGATGCGAGCATGTGAATAAGAATCTACGAAATAAGATTTCAATCCACAACTGCCTTGACAATTCCCATTTGAATTCTTTAAACGCCTTGATCCCCATACTTGTATTCTATTACCTCCACCTTGAATTCTTTATTATTTTTTCTGTCTTCCCTCATTTTGGAAAGACGAAACCTCATGCTTGGTATAAGTTTGATATATAGATAGTACTAGATATACCCATAGGCTAACCGCAGTATTTGGTGACTATCTTTGTAATTAAGGACACAACATAGATGAGATGTTTGGTGTTAAAACTTGGAGGATTAAATAACATGATTAAATAATTAGAGGAGTACTTTCTTAGATGTATAGCCTTAGGAGATAGATGGATAAATTCTAAGTTGGGTAAAAACCGCATTGTTAAAACTTGAGGCAAATTATTTTAGACTGTGACCAAGTAAGATTAGACAGAGAGAACCCTAACCTATCTTAATTTCGAGGACGAAATTATTTTTAAGTTGGGTAGATTATAAACCCCCACACCCGAAATTAGGCCTACTTGGCTTAGATAGTGAAACTAGGTCTAGTTTGAACCCAATTAGAATTAGAACATGGCATTTTATTTAATTATGCAATATTATATATCGCTTAGCGCACCTTACCGTTGTTTCGATACTTGGAGCACTACACTAGCCATTGCCTATCTACAAATTTCATAACCTTGTCCTAGATGTGCCCGCCTACAATTCTGATCTTTGTGTAACTTATAATTATGCTCTCTTGTGCTACATTTTAGTCGCACAATATTCGTCGCGGATATTTATATTTAATTCTAAATAATTTCAACTTTGTACCCCTGTGCGTTCCAATCGAAATTGGAGACACAATCTTGACCCGTTTTGTGCAACCCAAATTTTACTAATATTCTGCACTGAATCCTCTATGTCCATGATACTTTTGTCCCACCTAATTTTAGCCCCATGTACTTCTAATTAATTCTAGAACACCTTGCACGATAATTTAATTAATTAAATCCAATTTCTATCTTTGTGCAATTTTCCAATTATTGGGCACTTTTATGCAAAAATGCATTAAGGTGTCCACACCATTGGACAATACATGAAGAAATCCAACTTTTCCCTTCATAAAAATTTTCTCGTAATTTCAGAATGTGCAAACGCACAACATCGCCCCCTCATTTAAATCCTACCCTTGCATTTTAAACCATGTAATTTATATCCCAACATCCTCATGTAAGACCAAGGCCCACTCCAAGGAGAGTTGACCAAGCCCATATTGTCCTAGGTCAAACCCTAAACCCAAATTCTATGTATATAAACAACTTTTTCCCTTCCTTTCTTTATTTTCCCTAAACACCTAAACATAACTACACCCCACCCGACCTTCCTTGTTCTACTTCTTCCTCCTCCTTCCCGTCGCCGGAGCTCCAGTCACCCCGACCTCCCTCCGGTGAGCCACCCGCCGGATCCTCCTCCCTGCTCTCTCCATCTTCCTCGCCTCGTCCTCGACTTTACGACCCCGAGCCGCTGTGCACCAGCAGCAGCCACCAGGCCAATACGACCACACCACCATTGCCATCCGACCCCGCTCGACTCTCCTCCGGCCACTTCCCCGGCCATTCACCATTACTCCACCTCAGCCTCTCTAACGACCATCTCCTTCATGTTCTCTCCTCCGCTCCTCGATGCCACAACCTCCGCCGGACGCACCCCACACCACCAGCACCACCACGAACCCCTTCTCATCCGTTCTCCTCCTTGAGCCTCCTCCTTCTTCCTCCCTGAGCAGCGCCACACCACCATTATGACCACCAGTACTTCACCTCCACCATTCCCTGTCTCCTCTCCCTCCTCGCCATAACAGGAACGTCACCACCATCGTTTCCACGATCATCGCCCCCTCGTCTGGACGCCGCCGGCACCACAACTACATCACCAGCACATCACCACCACCCTTCCCTGAACTCTTCTCCTTCCTCCCATCGACCTCTACCTCTCCCTTCACTGAACCCGAGCGACCTCCTCCTGCTCCCTGTCCTCCTCCTCCTTCTGGCCGGACCCCCTCGCTGGCCGGAGTTCAGTAGTCATCACCATCATCATTAGCATCATCACCATCATCACCATCTCCAAATCATCATCTCCAAATTATCATACTAGCTATCACCATCACCATTACTATCATCCTTGTCACCACCATCTTACACATCATCATCCACATCATCAACCTAGTCACCATCATCATCCTCGTCACCACCATCATACACATCATCATCCACGTCATCAACCTAGTCATCATCATCATCCTCGTCACCACCATCATACACATCATCATCTACACCATCAACCTAGTCATCATCATCATCCTCGTCATCACCATCGTCCATATTATCGTCCTCGCCATCACCATCACCATCGCCATTGTCGTCGTCGTCATCACCTTCACCATCATCATCGCCATCGTCGTTATCATCATCACCTTAACTATCATCGTTATCGTCATCATTATCATCGTCATCTCACCTTAATCATCGTCGTTATCATCATCAACACCCATCATCATCATCAACAACACCCATCATCAATATCTCACCCTCGTCATCGTGTTTATCGTGGACCGTCACCCTTGCCCAATAACCCGCAGCAGTCACCCCCGATTCCCGTGCCTGTGCACGCTGACCCCGAAGAGCTATTGAATCATTCTGCGCGACTTCTGGAGCGGGTTATTGGGAGTGCGTAGCCTTCTTGTCAGGCAAGTATACCTTGCCTTGTTGTACTGTTTAAATTCTGTATTATTTAGCTGCATGTTATTATTATAATTGTGCGCGTCCGAAAGAGACTCGGGTGCAGTCAACGAAGACGTTGACGTTAGGACTTGTGTCTGACCTAATATCTAGTGGACCCACCTAAAGTTGTGGAGTTATTGGTATGACTCCCCAGGCCTTGACATATTTCTTACACGTATTATGAGTCTCATGTAGGGCACAAACTTGCGTATGCAGTTGGCCACCTGTACGTGTAAGTCGTGCGATGGATAGGATATAACTGCTAATAGTGATGCATGTTAAAGACTTAGCAGTTATTAGTAGTAGGAGAATAGACTATTGTAGTACGAAGGTCCAATCATTGTCCTTGTTTGGTTGTGAGGTTGGACTATTGTTCTAACAATAGACTATGAGCCAGAGTTACGATACCGATACTTGTACTCTGTCTCGGTGTAGTAGCTACTGCGTGTTGTGGATACAACATCCATAGATCATTGGGCGAAAAAGATAATTAATAGGCGTATGGGACAGACAGTTGGTTACCGTAGTTTCAGAGTAAACTGCGGGGCCGTGAGTCTCAGTATTGCCCGGGTATGGGATCAGTGTTGCCCGGGTATGGGAGTATATGCTTGTCGATACATTCGGCAGAGGTTACTAGCCGCGCGCTATCATGATCGGTGATGTAGTCAGCATATACATCTAGCATCCAGTTTATAGCTAATGCCAGATACTTAGCCTCTGGCTCGATGCTACGCTTTATACTTTTCACCTACCCATACGTACCAAGGTTGTCTTCAAAGTGTATTTCACTTAGCTGGTTAGGTCACCCTTGAGTTTTCACAGTATTTACTTTATGGCATGCTTTTATGTATCTTGTTACGTCCCTCTGAGGACCTGGCCCTTTCTAGGTGCATTATTCAGGAGTATTCGCAGGAGCGCAGATCCAGACTTGCTACGTATATTGCGATGGGGTCTTCTCTTCGAGTCATGATTGTTAGTTGATATTCTCATATTGCATTTATTATGTTTATCTTATATTCTGGTTCGGTAGTGGATTTGTTTCCATCTGACTACCATCATTAGATGCTTTATATTGAGATATAGTTATAGATATTGGTTATTCATTTATATATGATTTCTATGGATGAGATTTAGTTATGCCCTGTGACATATATGTTTACCACTTGTAAATTTTTATTCATATTACAGCGTACGTATATTATGGTTTCCATATATTGGAGTGTCATATTCATACGACTAGCATGCTTACGTGTCCTGGTCCTACGTATTTTGGGTCTGGGGCGTGACACTCGACCTCTTCTACAATCTATTCTAGCACGGTGCCTACTCAACCAATCCATCCCGAGTACAATATCGTAGCTCGAAAGTGGCATTACAAGTAGACACACACTCAGCTCCTGGCCTTCCAGAGTAACTCTCCGATCCTTGCAAATATCATTAACCAGGATAATGCCTCCCCCGATCATGATCTTGTAAGTCCTAAGCAAAGTCTCAGCTACCAAACCATGCTTCAGAGTAAAAGAAACAGATACAAAACTATGGGAAGCACCACTATCAAACAAAGCTAAAGCTGGAATGGAATCAAGAAGAACAGAACCTGCGATGACATCTCCGGTGGGCTCGACCTCCTCGACTGTCATAGCAAACGCTCGTCCCTGACGTGCACCTCCCTGATGTTGGTGCTGGGTATAATATTGTTGCTGGGTCGGAAGCGGTGGTCCCCTCGGCTGTACTGCAGGTGGTCTCGCATGTGTCCTCGGAGCTGGAGCTTCTCTCTGAACTGCACGACGAGGATTAGAAGGACTGTCTGTCACGACCCACACCCGGATATTCGGGCACGAGTACATGGGTACGTCCAGCCTACACCACAGAATCAGCGGTAGAACGCTGTCTGGGTCATTTCTAACTATCTAGCATCTCAACAATATAATATGGTACCTGTCAATCATCTCAACTCCAAACGGAGGAACAAAATAGTATCTCACAATATAACTAAACTTAATCACAATGCAAACTAAGGAAGATAAGCACGAATGGAATAGCGAAGGAAAGAATAAGATATAAACCACAAACTGAAATAATATACAACCCAATGAATCTCAAAAATAAAATATAATACAAGTCCAACACAAATAAACTAGACCCCATCGGGCTCTGCAACTAAGTCCTTCTGGTCTACCAAAGGATCCTCTAAAGATACACCGTCATATGGACTGTAGAATGTGGGAGACTGCTCTATAAGCCAATTATCTGGAAAAAAATATCCAGTCAGGATTGGAGCAAAGTACATACCTCTAAAAGCAATTTCAATAGCATAATCGAGCATATAAACAGATATAGAAATGAAATACAAGATCACTAAACATATAAATGATGAACAATAGATAATCATGTAATGTACGAGAATATAGAACAACAATATGAATATCAACAATATTATAAAATAACTGCAATCTAAACTAGTTAATGTGCCTCAGAATACAAGTTCATTATGTGATCGGGTTGGGTGAACATGATCAGGTAAGACGATTACAAGTGAGGTATATAACCAGAATGTACATGATATAACAATGGGACTTTGATCACATAATCAACTTCTACTCTCCCACCCCCAACTAATACCGATGGATCCAATCACGACACGCTACGAACACAAAATATAACCACTGAACACGAGCACTGGGTGTACACGAATAAGCACACTGAACACGAGCAGTGTGTGAACACGAAATATAATCAATACCCAATATACATGATGAGATACAATGTACATGAGTACCCGCTGAACACGGTAGGGGATAACATCTCCTAACGGGATCCATATAGTACCAGTCCGTGAAATCACTGTGTCGGGATCAATGTGTACAAATTTAGAACATGCATATATATAATATTATGAATTGAAAACTATCAGAGAAATATACTCGCCTGAAGTCCTGAGCAAGGTGTGTCTCTCGATGCCCAAGCTGGTGCCACACAACCTATATATGATATGTTGCATCAATACAAGGTTCTAAATGGAAATAAGTTAAGTTGATACAATTCTAAGTCATAAAGCCATTTCAAGGTCAAACCGATAAAATCTAGGTTGCAAGAGTCTAAAACTAAGTCACTAAGTCGAAACACTATGAAACTATGCTATACAATCCTAGCTAAGATACTAAAAGGCATTCAAAAAGCCATATCCTAAGATACACAAGTTCATTTATATGAAAATAGTATTTTAGATATATATACAAGTCATTATACTTAATACTATATTAAAATAAGGAATCTAGGATACCTTGGCCTTGTACCAATGCGTATCGTACATATCCCGATACCCAAACTCAATACCTTGGGTATCGGCCCAATACCTTGGTATCCCGAGGTAACCCAAAACTCAATATATAACTAATACCAATAGATATATAAAACCCCAAACTAATACTAGCTATAACTAACACTAATATATATACATCTCAATATAACATAGAACTAATTATAATACTAACATACATAGATATGTATAGCTTATATAACTAACTATCAAGATACACTACCTATTAGTATATGAGACTAACTATCAATCATAATATATATATATATATATATATATATATATATATATATATATATATATATATATATATATATATATATATATATATATATATATATATATATATATATATATATATATATATATATATATATATATATATATATATATATATATATATATATACTAGTTTACATATCTAACTATCTACAAAATCAAACATATCTAACTAACTAACTACTATAGTAACCAACTAGACTAAACCAACCCATTACCCAATACCTTGAGTATCCCTCAATACCTTGACATTATCTTGGTATCCCAAGGTAATCCAAATCCTGATACATATAGCTAATATATATAGCTAACCCCCAACTAAACTATACTAACATAACTAAACTATTAAAACTATTAACTACTAACATATAATACATACCAATATATAGATACATATACCTACATAATAACTTACTATATATCTAACAAGTATATATATATATATATATATATATATATATATATATATATATATATATATATATATATATATATATATATATATAGACTAATAGGTATATAACTAACTAAACAAACGAACTGTACTGGGGCGCACTGCACGCTGCACCGCACGCTGCACCGCACGCTGCGCTGCACGCTGCTGCGCCGCAACTGTTGCTGCACCATAAATGCTGCCTGCTGCTGCACCATAACTGCTGCCTGCTGCTGCATGCTACTGTTGCGCGCTGCACCGCGCTACGCCGCAACCGCACGCTGTTGCGTCGCAACTGCTGCTGCAGCCCGCACACTGCGTTGCTGCGCACGCAGCGCTCGCCCCTCTCTCACACACACACCTACAACAAACACAACACTACACATATAGCATGCACGCACATACATACATACATATACCCCCTATGTATATATATACACACCTATAAATGCATATCCATATATATATATATATATATATATATATATATATATATATATATATATATATATATAGTTGAATATATGAGTGTAAATGTGTTTGTGTAAATATATATTTAGAGGTGTTTGTGTGTATATATATATTATATATATAGTTGAATATATGAGTGTAAATGTGTTTGTGTAAATATATATTTAGAGGTGTTTGTGTGTATATATATATATATATATATATATATATATATATACTCTTACACACATAGTCACAAACACACACAAGCATATACACATATAAACACTAATACACATACCTCTATGTATGTTACTCTCTCTCTCTCTCTCTCTCTCTCTCTCTCTCTCTCTATATATATATATATATATATATATATATATACAACACAACACATCTATGTATATATATATATTTCTCTCACAACTATATGTATATAGATATATATATAATCACACACACACACACACACACACACACACACACACACACATATATATATATATATATATATATATATATATATATATTTATATATATATATATACACACACACTAGTATATACACACATAGACACACACATAAACCCAAACTCAAATACACTAACTATACATATATATATAATTTAATTATCATCTATATATATAATTACACATGCACGTATAGCAAAAAGGACCAAACAATAAGCACGTGGAGTGCACCGCAACCGTATCATACTTTCTCTATGATACGCTTGCGAACGGCTCCAACACACAACCAAACACATCCCGGAGGACACGAGCAAGTCTAAAACACTAATTATGAACAATACGTATAGTAATTAGAGTATCCACGTGTCTGTGTCACAATGTGATATGCACAAGGTCCCGTGTAGGAGAAAAACCTCCAAAATTAATCCGTTTCGTCAAATTGACGAGATACGACCTACACGTATCCAATTGTGGATAGGACACTAGTCACAAACAAGCAATCAAATGTCAATTAGATCTATCAGACCCAATGACAACCACTGCATGTGCCAATCTCGAAATTCTCCCAAAATTGGCACCAAAATGTACATAACTTACACCATAGGTGTCCTATGAACCTAAAATCAATTCCTATGGGTAGCCTATGCATATGGAATCTCATATTTGGAGTCTACTATAAGAGAGAACTGAAATGTACCTATTGGGAGATGGATTCCCAATGAAAAATTCTTAAAATGAAAAATAGCTCATCTTTCTATATCTTGGCCTCCTCCTTCTAGATTCTTGTTTCTTTCTTGTAGATCCTTATTGTAGTAGCCTCAATTGATAAATATGGAAGGAATTTGGGTGAAAATTTGGTGAGGAATGGTGAGGGAATAAAAAAATTTAGAAAGGAAGAAAATCTAGATCTATTTGAAAATGGAAAAATGAAATGAGAGACACTCTCTCTCCTCCTCTAATGGCTGGTCATAAACCCTCTTCCAAGCAATATGAAATGTCTAAAACACCCCTTGGGGCCTCTAATAAAGAAATTAGTTAAGGGAGAAGGTTCTAGTCTAATGGTTTCCCTAATTAATCCATCCTCCTAATCCATGGGCCTATTTTAATGGGCTCAATCTAAACTAATCTAAATATTGGGTTCATGCAACTAATAAATGGGGTAGGTCCACTACACAAGTCCAATAATAAATACTACAACTAACAATCAATAAATAATACAATAATTAATTTATACACATGCACAATATTTAAATACAAATAATTCTAAAATTAAAATTATCCATGTCAATTACCAAACTACCCTTAAATGAAAATGTGAGGGTGACACTGTCACACCCCAGTCAAAAAATACATGGGACCAGGCCACTTGGCAATGGCCAGCCAATACGACTCCGAAGGATTTTCTAATTTAATGGACCCGACGAAGCGTACTACGCTGTCCTAAAATACTATCAAGTCCAATATGCTAACATGCAGCAGGTAAATATCTAATATCATCCACAGAATATAAATAAGAAGTGTTGAAATAAATATTGAAAATAAGTACGAAGTATGGATGTCATAACACAACATAAATAAGTCTGATGGGAACAAACCTACTGAATACAATGCTAAAATAAAAGTACGGAAGGACAAATAAAAATACTAGACTAGAACATCGACTTGCTAGATAAAGATGCTCTAGCCCAAGGCAGCAATGTACCCCAAATCACGGAAACTCCTTTGGAAATGCCTCAAAATCCCCAACCACGAATCCGGTCTCCACTCCTGCTCTGTAGATGGTCGGGTACAAGTGCTCGTCTAGATCTGGAAAGGAACCATGTTCTCAGAGGGACGTAACAAGATACAAAAGATACATGCCATAAAGTAAATACTGTGTAAACTCGAGGGTGAACTAACCAGCTAAGTGAAATACACTTGAAGATAACCTTGGTACGTATGGATATGTAAAAGGTATAAAGCGTAGCGTCAAGCCAGAGGCTATGTATCTGACATTAGCTGTAAACTGGATGCCAGAAGTATATGCTGACTACATCACCGATCATGATAGCGCCCAGCTAGTAACCTCTGCCGGATGTATCGACAAGCATATACGCCCATAACCGGGTAGCACATAGCCCATAACCAGGTAACACATAGCCCATAACCGGGTAACACTGAGGCTCACGACCTCGTAGTTTACTCTGAAACTACGGTAGCCAAATGTCTGTCACATACACCTACTAATTGTCTTCCCCGTCCAATGCTAATGTACAAGTCGCGAATATGACGTTGACATCTCGTACTATAATGCAAGTCACTACAGAAATATACAACTATGCTAAATACCGTCACATGTGCTGCTCACACCGATGGCCAGTCAAGTATGAAGCTCGCGTCCCTACATGAACTCACTCTGTGACGTGCAATAATATGTGACAAGGTCCAGGGAGTCATAATGATAACTCCTCAACTTTATGTCCGTCCATTAGACACTAGGTCAAACACAGGTCCTAACGTCAACGCCTTCGTCGACTGCACCCGAGTCATTCTCAGACGCGCACAGTTATATAATATTTAAAGAAATAAAATATGCGAACTATACTAACTGAATTTAAACAGTACAACAAGGCAATGTATACTTGCCCGGAACTCCGATGTGAACAAGTAATGATCCGTAACCCCCAGCCAAGGTAGAACCGTCTTGGGTGCCTATGTATATCAATAAATATCAATCACTACATTACACTATACTAAGCATGCACAAGAGTACAACCTACATACTAGTACCAAGTAATTGGAGTCTAGAATACATAGGGTTTCTTACTAGGTAGGTGGACTAGATTCGACTAAGCAAGCATCAAGAAAGAGTGTACTCAATAGGTCCTCTACGAATACAATATCCTAATATATATATATATATATATATATATATATATATATATATATATATATATATATATATATATATATATATATATACACACACAATATTGAGGTCTAAGAATTAATTAAAACTTTATCTTTTAATTATGTAATTATATATATACTACCTAGAAGGCAAATTTGAGCTGTTTTGAAGTGTCTTTGTAAAAGTAGAGATTAAAAAAATGCAAAAGTAACAAGAATAAGCAAAAAATTCCAAACCCAGATTGAGTGAATCATTTGTTTGTTCAGAAAAAAAAAAAAAAAAAAAAAAAAACAGAGTATATACCTCCCACATATCCCATGAACCATCAATCCAAAAGAAGAAACACACAAATGTTGCAAAATAAAATAATTCGAGGGGTCCCTTCTGACTTATATTTTTTCAATATTGTGGGAGCCGCAGCCAATGAGATTTTTTCAACCGGAGTCCCTCCTCACACTGTCTTTTCCTCCGCTCCCGATTGGCGCTCTCTCTGCCCACTCCTCGCCATAATCGCCGATCACAGTCCCTTTCCCGATTGGTAGTCGATCTCTTCTCTAATCCTTAAATTTTCTCGCGATTTCTAGGTTTTTTTTTTTTTTTTTTTCGATTTCCTCAGGACACTGGATGCGCAGGAGCAGATTTACTGACGATTAGATGCTCCTGTTGTAGTGGATTGGTAGATTTTAGGGTTTCGATCCGTTTCTGGTGCGGTGAGTGGTGGAATTTTGAGTTTTTAGATGCTTGTGTTGTCTTAGATTGATGTAGATTAGGGTTTTAGATCCGGTTTCGGTGGAATTTCTGTTACTGTCGGTGTGCCTATTCGCAGAGGCAGACCAGCTTTAGGTTGTATTTTGGACAGGTTTTTGATATATTTTTTGGTATCCCCCCCTAGTTTGTTTAGGGTGTGCTTGGTAACGGTGTTTTTTGGAGTATTTTTGAACAGATCGTTTATGAAGTGTTTTAAAAACCGCCGTTTGTTATTTTTTTGATGTACTGGTTTTGGTCGGCTCATAAATCTTCCAAAATCAGTGTAATATAATTTTGAGTGTCTTTATAAACACTCCAAATTGACGGGTTTTGATCGATTTTATTATTTTATTATATTTATATCTTCATCAAAAGTATATAATTATAACTACTAATACCTTACCATATTTTTTTTATTTTTCATCTGTGTTTCACTTCTACTTCTTCTTGGTTACTTTCTCCGGTAAGTTAAAATCTTTCTCATACTTTCATCCAGACGTTTCTATTATTTCACGAGTTTCTATTATTTTGATCAAATATCCAAACTTTTCTCCTACTTTCATCCAGACGTTGCTATTTTTTCGTGTGTTTCTATTATTTTATTTATATATAGACATATATGTAATTTTATTCGTATAAAAAACTCTCAAAACTGTTCGTTAATGAATTACCAAGCATGCATGGGACTGGTTTAAAAGCCGCTACTTAAAACCACCCAAAACCATAACTGCTCATAATCGGTACTCTAAAAATATCTCATAACCGCTACCCATATGATTGCCAAGCAGACCCTTAAATTCTTTTTAATGTTTTAACTTATGTTTCCTTATAAATAGACCCTTGTAAAATAGTAGAGACAAGTTCATTTTTCTAATTTTGGTTAATATTGAGAGTTTTCTCTTGTGATTCTCATGTTAGAGAATTGGGATTTCAGTCCTGGTTGGTCGTTGGTTTTCAATGATAGGTGTTTCTGTGCCTTGTTGACGTAACCATAGACAGCCAAGGTGGCCAACAACTCCTTGATGAAGAACAAGGAGTTGCATGCATCTTTATGACGGTGCGTCACATAAAAGTCTCCCGGCGAGTCAGACCCTCCGTTTCTAGCGGATCAAGTAGGCGGGAAGCAATCATGGTCCGTTTGGGCAACCAATTCGTTATCCTAAAACGCCGTCATGGGTGAGCAATGCAAGGGACCTCTTGGAAGTTGGATAAGTACCAGTCCGAGAGTATCGTCCACAGAAGACTCATATAGGTTCATCTAGTTCAAGAAAGGAGGAGTTCGATGATTTCGCTAGACGGGGTCATGATGATGATCGTGGTGGTGACACGCTGCATGACCGATAGAATTATGGTGATTGACTTAACGGCGGCTGACACGGCCGATAATGTGACTGCGGGAGGAATGATTTTCGTGACGATTGGATCGCTTCGACAATGACTACACTTCTCAACGTGGTAGTCGTGGAAAATGTTCGTATTGGGAAGTCGATGACTTCAAGTTGAAGATCAATATTCCGATCTTTTGTGGGGATCTCGGCATCGATGAAGTTCATGGCTTAGTTGTTGGATGTGAATCGATTCTTTGATTGTATGTAGATATCTGCGGACATGAAGGTGAAGTTGGTGGCCTGGCTATTAAAGTCGGGAGCATCAACTTGATGGGGTAGCTGCAGGACGAGTGTAGACGGGATGGGAAGAGACATCACCTCATGGAAGAAGATGCAAAAGAAGTTGAAGGCGCTTTTCCTACTCCACGACTACAACACCTTTTTCATCAGTACCAGAGGTGTGCACAAGGCCAACGGAGCGTCAATAAGTACGATGTGGATTTTTGCGTCTTGTCGAGCCAAACCATCTTGACGAGACAGAAGGAAAATGTGTATCTCGCTTCATAGACAGGATCAAACATGCGATTCGAGATCGTATAACCTAACGGAGGCCAGGAACCGAGATTTACAGGCCGAGCAGTTGTTGAAAGAGAAGTGACAATCAGGCGACAAATCGAGATAGCAACCGGTAACTGTAGATCGATCCATGACCAAAGTAGCAACCATGTGTGACGAGGTTCACGACATATTCAGAGGAGTTTCCTAGAGGACTACCAACCATATGTGAGACCCTACATGGTATTGATCTTGGTTCCCTGGACGTTTGCCAAACTTACCATACTATCACTTGAGTCCATGGGAGAACAAGATCCTTTTGGAGGTAGAGAACTTGAAGCAAAGAAACTCGCGATCGAGTTCTCTACAAGGGAAGGAAAATATTATGGGGATCACGAGGCCGTGCACGGTTATCAAAATCACGTTTGGCTACAAGTTCTCGATATCGCGACTCGATGATGTGTTAGATCAAGTGTGGCCGATGTTTTTTCCAAGTTAGATCTACGAAGTGACTACCAAGAAATACGCATCCGTCCACGGTAGAAGTGGAAGATGACGTTGGGTAGAGTAGTAGGTCATGTTTGTACTGGTTGACCCACTCAAATATTGGGAGCACAACTTTAGGTTTTCCTACATGCTTGTGTCCATATATGTAGTTTCCAGTCCGGTAGACGACACACTTAGTAGGATACTTCGTTGCTAGCCATGCTCATCCAAGAGGTACTCGGGTTGGAATGCATTAAAGAGCTAAATGTCAAAAATAATCCATTAATGACTTCTACATCTATTAGGGGTTTTCTCCATAAGGAGATGGTTTTACGTCCCTCGTACATCTTGGAGAGGGAAGATGACTAGGAGCTCTATGGTGGTAACTTTGTGGAAGATGCAATGCACATGACGAAATTGTTCTTTCCTAGAGAGGTGCGTCTTCATGGAGTTCACGAGGACGTTTAGGAGTGATTATAGAAGGCTAATGTGAGATCATGCAAATTGCTACAAAATTTTACGTTAGCACCGTAAGCGCAAGGTTTTCAACGTCGGAGACAATGCCATGGTGTGTTTCCGAAAGGCGATGATATCGATTGGACATTTCGGCAAGCTTCGACCAAGAATATTTGGGCCGATCAAAGTATTAAAGTGAAGAAAGTTTAGTTTGGGAAAAGAAGTCCAACGAGCTTCGCAGTCACTCGTGGCAAAACAAACTATTCAGTCGACGACATAAATAACTCGGATCTAGTTCTCTAGAATAAAAGGGGTTTGACACGAATGTCATAAAAGGGGCCGACCTAGTTTTGGGTTTCTGTACGACATACTATTAGTTTGCTTGGTGCGGTGATTTTGAGCCAAAAGTCGTTGGAAAATTTTGGCTATTTTTTGCGTATCGCTAGTATGCTGGGGTCCTAGCGACTGACCTATTTTGGTCCATATTTTGGACGAATTTTTGGTCTATTTTTGCTATTTTTAGGTATCTTTCTTAGGGTTTATGTTTTCTTATAAATAGAGCCTTATAATATAGTAGAGAAAATTTGTTATAATTTTGATTAATATCGGGAGTTTTTTCTTGTGATTTTTGTGTTAAAGAATTAGAATTTTAGTCCTCGTTATCTTGGGTCGATTTTCAGCGATTTTTGTCGTGTCATATTTAGTACAATAAGTGGTGGAACTTGTGTTTTCACATCACTTTTAAGGGTTTTCTTCGACTTCTGCATCATTTGATCTAGTAGAGAAGTCTAATTTTGTGTAGGAATCGAGCTATAATGATAATCAGATGTTTGTGTTGGTGTAGATTGATGGAGTCTAGGGTAGCATTCAAAATGAAAAGAGTAGCTGCTAACTCGAGTCAACTTGATTCATTGACCATCCAAGCTTAACACAAAAGCAAACTAGACATTGTTAATGAGCTGAGCTAGAACATCGGAAAGCTCACGAGCAAGCTTGATTCGTGGCATAATGTTTTCCCTCTCTATAGTGCATGTACAATACTCTTGACTCACGAACAAGTATGATATGTGAAGAAGCTATTGCAAGTGTTGATATAAAGCAAACCCAACTGACAGTTTAATGAGATTTTTTTCTTCAGTAGAGTGGAGCTGCTCGTGAGCCAGTTGAGCTGAAGCTTTAACAAAGTATTCATGCTCGTAGAACTGAGCTTGAACTCGGCTCGATAATTTTAGACCATTAACAAGCCGTGCTCGAATGTAGGGCTCGATTGGTTTTGATCTTGTAGAGAAGTTTAATTTCGTTAATAATCTCTTTTTTTTCCTTCTTCATATTCTAGGATTTCCAGGTTGAGAAAGGAATTCATTTGTACTGAAGCCTGAAACATAGATGTTTTTCTTGTTGTACATTGATGGAGTTTAAGGTTTTTAATCCAATTTTTGTGCGATAAGTGGTGGGATTTGAGTTTTCTTGGAGAGATGGATCTGGCATGTGGTTTTCAGCAGCCTGGTATTTCCGGTTACGGTACCGGATCGAGTTACAGGATATCAAGATCAAAACTTAGATTTGGAGGGCATCAATTGAGTAATCTTCGAGATGCTAAGGTTTCCTATAAATCCTGTTCTTTGAAGAGGAGAGAGAACTTTTTTTTGCTGTTGAAGTATAAGACAACAATTTCTAGGGCATCGGGGTCGTTACTGTGCCAGCCGAATGATTCCTTAGCATTTGTGGATGGCAGTGCTCAAAATGTTGAATCAAGTGAAAATGCTCTCAACGGGGCTGCAGAAATTGGAGGAGATTCTGATGGAGAGGTCACTGGCCCAAAAGTGGAGGAAAAAGATAAGGATGCTTATCCGTTGGAGGATTTGAGGGAGTTGCTCCAAAAGGCTATGAAGGAACTGGACGTTGCTCGGCTTAACAGCACGATGTTCGAGGAAAAGGCCCAGAGGATATCGGAATCTGCAATTGCTTTGAAAGACGAAGCTGAGCGTGCTTGGAGCAACGTGACTTCAGCTGTTTCTTCCATTCAGGAATATATCGGTGAAGAGGGCATTGCTAAAGAAGCTGTCCAGAAGGCCACCATGGCCCTTTCCATGGCTGAAGCAAGACTAAAGTTGGCAATAGAAGCTTCGGATTCAAGAAAAGAGCGCTTCGAGTTGGCGGACTCTTCTTTGCGGAGTGACGAGGATGAAGAGATTTTGTCGGCCCAGGAGGAGATCACGGAGTGTAAGGCTAGCCTGGAGAACTTCGAGACTGAGTTGAGAAAGATACAAAATAAGAAAGCAGAGTTGCAGAAGGAAGTGGACAGGTTGAGCGAGGTTGCTGAGAAGGCTCAGTTGGATGCTTTGAAGGCAGAAGAGGATGTTGCAAATATCATGCTTCTTGCTGAGCAGGCAGTGGCTTTCGAGTTAGAGGCTACTCAGCATGTTAATGATGCAGAGCTTGCCTTACAGAAGGCAGAAAAGGCAATAGTGTCTGTTGATACTGCTGACCAACAGGTGGCATCTTCACAGGAACTGCTTACTAGTGAAGAAACCCATGTTGCAGAAGAGGTGAATGCACTGAATGGTGCTGGGAATGAACTTACCGTCGGGAAGGATGCAGAATTGTTAGCTGGTGATAGTTTCTTGGGTAGTGATGTAGTTGGTCAGACTACCGAGGAGACCAAGTTGTCTGACGAAATTCATGATCAAGAGAAAGGAAAGTTAATTACTGACAAGGATGACGAAGTTGAAGTAGGAAAATCAAAGACTTTGTTTCAGCCAAAGAAGCAGGATATACAGCAAAAGGACTTAACTAAGGATTCACCCCTTAACACTCCCAAGGCATTGCTGAAGAAATCATCTCGTTTTTTCTCCGCATCGTTTTTCTCTTTCAAGGTGGAAGGTGCTGAGTTCACTCCTGCCTCTCTTTTCCATGGGCTTGTTTCATCTGCAAGGAAGCAAGCACCCAAACTTGTTTTTGGAGTGTTGCTACTTGGAATGGGGTGAGTTTCATGATAAACTGTCAAGTTTTTCCTCTAGTTATATGGTTTCATTTGTTACTACAGTTTGTGATCATGCTACGACGAGAACTAACAAGCAAGCTAGACCATTAAGTTCATGATTTGATGATTGGTACCACGTAAATTTATCTTATCTATGTTTCATGCCAATATCTTATATCTAATATTGATGCCAAATAATCTTGTTTCTGATTTTCTTTTGGTTCGGAGTGAAATTACGAACCAGTAGTTAAAAGTGTCATTCATGGTCTGGGTGAAACTGCTGAAGTGAAATTTTAACCGCATTTTACAACCTTTCTGTATGCTTCTCCACTCGGTCCCCTCAGATTCTCCCTCAGACGTCCACATCAGTTTATGTGATCTATTGCCCTTGATATCAATAGTGTACTGCTACGTTTCTGATGTATTTAGTTCTTACATAAATCTATTTGCTTTTAGTACACTTCCGTCTAACTAGTCTCATATTCATGCTTCTCAATTTATGTAATTTGGATCCTCTCCATTTTTCAATTTTTGATCAAAATAACTGTGGATCCTCTTGACATTCCATTATAATATTTCTTGCCTCTCTACTGAATGAGGTGTTCTCGTACTTGAAAATGCATATCCCGTATTTGTAAGTAGCCATTTATTGTAAATAAATTATTCATTTATCTTATGTTGTGTATTCTGCTAGGTAATGAAGTGATGGTAGCTGAAAACCTATTAGCTAACAATTTTGAAAATAGGCATCACTGGGAAGCCCATTGCATTTAATTTATCTATAAATTTCAGATTTTTGATTTCTGTAGTTATTTGCTAATGTTAGAGAGGAAATGACCTCAAATAAACCCAGAACGACAGAAAAGTACTCAAATATTCGCCCCCCGAAAGTTTTGTTATCCAGCCAGGGTGGACTGATCCACGTTGAGTTACACGAGAATCTGATGAGAGGATGATGAGAATAGCGGCGATGGCTAGCTCTATCTTTTGATTTCCAGAACTTGCAATAACCTGATGTCCATAGTCATGGCCACTGGAATTGCTTACCATATATATACCAGTTTGCTCATCCTTTCCTCTCCAAGCTTTACCTACATAATATATAAAATAACTTACAATACTCTATTTGAGCCCAAGTTATCTTCAACCTTATGCTCATTCTACTAATTAATACAAAATCATTAGCATCTAGGCTAGCATACTCCATACTATTTCTTATATAAAGCATTACTATTTACCTTTACCATTGCCTCTAAGAAGGGAATATAACTCACTCTTGATATGAGCTAATGTATTAAATCATTCCGGCCGTTACAATTTTGTTACTATCAGGCCTAATGATGTTATCAAGAAGATATGTATTCACTTCTTTGATGCCTACGCCTTTTGGTAAGCAAGAAATTGTTTTCATGGTTAACATTCTTGGCATTAGCGTGGCATTCATAACATTTCTTATTACTTTTTGAGTCTCCTTCGGTCACTCTAAAAGCTTCATGATGTAGTTAGTAGATAGTAGAAATGATTCTATATGGTTTATGCAATCTCATATATTGGTAGATTCGAGATTAACTACTTGAAGCCTACTGTGCCTTGGCTTCATACATATCTGCTCACTGTCTCATATACATAACTTCACTGAAACTGCCTTGCCTTAAGTGACATTTGTGGTTTCACTTCACCCGATGAATGTGTCTAGATTCTTAGCATAACATATGAGCATTACTTTGATCTTATATCTTTCGTACAATTTACCTTGTTGCCGAATGATCTGAAACTGCTTTGCTACCACGTAATTTTCTAATGCTTTTCACTTAATGAATTACTTGCATTACCAGCTTATAGCAGATTTTATGTTCATTTTGCTCGTAATTGAAGCTGGGGATAAAGAAAAAGTAACCCAATTATTATGATGATGTAAGCTTGACTACATATCCATTTTGTTTCCTGTTTGTTCATGTCGTTTATTCTTAATATAAATCTACTCTTGCATATTTATATCGTTTATTCTTAATATAAATCTACTCTTGCATGTTGATGAAGTTTGTATATTAGTTGGTTTCTGTGTTAAATGGTGGACTTTATATTTGTCTTTATGCCTGTATCCACTTTGATGCCAACTGACTATTTTCCATACTCTACTATAGATCAATTAGTAGATTGTCAATTGTCCATTGAAAACACAACCAATATTGATTTAAGAAACTTTGGGATTTTGTGTCATGGTTGAAGTCCTCTTTCAGGCAAGTTTAGTCAGTTATAAACAGATTACTTCAGCCTTTACTTTTATTTTTCCTTGCTAGCTACTTAATATATTATCACATGTGCTTTCTTTTGCTATCAACTTTGTTTCCCCCCTCATATTTAGGAAAAACATGTGTTTTAGATCTCATAATGCCATACTCTTTAATTGCTCTTACAGGGCTATGTTTCTTAATAATCGAGCAGAAAAGAATCCTCAGTTGCTTCAGCAATCAGATATAATTCCCAGTATTGAAGAAGTTACTTCAACTGCAAAGCCTGTTGTTCGAGAGATACGGAGGTTACCAAGAAGATTGAAAAAACTGATAGCGCAGTTACCCCATCAAGAAGTAGATGCCTTTCTTATATGTAGTTTTTTTCTTAATACATCATATATTGTTTTGCTTTAATGTTTGGTGAAGGCATGGCCTTTTTCCTTCAATTTTCTGACAACTTTCAATTAACTTTTCAATGTTCTTCTTTTGACTCTCCTAGAAGTTACATTTGTGCCATTAGGTGTGTAACTTGCATACTTTAATTATTGGTTTTCAAATATTTTCAGATAAATGAAGAAGAAGCTTCTCTCTTTGACATGCTATGGTTACTATTAGCTAGTGTAGTCTTTGTACCTTTATTCCAGAAGATACCAGGAGGTAAGATTATCTTCAATATTATCCATATTCTGCTCTTTGTGAAAAAAAAATGTCAATTTGATTGGTTATAGTGTTGCATAGACTTCTTGCTTACTAATTCTTCAAATTTATCATTTGATGACTTCGGTTCAAACTGTCAAATGCTGCAACTTTATGTTCCTTCGACAATTCTCTTTTAAAGTGTTCCAAATCCTTAAGTTCTGGTGGAACTTAAGGCTGCAATAAACTATAAAGGCAGTATCTTTCTAAAGTGAGATGAGAATACCATTTTGATTTGGCGATACTCCATTTTGTAATGTTCAGGAGTAACATGCCATGCTGTAGCTTGTATTTTGTTCTAGAAAACTGTTGTCTTAGTTGTTCTACTGTAGGTTACCTAGATCCTATGTGCCCCCTTGGTTGTTAGGGCATGTTAAACAAAGGATATCTCTAGGACATGTTAAACAAAGGACATCTCTATGTATGGAGCTTTGATGATATATATGGATAGGAGAACATCAGTGTCATGGTCAGCTATATAAACCAACGCTATGCTAGTTGACAGGTAGGTAGACCTACCTTTTGGCTTTGGAGTTTAAGCTCATACAACCAAGGATCAACCCTCTAAGAAACGTGGATCAAAATCATGTGGTTTGGGTGGTTTGGAGATTTCAATCTCGTGGACAGTTAACTAGATTGAAAACCAAAAACTTTGTGTCGGATAGCGTTGGTGATGCAAATATTGGGTTGAGACAAAAAATTTCTCAAAAATTCACCAGGCTTGACCCTTGCACATCTAGGGGTGGCAATTTTAGACCCAACCTGCTAATGTGACTACTGCTAATATGATTTTTAGTTGGGTTAGGATCAGGATTAGGCAGGTTTGGATCTTGAACAAGTCACACACACACACACACACACACACACACACACACACACACACAACTACATAAATAAACTCTGTAAAGTTGTATACATCTCCCTTCCCCACATTCACTCCTTTTTATATCTTACAAAAAGTCATGTATGCTCTTTATTTTTTATTTTGAGATAAGGCCTTAGGCCAGTCATTAATGACTGTCCTTGTCCTGGGGTGCTAGCATTAGGACCCCCTCCATTATGCCCGTCTGGGATTCTAGCCCACACCCACTCCTCCTAAGTCAAATTTTGTTGTTCTGTCCTTTCTCCCAACATCTTTGTTCCCTTCTCATTCTCCACCTTCTTGTTTCTTCAGTCTCTCTCCTTTATGAGTAACTTGAAAGATGACTTACCAAAGCTCGAAGACCTTATAACTGACCATGTCCTACATAATGTCTTCTAACCATTCAATTTATGATCAGTATACACCCCCTAAAGTAGTCTTCTCACAAAGTTTATACATTAACAATCACCTACTGATAGGAAAAGAGCTCAGGTGTCTACACTTATAGGACTTACTGGAAATACAGTTAAGCTAAGGTTGGAATCCAACTGGCAAATACATTCCTTTTCCTATGTACTTAGTAGATCTTTGGCTGTCAACGAGCCAGAGAGAGGCTGAACTAGTATATGATCTGGATGGGGATCCACATATTTGAATCCAGTACCAGCATGTTTGTTTGTTGGGCCTATCATCCCTAGGATATTCCCGTGTCTGGGTGCAATTGATAAAGGAATCCTGAATATGAGCAGAGGACCAAGGGCAATTTTAGAATGCTCAAGTTAATGACATTGTTCCCAAGTTTTATCAGGTATAGTATTCTCCATTTCATAGCAGTCAATGGTTCAAGTCTTGTGAAGCTCAAATTTATCGAAGTACTTGGCTCCTATTTTTTTGTATTTTAGTTTATATCAGTATATCTTAAGATATGCTAACCAAAGTTTTTGGGCTTGGAGTATCCTGTTTTAAATCACATCTTAAAAGTTTGGCCTTGGATCTGTTTGGCTTAAGCCGATCAGCACCAGGTAATTGTTGCTGTTTCGTCAGACCAGGCTGGGTTTGGGGCCAATTGCTGGGGATAGTAAGAGCCAATGCAGTTCTTATTTATGAACACCCAGAAAGATTTCGGTGATGGAATAACAGTCCAGGAGTCTATGACATAAAGTGCATCCCCTTGAGCAGGCCAGTCTGGGTTTGGGGCCAATTGCTGGGCATAGTAAGAGCCAATGCAGTTCTTATTTATGAACACCCAGAAAGATTTCAGTGATGGAATAACAGTTCAGGAGTCTATGACAAAGTGCATCCCCTTGAACTGTCGTTGTTACTTGTTCGAGAAAATTATACAAGGGGCATGTTTCTAGGATTTTATCTTTGTTCCATTTTAGGCACTTCCCCTTTACAGTTCAAAATGTGGATCCTCTGGTTACAACTTACATGAATACCAGTTACTTGAAAAATTCTGGTAGGAGTTTATCTTTCACTGATTGGCTAGTGCATATATATTAAACATACTCGATTTTGGTGATGATACTAGTCTTTTGGCATGCTTTAGGGAGTCCTGTACTTGGGTATCTTGCTGCTGGTATTCTGATTGGTCCATATGGGCTGTCCATCATACGCCACGTTCATGGAACCAAGGCTATCGCTGAATTTGGAGTCGTGTTTTTGCTATTCAATATCGGGCTTGAGGTAGTATCTAAAATTATTTATTTAGTCTCTTTTAAAAAAGTCGTCTTGGATATGCATTTGACAGTCTATTTGTAGAACAAGCTGTAAAATGTATGGTTTACACTTTTCAGCTTTCTGTGGAAAGGTTAAGCTCCATGAAGAAGTATGTTTTTGGGTTAGGTTCTGCCCAGGTGACACTCCAAGTTTCATAACCTTCATTCAGTTGTCATGACGATGAAAGTCATCGTTTTGCATTGAAGGTGCTTTTCACAAACTGCAGGTTCTGGCAACAGCAATAGGCATTGGTCTGGTTGCGCATTTCTTTTGTGGATTGCCAGGCCCTGCGGCAATTGTCGTTGGTAATGGTCTGGCCCTATCATCTACTGCTGTTGTCTTGCAGGTAATTATTTTCAAATCTTTCCTCTTCTTGAACCAAATGGTAATAAAATGCTCGTATTCTCCAGTCAAAAAAAGCTTGGCTTGTACTTGGTCATACTCACCTGTTTGCTATTTTACTCCACCACCACCACAACACACTCTCAAGAAACCAATATAAGTTTAAGTCAGGAGGAACCTGTTACAAATTCTATAGAAATGCCACCAGGGGATTTTTGAAAGAAAAATGGAGTGCCTGTGTGTGTGGTGCGCGCTTAATTCTTGTTATGGTCGTTATTTGTTATAACTGCTTCTTAACGGTGAAAAATGGCTCCGACATAGGATGCATAATGATTAAGAATCCCCAATGGTTAATATTCTTATTACTGTTTACTTGTTATTTCTTTATGTTTATTAAGCTTTTAATTGGTACTTTTAATGACCTAGAAAACACGCGGCCACCAAGGGTATGCCCCATGATGTAACCTCTTGGTGCTGGAGGATCATAAAGCCTACTCTTCAAATAGTTAGGACAAGTTTTATTGTTATGGTAGAACTTTTAATAGAAAACTATTGACACCTATAAAAGCAAACCTTCAATATTCACTTCAATATACAGTTAACTTGGCAGGGAGTCATTCAAATCCAAAATCATGAAGCCACACAAGTTTAACGTGGGGTGGTTATGCTAAAAGTTAAAACTGAATAAAAATAGAAAAAAAGCTTCACAATAACAATGAACAAACTAAGAAATTAACTCCAATGGCCACAAATTAAGTCCATGGATGAGACGAAAAACTAATTTCTCTTCAGCTATTATACGCCGTCGAAAAAGGATTTGTTCTCCCATGAGCCTGGCCATGAGTGAATTTTTTTCGTTTATATACCTGATAACACTATATCTGAGATACACATCCAGTACTCAGCGTCCTGCAGACAGTTCTATTCATTACTAGTGTACATAAATATAAGGTTCATTACAGAATTCAATCTATTAGTACATTACTAGTTTCCGTGAACTGTGTGAACTTCATATTACAAAAGGGGATCATCATCATCATCATCCAAACCTTCTTCCATCAGAATGGGGTCGACTATGGAGCAACCGAGTTCCATAAAAGAATTGATGGATTATGGAATATTGCAGAATGCTGACCTGCGTAACTCTCTGTTCTGGTTTTAAATTCTATGTCAAGGTACGTATGAGCAAGAGAGGGCCTTACCTATATAACCTATAATGCCAATTGGTGCTTATATAAATACCTTTTTGATCATCCAGCTTAAGCTCATGCAACCAAGAAGCACCCTCCAACTTCCGCTAGAATAGAAAAGAGTTTAGACAAAGAGGTCAGATGCCACAATTTTGCTATAGGGAAATTGCATTCATCTTCATCGCACACTAAGACAAAGAGAGAAATGGAATGACTTCCCCAAGAAAAGGGTTAACTGTACTATAATTTTCTCAGGACTCCCACAACCTTACCACTATCTTGTTAATCATCATTCTTTTGTCTTTGCCTCTTTTATGACATCACCAGATGAAATGTCCCTGTTTCGGTTTCTCTATTTGGCATCAGAAGTGCCACATGATGTTAACAGAAAATACTAACATTGGCACGTGCAAGCACATGCCAATGTTATAGATCAAAAGTTTCTTTTGGACAGTAAAGATTTACAAACTTAAGAAATTTCGAAACTACTTGCTGACCTAATTCTTAGGTCAGAAATGAAATAATCAGAATGATGTAGAAATGGTTATTACAAGTTTAGTAGGAACACGGCCCAATATATGTACTTCTACTAGAAAGGATGTAGGAAACTGTTGATATAAGCATGACTTCATATGCTTGAAATCTGCCTACAGAAACTTAGGAGAAAGGAAGTGGGGGGATATCCTTAAAGAGCAACAATGACAGTGAAATATGAAGCGGCCGAGATGAAGTGAAGAGATGGAGGGAGGACCTATTTCTAGTTGCAGTATATTCAATAAATATGTTATTGACGTAACATCATGATCACATTGCCGCTGAAAACTGATGGTTTCAGACTGTGGCTAGGGGCTTCTTACATTAAAGTTGTAGAGATTTTCTACAAGTACATTTTCCAGATCAAGTTTCCTCTTAGATTCTCTATTTAAGCAACATTAGATAGCCATATATTGGCTAGTGTTGGCTACTTTATTTTGCTCCTGCTACTAAAGTCCATATCATTTTGTAAAATAGGGAGGTAGTAAGCATGTTCTGGTTTACTGTTCTCTGTTAATTAAATTTCTTGATTCTCTGGTGTCAGATATATCTGTTGTGTGGAATTTATAAATCAATACTGCTATGTGCTTCAGGTGCTCCAAGAGCGAGGGGAGAGCACATCACGCCATGGTCGTGCTACGTTTTCTGTTTTACTCTTCCAGGTACGTATTCCTTTTCTTTTTTTATCAACATCAAATGATCTGCTCCTCCGTTCCCAAGTAGTTGGCCATATGATAAAGAGGCAGAACCTGCAAAAGGGTATGTGAGCGTGTATAGCTTGTTCCCTTTCTGTCTTCAACCGTTGCTTCTGTTTTCCTATGCATTTCATACATGGGGTGAACAGAGTTGATGGTTGTAAGTTCCTCTTTGTGTATCGGGTGTACATATACAAGAATAGTGTTGAAGAATGCACATACTTTATGTTTTTGGCCTACAAATGGTTCGTCTTATCTACTTTTAAGTTTGCTTAATTACTTTTGATGATGGTCTTTTTCTCTTGTTTCTTTCTAGGACTTGGCAGTTGTGGTTTTGCTTATATTGATACCACTCATTTCACCAAATTCTTCTAAAGGAGGGGTAACCTTCTAATCTCATTCTTTGTTCATAGAATGCACAATATATATACACATCCGTGTGTTTCATGTATTTACTTAGATTGATTGTTGTTCCTGATACATGCATACACCTACATCTTTGTCCCAGGTTGGTTTTCAAGCAATAGCGGAAGCTCTTGGATTGGCTGCCATTAAGGCAATGGTCGCTATTACTGCCATTATTGCTGGTGGACGCTTGGTATGACTCTTTGAAATCCAAATACAGAATTTATGGTGATAGAAGCAATTCAATTTATTGTCTTGCAAATTCCATGCTATTTTTATCTGAGTTCGAGAAGTATTTATCATGAGTTGTAGTTGCTTGCTACAAGAATCTATGATTCAATTGGAATCAGTATAATGTCTTAATACTAATTTCAAACAGTAGTTGTGTTCTCTATCATATGGTTATGGGGTTTCCCTTTTTAATCATACGACTTCTTGTAAAAAATTTATGGCCAAATTAGCCGCAATTTCCTCATGTTTTCCTTAGAAAGCTGGAAAACCCAAACATTTGTCTTTGGTTCTTTATGGCATGCTGTCAATGTGATTTTGAAGTCAAAAGTAGATGAAAGGTGCCCCTACCAGTCAAAGAAGAGAGAAAGAAAGAAAATATACAATGATTAAAAAGTTGTATCTTAGAAAGAACCCTTCCCCATTACTCTCTTCTCTACCTTCCCCCTTTCTCTATAATTATTCCCATTTTCTCTCCTCCAATTTCCCCTGAATCAGAGGGAGAGGGGAAGGCGAAGGGAAAGAATAGAGGATATCATGGTGTGTGTGTGTTTATGCACGTGTAATTGGGGGTGGGGGTGGTGAGGGTTCATGAGAGACGTGAAGAGTTGGGAGAGAGCCAAAATGTTGCTTTTGTGTCAGCTAAGAGGAGAGGAAGACGAGAAAACTTTGTCCATAACATCTTTTGTTATTTGTTATCTTTCTTTTCTTTCCACACCTCTTTCATTATCGAGTCAAAAGGCATTTCACGTTGTTTTCACTTTAATGAGGTCAATGACTTACGATTGATTTACTCAATTATAATATCATGCTTATTTACTTTTTTGTTAATCAAAAGTATGGTATGCCTCTCAATTTGATAACACATGGTTCAGATATTAAGAACTAATTCTGGCCTTACTTCTTCTGTAATATAAGGCATGTGCCACAAGTGCTGGACATTCTCCCTGATTTCACATCCAAATGATGTTTAACCTGAATTTCTTCATTAAATTGAGCAGGCTGTTCAGCTACTTTTGAAGATGAGTTATTTAATTAATAAGATTGTACAACTTATACCATGATAAGCTTCATTATAGAACTACTCCTGTCATGGAGAATATTATAAATTAATACCGTCTCCATCTGGTCAATACTTGATGTGGAAGAGTCATGTAGTTAGAATCAGGCTTCCCTGTTACTTTTATTCTTTACTCGAAGATGTACCTGTACTAACTATTTCCTAAATGAAACCTGGCAGTTCCTTAGGCCAATTTATAAGCAAATTGCAGAAAACCAAAATGCAGAGATATTTTCTGCAAATACTCTCCTTGTCATTCTTGGGACAAGTCTCCTTACAGCTCGGGTATGTGCCTCTACAATATGTGCTATACAACTTTCTCTAATAAATGATAACTGGGAATAACCTTCTATTACAGGCTGGACTCTCTATGGCATTGGGAGCGTTCTTGGCTGGTCTACTGTTAGCGGAAACAGAATTTTCCTTGCAGGTTGAGTCGGATATTGCTCCATATCGTGGCCTTCTGCTCGGTCTTTTTTTCATGACAGTGAGTTCTCGGTATCAAAAACTTACCGGCTGTTATTTTTCCAAAATTCTTGACATTCGTATAGAAGTTTCTGGTGACCTGATGTTCCTCTGATGAAATACACTGATACTTCTATAAATTCTCCTACCTAGCGAAACTGGAATTAGACAGGTATGAATGCCTCTATGGGTATGGAAACTCTTGATTATATTTGGAGACTCCCTGAACCTAATGAAACAAATTTCAAAATCAACAAGTTTGCAATCCATCAATATATTAATTTTATGTAGGATCAATATTCTCAGATATAGGCTGTAAAGAGTCAGTTTCTTGGAGAAGTTCTAGTTGACTCCTTATTCTGCATATCTACTTGGCTTTATTTGATTTGTTTATTTAATCACTGAATTCGAACTTCCTTTTTGTGTAGAAGACTGTATTGGGAATAATTAAGATAGCTTTCATTAGAGGTTTGAGCACACACAAAACCACAAGTTTGTGTGTGTAAAGGAGATGCTAGGACTAGAGGTAGGCGTAAGTGAACATGGATTGAAGTTTTAAAGAATGATATGAATTTTTATTAGTGTTACAGAGGGCATGGCCCTTAACAAAGTTGAATGGAATACAATGATTCAACCAGCCGACTGCAAATTTTGGGGATAAAGGCTTTGTTGTTATATATGAGTATATATGAGAACCTTTTTCGTACAGGTGTATCCAGTGTGGAACTGAACATGGACTAAATAGACCCACAAACTCTAGCATTCGCTAAATCTAATATTGTTAAGTTGGAAATGTGAAAGATGTCTAGGTTGTTACATAAATAGAAAGTAAAATGCAATCACGGGTAGAAATTTCACCATCAACAAAGTCACAATAAAGGTCGACATACGACCTAAGAGAGAACAATAGTAGAGGTCGACACACCACGACACATGACAGAGTCAATAGTAGAGGTTGACACACAAGGACACACGATAGTCATGTGTAGAGGTTGGCACACGAGAATACACAAGAGTCAAGGCTGTCAAGCATAGAGGTCACTGTACAAGGATGCATGCCAAAATCGATAGTAGAGGTCGGTGCATAAGGATATGTCAGAGTCAAAAGTAGATGTTACCGCAATGAGCAACGATGCTAAGACAGTGAAAGTCGAGAGCTCACTGCAAAGAGCAATGATGCTGAGAGATTGGTACTAGAATATCTTGCCAACATTTCCCCTTTAATTTGGAGAGGTCAAGCACGTTCAACTTTGAAGCAAATTGTTTCCTTCTTTTTTTCTCTTTCCTTTTCCTCTTCCTCTTTTCTTTTCATTTTCTCTCATTTTTACTTGTTTTGTCCTTTTTTAACATCACAACTAAAACACAAAAAAACTGAAGTAGAAAAGGATTCGGGTCGATGGAGGCACAAGCAGTTTCAAACTGGTGTCGGGGTGCTCCGATAGTGGAGTCGAGCAGATTTCGAGGAGGGTTGCACTAGCCCTTTGTGGGTCTCCGGAGGCATTGCTGACTACCGAAACAGGAAGACGAGGATTTTGTCGATAGTGGAGACGTTGCAGCCGGTCAAGGATTGCTGCAGGGCACATAAGGGTGTCTCAGATCGAGAGGGTGCTAGAGGAAAATAGTAAGTCATAGGAGTCACAAAGCTTCCCGTGGGACTCATAAAGATGATAATTGGCTCTCAGATCCTATTGCCTGATGTCAATGGATATAGGGAGACTCTTTTTGATCCAAGCTCCAAGCTAGGGCGAAAAGTGTTGGATCTGTAGGTAAGTGTCAGGTGTGAGTCGTAGGAATGTGAAGTGTCGTCGGAGTTTGGTCTGGCATCTAGGAGTCAGCCTGGGAGTCGGAGCCTCAGAGGTAGAGGAGTACTTCGCGATGTTTGTTGACCACAGGCAAGGACTTGACAGTAACCGATGACAAGGACCAATGGAAGCACCAAGCAGTAGCGCCCGATTGACAACTCGACAGGTGTTGTCTGTGAGTTGTTGGGAACTTTTGGAGCCTAGGCAATGGTGGCTGAAGGCTGAGAAGGCGCCTAAGTCACTGGGTGGATCTAGGGGCTCGAGGTTGATCAGTGGCAGGTGGAATGGGCTCACACGGGAAGTTCACTTACATTTGCATTAATTGGTCTATAGTTCGGCTACCGGTATTTGTGTTTTATAATTTCTGAAGTTGATTACATTGTGATATCTTAATCTAATTGCAGTTGTTGTATTTATGTATGGCAATATCTCTCAAAGTCATCATTATTAAGATATAGCTTACAATTTCTCTCTCACTTGCCCTTTCCAGGTGGGGATGTCTATTGATCCAAAACTTCTCCTCTCCAACTTTCCTGTTATTATGTCTTCTTTAAGCCTCTTGATTGGTGGCAAGGCTATATTGGTTGCTTTAGTAGGTAAATTTTTTGGAATTTCTGCGATAGCTGCAATTCGAGTTGGTCTTCTTCTTGCACCTGGTGGAGAATTTGCCTTTGTAGCTTTTGGGGAAGCTGTCAACCAGGTATATTCTGTAAACCAGACATGATGTCAATGTCTTATATCCTGCAGCATTCTGAAAGAGCTGGTTTTCAGTTCTTATGTGTATAATTTCTTTCCTAAAGCTTGTTCTCAACAAAGATGTATAATAATAATCTTGTATGTATGTATGTGGGTGTTCTTGTTTGCATCTTAAGTAGATTTGTAGTGTGCACTCAAGTAATAGTTGTATGCAATAAGATAGAAAAGTACTATGTTTCTTGCAGGGTATACTGTCTCCCCAACTATCATCTTTATTGTTTTTGGTGGTTGGCATTTCAATGGCTCTCACGCCGTGGTTTGCAGCTGGAGGTCAGTTGCTAGCATGTAGATTTGAGCAACATGATGTTCGGAGTTTGTTGCCTGTGGAAAGTGAGGTAAAGTGCCCGCATTGAGATTTACTTTAGTAACTTGAGTTGTTGATGCATTCTTTTTTTTTTGGTTATGCCAAAATATTGTTTATTTAGTGGAAGTCTCTAAGCTATTACAATAATCCAATTTTGGTTTCTTTTGTCAGAATCTGGATGAATAAATATGACTATAGAAGTCAGTAAAAGATGCAGTGAGACTTTTGAAGCCTGAGTTTGAATATCTTACCAAAAACAAACTAGTATTGACAGGCAGCTTTAAATTAATGCTGAACTTCTTGATATGGAATACTGCTTCATGTTTGACCAAATCTCGATAGAACAGGGTTTAGTACTTGTTCTATTTATCGTTTTGGGTTCAAGTTTATACCAATGGTCTACCATATCCGTAGAAAATTCTTGATTGCACCTATGAGGATAGTGGTTAGGTTCAAACAAGGTTAACCACATTGATGTCTCATTTGGAAAGTTTTCCTTAAGTTACGCTAGAAATTGTTTTGTTTATAGGAGAGCTTAAGTGTGTAGTTCATGCTGGATCTACCTATGTAATGAAATTGAATATTGTCTGTGATAATATCTTGTTGATTTAGTGATTGACTGATATAAGCATTGTTCTAGTTTGTTGTTTTCCTTATAATTAGATTCTTTACAGGTAAATGCCTAAATGGTATCTTTTATTGTTGAAAGAGCACACACACTAGCTAGATTGACATGAGTACTTTTGATGAATATTTTTTTTAACATGAGAACTATATCTTGAATGGGAAATAGAGTATTTTGGAATATTCACTCTGATAATATTATGTGTATGATTAAAAGCTCTATTCTAATTACTGCAATGTCTACGGTGCAGAAATGAAGTAAAATTTGAACAATTCTTGGTGTTCTTCTGAGCGTACAATTTTTGAGATGTTTTACCATTATGCAAACTATACAAAGACTCTGTATTTTATATTATAACATATGTTTTTTATTGCAAATATTTTTGGGTTTAACTGCTCTAATACTTTATTGAACGTCTCTGTATTTGTAGACTGATGACTTGCAAGATCATATCATTATATGTGGGTTCGGACGAGTTGGGCAGGTTGTTTCACTTTCTCCTAATTCATTAATGGAAATTGCATTTATAATTTTCTCTGACTAATAACTCGTGTGGACTAACCTAAAAAAGTGACTGACAGATCGTTGCACAGCTTCTTTCTGAGCGCTTAATTCCATTTGTTGCTCTTGATGTCAGAAGGTGTGATCTTTATCATCTATAATTCAGTACACCTGAACTTTGTTGCATGTCACTAAGAAATAAAGTGATGTGAACAATAACTTATATTATTATTTTAGTAAAGAAAATTATTATCTGAAAGTATTCTTAATTGCATATTTCTTAGAATTCCTGTTAGCTGTATATCCGTGTACATTTTCTTGCAAATATAAATAAAGTTTTGTTTTAATAGTTTGTCTTTTTTCCAAGAAGTTGATTATGGAGATCATTCATGATTAGAGAACCAAGAGGACTATCTATCATAAAGTGGTGCCAAAATTGTGATCTTTATTGACTCAAGAGAATATAATGCATAACATAGGCTTCAACAGGCATAAGGACAGTGCATATTAAAACAAGGTTCGTAATATCGGCCGTATCTAAAGGTTGTGGCCAATCTCAATCCGATAGTAACTGTTACCACTGGCTGAGGCTGATACTAACATTGACATTCTCTTTCCGGTCAATTTGGAAAGAAAAAAATTAGAAAAGAGAGAATCTGGAATAACGATGTTGACACAATGATTTGGCATGTCGAAGGTCTACATACTACAACATGATAAGATCCTTATCGACCAACTTGTTGAAGTTATATATATATATATATATATATATATATATATATATACTCACAACATCCATTAATCTAAAGATTGTTACACCAAAGATAATATGAAATAACAAATAACAACCTTAACCATGCCCACATATAAGAACAATGGAGACATACAAATTACAACGATTATTGAGGAATTAAGCTTATGAGTTATACCATGAAACTGTAAGAGAATAATTGAACAAAGATTAAGAAAATAGACTAAAGTTTCAGAGATTTGGTTTTGTGCTGGAGAGACCAAGTATGAAAGCCATTTACTTAGAAGATTAATGAAAAAATTAGAGAAAAATAGAGATTCACACATTGTTTTTATTGATTTGGAGAAAGCTTATGATCGAGTTCCTAGGTAGATAAGGTAGAATTTGAAGAAGAAACAATTTCCTATTAATAATATTAGGACTATTAAGGATATGTATAATAGAGTTACGGTGACCGTGCTAACTATTAGAGGAGATACTAACCCGTTCCTTATTGCCATTGGTTTGCATCAAGGATCAACATTGAGTACTTACCTTTTTGCTATAGTTATTGATGGCATTGCTAGGCATATCCACGAAGAGGTTCTATGGTGTTTGATGTTTGCTGATGATATTATATTGGTTGATGAGAATAGAGAATTGTTAGATGCTAAAATGGAAGTGTGAAGAGAGGCTTTGGGATCTAAGGGATTTAAGATTAGTAGAACAAAAACATAGTATATGAAATGTACTTTCAATCCGAAATCAAAAAGCAACGAGAGGGGAGTCCATATAGATAGAAAACAGATACCTAAGAGTGATAACTTCACTATTTATGATCAATTATTCATCATGCTAGAGGTATTGGAAATGATGTCATGCATATAATTAAAACAAGATGGTTAAAATGGCGTGCTTCTGGAGTACTTTGTGATCACAAGATATCTCTTAAGTTGAAAGAAAAATTCTACTAGACTACTATAAGACCAACCATGCTGTATGCATCAGCGTGTTGGACAATTAAGAAACAACATATTCAGAAAGTTAGTGTAGCTGAAATGATAATACTAAGATGGATGGGTGGCAATACATTAAAGGATAAGATAAGAAATGAGTGCATCCGTAAGAAGTTAGAGGTGTCGCTAATTGAAAATAAGATGAGAGAAAATCGACTTAGATGGTTTGGCCATATATAACGTAAATTAATAGATGCTCTCTTATGGAGGAGCAATAATATACTAGTTAATTGTGTGAAGTAGGCCTAGAAAAACATGATTTAAAGTGTTAAAAAAGGATATGGATTTTGTTAGCGTTACAGATGACATGACCCTAACGAGAGCCGAGTGGAAGAAGAAGATTCAAACAAGTGACTCCAAAATTTGGGATAAAGTCTTCGTTGTTGTTATTGTTGATATAATTATGCGTAAATGTATGGAACATTTTCTAGTTATATAATAATAATTATTGTTGATTTTGATGGGTTATTTATACTATCCTCCTATATGTTTTCGGTTTATTAAACCGATCTCCCTTACTTTGAAAATAATTACACAGAACTCTCCTCTGCGTTATGTTGTAAGGGTGGTTAGTGTAATAACCCTTTACGTAAAACATAAAACATAGGGGAGGTCCATATAATAAACATAAAACATAGAGAATGTTAGTGTAATTATTTTCAAAATAGAGGAGGTCCGTTTAATAAACTGAAAACATAGGGGGACATTAGTGTAAATAACCCTAATTTTGACTTAGTAAACGAAGAACTTCGAAACTCTGATCCGAAACCTATGAATTTGCCGAAACCACATATACCAATACTCATAAGAAGTCCAAAACCGATTTGATATCGATAATGCGGACCTTGTATCAAAATTGTTATAATTTTTCAATGCAGCAACAAGTACAAGGCAACTGTTGGCATAGTAGACCTATAAATGGTCATAGGAAGCAAAATGTACCTTATAGTGTGCATAGCTGTGGCCGCGTTCTCTCTTTATAATTAGACAAGGATCAACAAAGCAGTATTAAGAACAAAACATGTGAATATCAATTTAATCCAACTAAAATGAAGATGTGGGCTTTCTACACCAAGAGATGAAAGCGTGGTAGTTGTTACTTTTTCAAAAACATTCTATAAGGATCAATAGATAAAGTAATGCTATAGAATGGAAGCTGTGTTCATAACCTGGTATGAGGTGGAAGAGTATGTGACCTTATATAAAAACAGTTGAAGGCGTTTTTCAATAATTTGTATAATATAGTAAATAAATGATAATCATATCACCAAAATATTGCGAACACATAATATTCGGTCAGTGCAATGTACTTTTTTCTTTGTTAATGTTGGTAGTGTGATACTCCATGCAGTATAAAATATAAATGTGGCAATTTATTCTCATGTTCAAGGTGTTTCATGTTCTCTTGCTCTTGATAATTTCTTCCTCTCTAAATTTGCTTTGATCTTTTTTTTTTTGAATATTTTATGTTTCTTACTGAAGAAACTGAAGCAAATTTGAACAAGAAATATTAATCTGTTTAGAGAGGGGGCTAATGGAAACATAAACTATCTTATGAATCAATCCTTGACATGGATGAACAAACAAATTGTTAAAGGCAAAAGATGAATGAGCAAATTCATATACCTGAGCCAGTATAGTCATATTAGCATAATGGTTGTTATGTTTGTAGAAGCCCTATAGTTTTCTTATTACCGCAAGCTACTCCATACATAATATACCAAGTCGGTACATTAAACAACACAACATGTTATACATATGATTGCTTATGAACAACAAAAGGGTATACTTTTGGTGAATTTGAGGATCTTATGTTTCCAACTATTCGTTGTAAAATTAGGATTTGTAAAGTTTTTTTAAGAAATGAAAACTGTGAAGTTGTGGGCCTTCATATTTCCGTTGAGGTTTGGAAATGTTTGAGTAAAAGGATTGACGGATCTAACTAATTTATGACCCAGATTCTAGGGACTAGAAAAATGTGACAAATGGAGTACTATTTTAGTACGATAGGCAAAAACAAGGAAGATATGAAGAGTTATACTGTCGAGGAATCAAGGTTGATTCATACCATGAAATTGTAGGAGAAAGTAAGCGAAGAAGATAAAGAAAAACAAAAGAACTTCAAAGAATTGATTTCGTTTTATGCCAGAGATATCTACGGATGAAGCAATTAACTTTCTAAGAAGATTAATATAAAATTTATTAGGAAGAACTGGGATCTAAATATAGTTTTTTTAAACTTAGAAAAAACTTATGTTCGAGTACCAAATGATATAATATTTTGGCTTTTAGAGAATAAACAACTCTCTTGGTAGATATAGTTAAATTATATAGGATATATTTATATGATAATCATTACTGGCATGTGTATAATTAGAGGAGATACGATACCTTTGCCCTTCAACATTGGCTTAACTAGTACTAAATTTGCAGTCATTGATGAAGTTATTAGTCATATTCAGGATATGATTCCATGTGTATGATGTTTGCTGATGTTATTATGATAGAACTTAGTTGATGAAATATGAAATGGTTTTGACTTCTAAAGTTTAATTGTAAGGGAAACATTGGAATCTAAGAATTTTAAATTAGCAAGACAAGAACATAGTATTTGAAATGTAACTTCAAGTAGAAGTCAAACAATAACGAGGGGTGAGTCCATATTGATAGTCAAAAATACCATAGGGGTAACAATTGTCAGTATTTAGGATTAATAATTCATCTCATAGAGAGACTTAGAAAATCAGTGTTCTAAAATTCGCTATGCGGAGGTCCTCCTAGCGCCTATGCCAACATATATATATATTTTTAATTTGTAATTTGAAATCCATAATACAAATTTGAAGTTTGTAATTCAGAATTTGAAATCAAAACATATTCTAAATCCATACTACAATTAATAATTTTTTAAATTTAAAATTTAAAATTTATATTACAAATTTGGAATTTTCGATGTTCTAAATCCAAATATAATCTTAAAATCCAATCAACATAGCCATAATACAACTAAGCATCAAAAATAAAAATAATAAAAAAACTTAAAATTCGAATAACTGAACATGGCCGAACATGTTCGAAAATGCGCACAAATCTGTCGAATAGGGGATTTTCTGTTCGGTCTAGGGCCTCCTTGGCCGATTTTTAGAACACTTGCTTAGAAGGATATTATTCATTAGATTAGAACGTGGAAGGCTATTGTTCATTAAGAAGTTAATCTTAAGCACTGATACCAGTTGGGAAGATAAACATGAAAACTGTAAATTTTGTTCAAATCAAGTAGTTAATAATAACTCTAGAATTTTTGGATTACAATTGAATGTCTTTTCAGAAAGGACTCATCTATATAGAAAGAGAAAAAAATATTTTTCTTAAAGCAATTTTAGAAAAATAAGAATCTCTTTTACGAAGCTACTTTTGAAAAAAGCAAAGTACCTTACAAAAGTAAATTTCATAAAAAACTTTATTAGAGTAGCTTTGAAAAAGTACAAGGGACCACCACGTTTTTTTGTACCGGATGAATATGCAGTCTTTGTATCACTCCAACATATTGTCAGAATTGTGCTTCTCGACAATATCGTCCAACTACTCTACGAATTTTGCAAAGAGATTCTCCTTATCTTCAACTAAAGTATAAACTCATGAAGTTGTCCGATGCCAATTTGGTTTCAAACCTAATTTAGCATTTTCAAGGAAATGCTCAATATATTTTGGTTACATAGTGATCTCATGGACCAAGTTGAGGTTTGTATAGACCAGACCTTAGAAGCCACAAGTAGGAGCGGGGACGGGAGTAGGAGAGCACGACTACATAGAAAAGTCTAAAGCTGGGAGCGTGATGGGAGTGTGCGCTGGTAAATTTTTTATGTTTATTAATTATTGTTATCAAAATTTAGAGATATCTTAATATTTATTAGAATTTATAAAAGTTTACTTCAAAGTTACAGAGTGATCTTTCGCATGGTGATTTTTGTGATGTCAATGTAAGTAATACTTGGTTTCTTTTTTACTTTGATGAACGCGTATTATTTTTTTTTTTCAATTTTCTTTCCAAAATTTCTGTCCCCTTTTAAAATTCTGATTCTGTTATGGAAAGCGCTCTTGTCGTTGGAAAAATGAACTCTCGAGTCACTCCTAAGTAAGAACCACTGAATAGCGGTTCTTAGTGAGATTCGGTGGCCTCTTTTGAGATTATGGCTTCTAAGGAATAGACAAAGTATATTTGTAGAGATTTTATCGAGGAGCACAATCTCAATAATATGTTTGAGTGAACACTTGGACGACTTCATATTCATCCAGCACACGAAAGGACGCGATGGATCTGTTTTACTTTTCGAAAGCTACTTTAATAAAGTTGGTTTTATTAAAGTTTCTTTTGTAAAAATGCTTTACACTTACAAAAGTCGCTTTGTGAAAAACATTTTTTTACTTTTCTAAAGTTATTTTATGAAAAGTAGATTTTGTTTTCAACTATATATAGATGAGTCATTCTTTCTTAAGAGAGAACCACTTCTAATCGAAAAAGTGTAAGAGACTTTTGAACAAGTACTTTGATCTGAATAAGGTTTTTGAGTTTCCGCGCTTATCACTCCAACCGAGTTTATCTTGTCGTGATTCTATTTTTTCTTTTAAAATGATGGATTTAGATCAATGTTCTAAAAGGCGGCTGCCTAGGCAACGCCTAGGTGTTAGGCATCTGGTGCTCGCCCGATGCCCGCCTAGGCGTCTGCCTAGTCCCCTCCGACGTCCAACTATGCATGTTTGGAGATTTTGTGGACTTTTTTCTGCAATTTTCAGTAGGATTTTTGGATTTTTATTTTTTTTAACCGTCTAGATCTAGATGGCTGCCTATGCAGCCGCCGCCTAGGCGGACAAGGCGGTAGACGGCGGGTGCCCGTCCGACTAGCGTCTAGCGCTTTTCACAACCTTGATTTGGATGCAATTGATTGAAGAATAATTCTTAAAAGATTTTATAAGAAAAAGTTTAGGAAGAAATATCCTAAACATAATAAAAAAAAACTTTGAGAAATGACAGTTTTCTAAAACAAACAAATATAGTAGACCGAGAAAACCCAAGTCTAAACAAAAAAAATGTTGGAAAACTCGGACAATTTGTAAATGAATGTAAAGATAAAGTCAAAACTTTAGAAAATATCTATATTGCTACTTTCAATAATGATTATGAAATATGTTTAGGTGAACAAAAACTATTGAATTATTTACAAGTTTTACATACCAGTATAGGTATGAAAATTCTTAGAATAGTTCCTAACTCAGGATGGGCTATTGAACTAAATATTTAGAAAAATTGTAGAGTCATTGATCCAAATTAAATTGATGAAATCAAGGTTTTAACTGAAGACCGCGGTCAACAGCCTTATTGAAAACACAAAGGAATAATGATAGATAATCACACCTAGGTTTGGATCACCTTACAATGGCCAAACTAGTTACTCTTCCATAACTAAACTTTTATGCTGCATATTCTTTTTAATATAAAAGATTATACTAATAATTATGTCTACATAAAGCTTGTTAATTTCTATAATAACTATGAACACCTTACACATTATGTAATGGCAGATACAGGTGCAACCAACAAAAGTGCAATAAGACCCAAGTTGGTTCCTCTGGAATACCAACAAAACAAATTGTCACTGATATCAGTTGACACCATGTTTCTGCATTATTAACTGAACTTACGATCTAAGAATTTTAAATTAGTAGGACAATAACGTAGTATATGAAATGTAACTTCAACTAAAAGTCAAAAAATAGCGAGGGATGATTATATTGATAGGCAAAAGATACCATGAGAGTAACAGTTTTCAGTATTTTGGATCAGTAATCATCACATGGAGAGACTTAGAAGGATATTATTTATTGAATTGAAACATGATTTTTGAAATTGAGAATCTTGAAGTGCTTTGTGAGCGGAGTATAGCCTTGAAATTGAAATACAAATTGGTTTTATGATACAAGTCCTAAATCTTCTATATTTAGAGTTAGGTACCCCAAATATTAGTAAATGCAAAAAGTCCCCCAAAGCCACACAATGTGGGTTAAGAGTTCCCCTCCACCTACTTAGCCAAAAACTAACCCAACCATTGGGTTACATGTATAAAATTACCATCTTGTCCTTCCCCCTTTTATTTTCCTTCTTCCACCATTAGCTCAAACAAACCCATAAACCTGCATTGTTCTTCCTCAAACATTAGCTCAAAATAACTCATAAATTTCTATTGTGTAGCATGGATTGAAGAGAAACTCATGGACCCAAAGAGTAATTAGTCTACCTATGAACCCTTCGTAGTATGAGCTCAAGAAGAACACTTGGTTTTATTATCTACAAGGGGTAGACATGAACCGAAGAATGAACCTTGAATACCCATGAACCCATTGCATTATCTCGATCGAGAACGACCCATGAACACATTTCTATTTATATGCTTCACTAATAACTCATGAACTCATTATTATGATAAGCTAAAGCAGAAGCCATTGTTAGGTATGAGGAGGAGATGATGAAGACGGTGACAAAATGGTTAAAAAGAACAATTATGTTAAAGTTAACGGAATATACCTAGCTCTAAATATGAAAGATTTAAGAGACTTATATCGAAAACACCCAGTACAAATTCTTCAAAGCATCGACCAGCCATGTTTTAGTGATAGGAGTTTTGGCAATTGAAGCATGTGCAGGGAATGATCGTAAGCTGATTTTGTGAAATAGGTTTAAGTTATGCAATTAAAGCTGCATGTATGCAACAAATGCAGCCAATGCATCCAGACATAGTACGCTGTACTTTTTCGAAACAACAAGAACACTGCAGAATACATTAGGACACCAAAATTGGTTTTGCGTCCGTGTCACTGTCTTTTGTCAGGTTACCCTTGTAGCATAACAGTAAAGTATATAGACCCTATTGAGAGATTTCGTGTCTCCAGGAGAAGCTTGTTCCTTTCCAAGGCCAATTGCATTGGGAAACAAAATTTTGGCACATCAATGTTTTAGAATGTTTAGTTACTTAGAAACTTACCTACTCAAACAAAATCTTGGCATTATCAACATGCTCTGCACCATGCAGTTATTTATGAATTTTTACTCTCTTTTTCCATATGTGATGTGAAACAAGTGGTGGTTGTCTTTCTCCACTGAAAGGTATACAATGTGAACTACTAACCATGGTTCGAGTACCCATAACGGGATCGGTATCGAAACCTTCCTAATTGGCAGTTTTGGGACGATTTCGAGGGGGTTTGGTGTTTATGGATCAGTTGGTTTTGAGAAGTTTCTGTATCGACTTCAGCCAATATCACAAACTATGCTACTAACTAGAAGATTTGTTGGCATTCTTCCTTGCGAGAACCTTGAATGATACATTTTATAGTGAAATAAAATTACAAATTTGCTTATATCAGAGTTCATCATCTTCCATGCCTAGCTAATGAATGTCCCATTAATCGTAAGATAGGCTACCTCAGTATACTGCCTAGAGGTACAGAGTTACCATCAAAAAATTGTGTTGCATGTCTAACAGTTGTGCTGCAAACAATAGGGTGTACATTTGGTCTATTCAGTTCAATCAAACACGTAACCAACTGCATAACAGCGAACAAAATCACACCACATAATTTCAAAACCATATTTGACCAAACAGTACCGAAGAAATTGGTTTATACAGGATTTACTCATTCTTAACCCAAACGTTGAGTCATGACATCAAAACAAACTTAGCAAAGCTACGAAGTACACACATAAATATAAGCAACTATATAACAAAGAGCCAAATCATGGTGTATAAATACATAAAATGCATCAATAAATGCACGACATTGAGTATTAGGCTACATATTATTCATATTAAATGTGGTTCTTGCGATTCATACTGAACTGTCTTCTCAGAACCGCAAATATACAAATCACACCCCCCCCCCCCCCCCCCCCCCCCCCCCCCCCCCCCCCACACACACACACACACACACAAAAGAAAGGAAGAAGAACAAGAAGAAAACAAAATAGAATGTTAACAAGAAGAAAACAAAACAGAATGTTATAATTCGGCTAGGTTTGGTATTGTGGTATGAACAACATACTTCACACTCCTACCAAACAGTATATTTCCTTTTGTACGAGTCTGAAAGAAAGTGAAGCAGACAACAACAAATCAAGCAACTAGAGGCTCCGCCGTGCCCTAGTTGCCTCAAATGATCATTCTTGTGATAATTTTATTACTTTGCGTTGTAGTGGAATGATTCATCTCACTCCCTAGTAGGGGTATGGGCCATCTCTCTCCCGATGTAGGGTCTCTGGCTATATCCCACCCCTCATTTCCATTTTAATCCCAATGGCAAAAGCCTAAGTTCATAGAAAAAGGAAGTCCGAAATAATGGTTCGGTGTTTTGAGCCAATTGTGTGGAACTAGGTTGCATGGATGACACGGATATGGATAGTGGATAAGGATATGACACAGTTACGAGATACGAACATTTTCAAATTGGTACATATGTGTTTTCCTATTTAACATTATTACCGGCCCGGGTACCGACAATATGGATATGGACACCAGTTTCCCGTGCCTATGCAATATAGGTGTGCCTATGCAATATAGGTGTGAAACGTCTGCTAAATAGATGTAGTAATTGAGATACTGGACTATCAAAGATATTGATGAGACATAAGAGTGCAGAATATCAGATTGTTGATTAAAACCAGATAATCAATGAATCTCAACAGACCTCTTTGTTGTAGTTTACCATTCACATGTTAATAGTCATGCACATTGCTTCTGTTAGGGTAAGAAAGGCAATAGGTAAACGAGAACTATTCCAATTCAGGAGATGCTGTACACAAAATTCTTGCATGCATATAAGACTGAAGGTGATCAGCAATCATCTCTATTCTTTTAGCCTATTAAGTTCTTGAATAATCTCTCTTCAAATTATTTGTTGAGCTGCTCAAAGATCTAGTTCTATAAATTTTTATCTATGTACCCATGTATATATGTATGTTCATACCGTTGGAGCATAGAGAAACAATTGAATTAATTGTTAGGTTGTTTTATCAGTGACCGGGTGACAGTTGGGCGTACACTTGACCTTCCTGTATATTTTGGGGATGCAGGGAGCCGAGAGGTAAGCAAGTATTTTAGATGTGGAATAAGCTTATGTTTAAACTGCTTGTGACTTTTATTAATATTTTGGATATTAGGTTCTTCATAAAGTTGGGGCTGAGAGAGCTTGTGCTGCTGCAATTACTTTAGATACTCCAGGTGCAAACTATAGAACTGTTTGGGCATTGAGCAAGTACTTTCCCAATGTGAAGACCTTTGTTCGTGCCCACGATGTCGATCATGGCATTAATTTGGAGAAGGCTGGTGCAACTGCGGTAAGTTATACATGATTTCATCTCATGGTCAAGAATGGGTCTTTATGTATCCATTATCTCTTCTGGATAATTCGGGAACTGCCAATTGTTTTGATATAGCCATTCTTTAAAAAAAATTGAAGGTTGTCCCGGAAACACTGGAACCAAGTCTCCAGTTAGCAGCTGCTGTTCTTGCACAGGTGAAAATGTGATATAACTGCTATGGAAGCTATTTTGCTTTCTTTGTACTGAGGGCCCAATTAGTAGTGCTCCATAGTTCTACTTTTTAATTTTTAACGTGTCCTCTCCTTGCAGGCTAAATTACCAACCTCAGAGATTGCAGCAACAATTAATGAATTCCGATCCCGCCACCTTTCTGAGCTCACTGAGGTATGTATAACAAGTTGCATGCTATTACTTTATATTGAACATTCTTTGCCACTTTTTCTATTGATGTTCCAAACTGCTAAGTGCTGACATGTTGCATGAAAATTTGTCGTCTCTTAACTGTTATAAATTATTAATGTGTTAAAAACTTATAGGCATAATCAATAGATGTTGCATACTTGGTTCAGTAGGAGATTGAGTGGATTCTCATGCACTACAATCAGAGTCTTGATGCATATGGGCATGCAGACATTCATTCAGCAGACACACATACACGCGTGTCTGCAGATCCGTGCACGCACACACGCAAGGGCCATTCAAATTGACAATCTACACTGGCTGTTATGATCAATGACATTAAATTACCAACTGCGCACCATGCACAACGGCATGTTATGATATTCGAAAAATATTCCTTGCTAGTTAATATGGATGTGGACTATAATATTTGAGAATCCACATTATCTAATGGGATATCAACATTATAAAGAAATTACTGAGTAGATAACTGCAATAAGATCAACTTTCTTTTTTTTATAACCTGAAGCCTTATGTCGAATGGCTCTTGATACTTGGTGAAGAACTTTAAACATCTTTTTTTTGAGATAAAACGGTGTGAATAAATTCTCCCACGTTCCCTTAAACAGCATATTGGTTGTTTTCCACGCTTGTCAAAATGTAATTTAGATTTAAAATCTGTGTAAGCATTTATTTAGATATTTTAGGTGTGTTAAATGTAGTTCACAAGAAATATTCTGGAGGTTTTGGCCTTGGACCACTGGTCGACGACCTTAGTTTAGCATCCACCTAATTTGTGTCAACTAACTTGATTGAATTTCAAACTAGTTCAGCCTTTTTTCAAGGCCTTGACTGATGGCATCTACTGTTTTCCTGCAGCTATGTCAAACAACTGGAAGTTCCCTCGGCTATGGGTATTCAAGAATCATGTCGAAGTCCAAGGCTTCTCTCTCTGATTCGGAGGAAAACGACGTTGTTGAAGGATTGGCGATATGACCACATGCTTGAAGTAGGTGCAACAAATTTTGTTAGAAGTGTACAGCTGATAATTCTTCTCAGCAGCACATTTATGTAGAAAATAATAATAATTAGAGAAACAAAATGTTTACTTCACTCCATACTTGTTTTTTTCTCGATTTATAAATTTCTTGGCTTGTATGTCAGCATTTATTTTGAGGTCTTTCAGCTTTAATTGTAAATAAACCAAATTTTGGTTGATATGATATTCTCAAAATCCCATTATGGTTGATATGATAATTCAAATGGGTTGTGCTGGAGCATGTTGGCCAGGTCCGGAGCATTTGCCTTGTGCTTAGCACCTTTGTGTCAATAGAGCTTTTTGCATACCTACAATAATCCCGAACTAAGTTCAGATCCGATTGACTTCGAAGCTACTGCAGTATCAACAATAGCTTCAAAATAGAAATATTAGGGAAGAGGTGCAAGTAACAGATAAATTCATAACGTGTAGAAGTAACACGAGTGTATGCAATGTAATTAAGCAGAGGGAGGGAAGTGTTTTTCTTACAGTTACTTTTGTGAAGAGCAGTGGCCATCATTAGATGAATACTCACTAGTAGCAGAACCTAATTCAAAGTTTTCCAGTTGGGTTCATGATTTACGATAAAATGAGTAATAGCTACATTCCATTTATTTATTTTGGTATTTTTATCACAAGTGACACGAAAAGTTTAAGGTGGATTTAAGAAGAGCCCAGCTCAACAAGAAAGTCAAACCAGCCTCCTCGTTTGGTTCGCTGAAAGATAAGAAAATTAATTTTTTATTATTTTATTTTCTTTGGAAAAATTGCTATTAATTTATCTTTTCAAAGTTTGGAAAGACGAAGGCAATTTGAAGAAAAAGTGAATACGTGGGAAAGTAAATTTCTGGGTGGGTGGGTGGGTGGGTGGGTGGGGGGACGATCCCCTCCCCCCAAATGTGAATACATGGGAAAGAATAACATCAAACTTTAAAATAATAACATCAAATTTTAAAATAAAAATACATTGACTTAAAAAAATATAAACAAGTAAATCAAAATTTAAAATAACGCAACCAACAACAACATTGAAATTAAAAACGTTACAACAACATTGGAAATTAAAATGCTTAAAGCAATATAACAACATTCAAATTAAGACACTCTAAGACACTTTTAGAACGGTGGTAAATCATCCATATTTTCATCATATCCTCCTTAAAAGGAACCAAAGTTACTAAAATTAGTAGTATCGAAGTCATGGGATGACCCGCCTTGAAAATATCCTGATGTATCAAAATTATCGTGAGAAGTGTCAGCAGATGATTGTCGAGCTAGTCACCACGAGCCCTTTTTTCCATAATTTTATTTTTCATGGATTCTCAATATTAGCGCTCATTTGGATTTTTGATGGAATCCAAATCCAAATGAGTGGTGGTATGCATCATTTTTATAGGAAAAAAGTTAGTGGGTTAGAGTTGTATAAATAATATTAAATAAAATAATATTATCCCGGTAAATAATGTTAATAATATAACGTTAATGTATATGATTATATTAAATAGTCGTGAAGAAATAAATTTATGTAGAAATAAATAATAGTTGTTTATTATTTGATGATTGATGGATTGAAGATGTAAAATTTTAAGAATAGCATAATATAGGAATTTTTTTTTTTTTTTTTGTGCCTTCAAATTGAGAATTTTTTTTAGGATAGGTTGGAGATGGCCTTAGCCCATCTGTAGATATAGTGGGCTTTTTTGTCCGGTCCATCGAAAAGAGCTATAAATACCACCAGCCTCACCGATCGGAACGCTGCTCTCATTCTCTCTCCTCCATTTTCCCGCGCAAAAACCATGAAGCCTCCTCCTTCACTCCTACTCAGAACTCCCAAACCTCCAGTCCAAATGCGCGGGAAATCGAAGAACTCCGGCGAAGCAAAGGCCCTCTCCAGCATCTCTTCATCGTCGGACTCTTCTTCCGCCGAAGCAAAGCACCACAGCAACAACAATCACAAGGTTACTTCACTCCTCCCCAAACCCTAACCCTAACCCTAATTTATCATCCTCTTCTTCTTCTGTAGGTCGTCGCCCGAAGCCTCAGCTCCGACTTCGACTCCGCACCGGAGGTGAAGGAGGAGGCAGAGGAACCATCCGATCTGCCGGATCCCGACCTCAGCTTCGGCAACCACGTCCTGGTGAGCCGCAAACCCTAATTTCACTCCAACTTAAATTAGTGTAGCTCCCGTGTCGGGCACTCCGAAAAACACTAGGACACACTTGAAGTTTCTATCTCTTCTACAGGACGAGTCGATCTCGTTTGAGGCGTTCGATTCGCCAGCGTTCTCTTCAACGCTGACTGTGGAGACTACGGAGAAGGACGAGAATGAGGACGAGAATGAGGAGGCGACGACCGAGATGGTTGTTCGGAGCGCGGTGGTGTGGAGGGAGTGGCTTAATCTCTGCTCTGATCCGGTCTTCTTGGCAAGGTTCCAGATCGGGCTCACTGTGCTACTGATATCACTGGTCGCATTGTTGAATGTCGTGGCAGTAGCTTCGTGGTCAGATTGGGTTGGCGGCATCGACCAGTGGAGTTTCTCTGATCTGCCTCCAACTTGATTTTTCGGCATTATACTAGGTATAACTGCTATTTTTTTATAAGTTTTCGTTTCTTACAAAACTTTAGTAGTTTTTTCTTTTGCGTGTATTCTCGAAATCATTTTTGTACAATGCAATAGTAGTCGCGAGGCAAGCAGAATATTTGTGACGAAAATTTCCTATGAGTATCAGTTTCGGCAGTTTTTGGTGGTTTCCAATCTGTTGATAGTTTTGGTGGTTTTGGGGCCCTCTCAAGCAGGATTTGTTACATATAGATTTAGGAGTTGTGGAAATTACTTGCAGATTTTATAGTATTAATTGGTTATAATATGGAATCTTTAATAGGGATCACACTGGCAGCATATAACATTATAGAGCAAAGTACACGAAATATCAGTGCAACACAACTCAAGCTTGACCTATATGAAACGGATATATTTTTAGTGTTTTGTATACAGTATGTAAGGATCTATAGAGAAAAAGAATCTGGTGCGATGTGAAGGACATGTGATCAAATATAATTGTTTACTTGGGAAAGTTTTTTTTTTTTTGTTGAAAGATTTTTGTCATAATGAAGTAATACAATGCACATAATTTTATGTACATTAAAGATAAAGATGCTAGACTGTAGTATCAATTGAATCAACACATCATAGCTGGAAGTGTTTAGACTGATTTAATTTTAATATTCTTGAAACGTTTAGGTTTTTATAATTTCAATGTTAGTAGTCTGGGATGTTAACTTAGGTTGTCATAAAGAGTAAACAATCAAACCCTAGCCTGCTGGTAGTGTCAAAATATCCTTTGCCCGTGCCAAAATGCTAGTAGGATCACTTTAAGAGGTTTAGTTGTGATATCGGCATATGCAACTAAGTTTCAAAAACTAGGTTTGGCGTCGGTTTCAGCCCCTCCTATGAGTATCGGTTTTAGCAGTTTTGGGTGTTTGCGGTGGTTGCAGGTCAATTGGCTTTGGTATATAGGTAGCGTACAAAGAAAAGCACCCTACACTGATCCCGAGGAACCAAACAAGGACTATGGTTTGACTTTTCATGGTACCTGAACCATAGCACCCGAGGTAACTTGGTTTTCAGGCTGTCCAAACGAATGTTACCAGGATCGTGGGTCGCTTTGGTACATGGTACGTGTACGCGTTATGGTACCTCAGCCGGTACGCGGTGCGGTGGGGGTAGACTTATTCCGTACGCTATTTGGGATCGCTGTTCATTTTTATCTGGATCGTCTTTTGTACCATATACAATTATATAGAAGTATATACCAAATATCATACGTTCATAATCGAAGCCATCAAAATCCAAGTGAAGGAAAGCATAGACAATATTCTTGTAACTAAACCAAATATCATAAGTTCATAACCAAAGCCATCAAAATCCGGGTCGCTAAATTTGACGAACGTCGCGAACGCATCCCGTTCCGGGTCGTTCTTCCCAATTCGTGGAACCGGGGGGGGGGGGGGTTTGGCTAATTAGGCAACTATGGTCCAAACCAAACACATCTTGAAGCCCAATAGTAACATCTGCCTAATGTAATTTCTTTCTTCCTTACTCATATCAACCTTTGCTATCTAAAGTTACATCATAGATGCTAACCATCTTTACATGGTACTGGAATTTGGGATGATATTGTAATTGGTTGATGTGCAACATTCATTTTATCTTTTGTAATTTCCTTAAGGTTGATATATGTGAGATATGCCCTCCATGCTTTTATAAGGTATGCAATTTTACTTATCAAATTAAAATAGTTGTCTCATGCTCTGGATTATTTCCCCTTACCCTTTGTCTTTCATTGTCATTTTAGTCTTCCTAATTGGAAATACTAGTAAGATTTGGAGCAACTAGATACTGAACTATCTAGGGACTGGAATGGATGGGAAAAGTCAAAATTTGACATTGATAAATAGCCAAATTATTAGGACCAAAAGATGAATGAAGAAACTTCATATAACCAACTCGATTTAGTTGGATTAGGGGGTTTCTTTGGCTTGCACAAGAACTTTAACCTTCCTATCATAAGCTACCCATACATTAAAGAGCAGAAAACATTAAACATCTTGCTTAGAGATGATAAACTCAGAAGATAATTTTGACAAACCTGATGATCTCATTTTTCCAAGTATACTCTTCAAGTTGAGGTGTAAATGTAAAATTGTGGTCTAGAGGAAAATACACTCCCTACACTTAGCAACATTTCATCTTTGGCAAACCCGCCCCAGCCCTCTATATAACAGGTGCTCGTCTTTTTGGTGACTTCATGCTGAAAGTGCATTATCGGGATCAAGTAGCATTACGCTAAAGGTAGGTGTTGCTTGATTGCACACATATGGAGCTGTTGTGCCACTATAACTCTTTCACATCACTTGCAGCAAGTGTGTTGCGCAAGATAATCTAGATTAACAATAGGACAACAATGTGTGTTTGGTTGGATGCAATGGAAAGAACATTATTGTTCCTCACACAACAAATTATGTACAAGTATTTGGTTGCAGGTGCAACTTCACTTACATACTTCTACGTTGCAAGTACTTTCTATACAACGCTAGATCAGAAATCCTCCATTACCTGATGTCAATCTTGTTAGGGTTATATACTAAAAGTATCATTTTGTATTAACTACATTTTTTTAATTTTTGAACGAGAATCACATGGACAAATGTTTACATATTGTAATTGTTATAATGTTAATGCAAGTGTCTGATATTCTATATTGTGGATAATATGGTATATGGTATCACACATAAGATCATATTATCAGTTTCCCGTTGGATATATAAATAGTTCACAACCTAGATGGATTTGGACAAACCATTGGTAAGGTAGTATAATCTGGTATTAGTCTATCTTGACTATAGGTTTACACTAGTACACTTTGTGTGTATTGAACATGACTACTTGAGGTTGTTCTCTTTGTACTGACTACATAAGAAAACAAACACCTATGTTATTATGGATGTTTGTGCTCTTAATCCGGATATAATAACAGACATATATATGCAATGCGCATTACTTTGACTCTTATAAAAGAGAGATTCATTATGGGTCAATAACCTCCATGAATTGGGTAATGACATTGTATGTGATGGATTGTTGATTATAAAAGTAATCAATGTCCCGATATATCGGGTTTATGATGTCCATTTAAGAAGCTCATAAGGATTGTTATGTAAATCCTACAGGTGGATTATATCCGACATGACAAATAAAGTTGAGTGGTACTATTTAAGGATAAAAGATGTCGATCAATATAGTTATCCGTAACTTAATTTGATCGACGGAGATTCGATATCTTAACATGGGGAGACGAATATGGATATAATAAGAAGGAGCTTATAAACATAATTTGGGATTAGGAAAGTAGTGCAACTATAGCTCTTTAGTGGACCGGGCTATTGTTAATGGGTCTGGGTTGTGTGTTCGGGTTGAACATGGGATACCCAAATCCGTTAGGAGACTTAATCCTAATTTTTTCTTATGGTCCATGTCATAGCCTATATATACTCTTTATTCTATGGCCGTCATATGCATCCAAGGGAGGAGCTTTCTCGAAATTCGTTTTTGTTGGTGTTGTTTCCTTTGGACTAGTAAAAATATTCCCACATTGGCTACACCATCAAGTGGGTATCTCAATATAATACTTTGTATGTGTTGAGGTGTGCACATGGGGTGTGGTGGAGCACATGGGTGTCATGTGGGGAGTTTTATTAGGAGGAAAAATGATTAACTCCTCTATGAAAGCATTTATGCTTTTTGCATATTCTTGGAATTAATTCCATTGGAGCTAAGCCCCAACTCGTACTTGGGTTCGGAACTCAGGTTCAATGGCGTAAAGTTGTGCTTTGTTGGTGTAGTGTCCCGCTCTGCGTTGGCACTATGTACAAGAGATATCGGTTTGCTGACTCAAAAAGGAAACCTTCTTGAAGAGCTCCTTGTTGAACCAGAAGATGACTGATCTAGGTGAGTGGGCAGAACTTCATTCTCTGATTCTTGCACGCCTTAATAATGAATCTGAGTTTTTGCAATGCTTGCTTGCTTAATAAGATAATGTTCTCATTGAGAATGATAGAACGAGAACTTGCTTGCCTAAAAGAGATAGAACCATTGTCATGCCAAGTATAGAAATGAATATTGCATGCTAGTTACACCATGGTTGTAAAAATTGCTAGTCGGTTCGCGGAGACTATGGATTAATCGGAGACTAGTCGGATTAATCGGTTTTGAGTTTATATATATATATATATATATATATATATATATATATATATATATTATTTTGAGATGTAATAGTTAATTTTTGCTGCCCCAAACGGGAGGGAGAGAAGGAAAGCCCTTCCTGCAGTGGGCTCCAGAAACGTACTGACACAGTACACAAGTGGGTCCCAACCCTTGTGGCCTGTTCCTCTCCTTTATATATATATATATATATATATATATATATATATAATAAATTATTTTGAGATATAATAGTTAATTCCTGCTGCGCATGGGAAGGAGAGAAGGCCCCAGAAACGTACTGACACAGTACACAAGTGGGCCCCAACTCTTGTGGCATGTTCCTCTCATTTTTTTCTTCACATCAGCATCAAATCACTGTCAGCACTAGCGCTATCACTATCACCGTCCCAACACCAACACCAAAAGTCAATAATATCACTCTTCCCATAACTCACTCCCATCTCCTCTATTTCTCCAGCATTATTACTATTTTAGTATTTTATTTCCAATGCTGCCACTAGCACCATCATGAACAAGAGCAGCCACCAGCAGCAGCAGAAGTTGAAGCCGGTGCCACCTCCCCCCACTTCACATAGTGGCGCTTTTACCAGCTCCACCACGCCCACTCCTCCGAAAGAATGGGTATGAGTCATTTTTCATCTTTTTTACTGTTTTTTTTGAACCATGGACAAGTCGGCCGACTAGGCCCGAATAGCCGTCTAGTCGGCCGACTAAGCTTGATTACTGCTTTGGCCGATTTTTTCGCCGCCTAGCCCCCAAATCGAGTCGGAGGAGGCCGACTGCCGGCTAGTCCCCGACTAGTCGGCCGCCAAGTCCGATTTTTACAACATTGAGTTACACTGACACCGCTATCGAACGAATCTTGTCATGCTAAGGAAAGAGTAGAACTGCATGCTTAACTTGAAGAGATAAATAGACCCGTGCTATGCTTGCTTAAATTAAAGATCGTTCGTATGTTTGCTTGTTGTCGTATATATAATTGCTTGTCTTTAATGCAAAAGCTAGATTGACTGTATGCTTGTTTTGTTATAAAGAGTAAATGGCTTGTTTTGTTAGAGAAGAGACTAGTAGCCTGCCCTGATGTTCCGGTCCTACGGGATCTAGGGGGTGCGGCTATTAGATAAGAGAGATGGATTGAAAGTTTGTGTTGTCACGTTGTGTTATGCTTGTGATATGCTTCTTATCGAGGAGCTTGCGGGGGATGGAGGCTAAACGACAAGTTTGGAGACTAATAGTGCGTCCTGATGTTCCGGTCCTACAGGATCTAGGAGTGTGGCTATTAGAATGGTGGATGAAAACTCTGATGGGGTGAGACTAATAGTGTGTCATGAGGGTATGACTATTAGATGGGAGGCGGTGTTTCTGTTGGGAAGAGTTTGAGTTTGGGTTAGAGAAGTTAACTTATTCATGGAGATAGCTGCATTTCAAGTAGTTAGGGCGCATGCTAGGCTAGCCTTCTTGCATACCTAACTGTTTCATGCAGAGACGGACAAGAAAGAGAACATTGTATATATATGCAAATTGTCGCTAACTTGTATGTCTGCTGCAGGGATAACCGTTCGGCAAGGGATAAGAATCACTACATAAGTGATATATCGTTTTGCACTGCTCAGAGATGGAAGAGTGTATATATATATATATATATATATATATATATATATATATAGGCTTTCTTGTTCATGATCATGTGCATCACATAGTTTATCTGATAGTGTTTCATGCATTTACATCGGTCGGACAATGGCTATTAGTGCAGAGCTGAACCTTGGTCATGACTGCTATTTTGAGCGTATTTTAGTGAAGAGCAACCATGAGTCACAACTGCTAATAGCATCAGATAAATGAGTCATTAGTTAGCTGGATTACCGCTACTGATCCTGAGTTTCTCGGGGACTGACATCTTATAGATAGTTCATCTTGTTTGCTTGATAGAATGATAGTCCACTAGACGCTGCATTGCCCCTAGAGTCTTTGAGTATAGCTCACGAGACACGCTGCGCTAACCCTGATTGGTACATCGTGCTTGAACTGTTTGCTTTGTGATGCTTGGTTGTATTGAACTGAACTCTGATTTCAAAGATGTTTCCAAAAGAAATAATATGACTCTGCTCTTGTACTGCATGTAACGAACCTAGGTAAAACTAGAAAGATCACTAGTAATGTAATATTTTATAACATAATTACTTAGTGTTGGTTTTAGTGAATGTTGCTTCTGTTCGTTGATTTTATACTCACCAGTATTTTCTCCAAAGTGCTGACCCACCAACAATTTGCTTGTTCGCAGGTGCTGGATCGTCCAAGGAAGCAATAGTCGTGCCATATCCCCAGGACCCGAAAATCTGGTGTCGATGTCTTGAGGCGTATTGAGATATTTTTGAGCCTCTTTTGTATAGAGGGACAATGTATGGAACGATGCTATTGTATTCAAAGAACCTCGTACCTTGAGCTTTGTCCCGTTTACTCAGATGGATTATTGTTTGTAACACTCTCTCCGCTGCATACTCGATCGGTTCGATGATAGCCACAATTTTAACGATGTTGCCTTGTGCGAGCGCAAGCCCAGGTTCGCACGGCATCACGCCTCGATGGCAAACGATATATGTCCCGCTGGAGCACCGGGGCGCGGTGATTCGCGTCCGGCGGGGGCGTTGTCGGGACCTTCGGGATCGGGGCGTTATGGTTATCATCGAAACGATCGAGACACCTTATCATTTCATTTTGCTCTATCCAAGATATTTAAAATTCATTTCACTTTGCTTTATCCAAGATATTTAAAATCCATCAAGTCATGTCTGTTCATGTCGTGATTATAATTCGTCTAGCAAAATTATTCAACTTCAATATTACCGTTTGATAAATCCAGAGTCTACTTCTAGCATTCCTCAAACAACTAAGTTCAAATACTCAAGCCAAAGTCTATCCACTTTTGATACGTTTCATTCATCGAGTTCGTTTGGAATAATCACCGAACATGTTCCCGTGAGTTCGATCATCCCCGTCGGACGTGAAATTACCACGCAGGATAATCGTTCTCGGTCGGGACTGATTTCGAAGGTTAACTTTTCGAACTAGATTCAAGATTGTTCTTCTAAACTCCATATCCGATCCGTTATTGCTTATCTCTTTCATCGAACCATAATATTCATTCTCGGGCTAACTTCTATTCGAGCGATATTCTACTCAAGTTTAATCCGTTTGATTCAATGCGATGTTCCAACATTGTCTTGTATATGTGCTTCAGTTCCGGACGCAACGCTCCAAGGCTTCAGAGTGAATTCGACGTCTTAGCACGCACGAATGAGGTTTTCGCACCGAACGAGATTCTTCTGCACCCTGCAAGCAATCTGGTGGGTTATCAGTACATGAATGCACTGGTGGAGAGGCTTCTCGTCCGCTCGACAAATCCAAACACGTTATAAAGGTTTCGTGCACCATCTATTAAGTTATCTTTCTAATCTTGCCTTAGGATCAGTTTTATGGCATAATGAAAAGTCTAACTCGTGTGGCAGTACGCCGTGTGATATAAGAGGAACACGACGAGACTTACCAACTTACCATTCATCCTTTCATGTCCAAGTAAAATCAAGTTAAACCAAGCATGAGTATATATAATGAAATCCATAGGCAATTGCATAAGCAAACACAAGTGTCGTGAGCGAGATTCTGTTTCAGGTGCACGAGTTATACAGATTATCTAGAAGTGTTGCATAAGATGTTCAAGTGTTCAAATATGTACAAGTGTGTTATACTCGTATCCGTTCAGATATTTTCGATTACTGGATGCGATGCAATGACTCGCACGCGGATTGCCGCTAAGCGAGGATGACTTATCTATATGAACATGAGTCGTTGGCATAGCCATAAAGGACGAGTTATAGTCATTGACGAGGATGGTATGCAACGAAAGTACAATGTGCGCTACAAGTCATCCCGTCCAGCACACGAGACTATCAGTCTTAGAATGAGAATGACGCAGCGTGAGGCGCACACGCCATCCTGCTCCACACGATTCAAACTGCATGAGTTTCATCCGGATCGGATTGGCCCCGGTGCCCCGGAGACCGTCCGTGGAACGAGATCCGAAAATCTTCCTTGTTCAACAAGTTGTCCGCGACATGCAAGTCTTGGGTCTTCCAGATTCATAACATGCTCAATCTTGATTCTTGCTCCGAACGAGTATTGCTCCACGAGCTGTGTTTCTTGCTTCCTTGACATGATTCTCGTTCAGAGTTCAACTTGACTTGATGCAAATCCCCTAGTTCGGAAACTGCCTTGGCGATCCAACGGTTCCGGATACTTGCAGGTTCATATTGCACAGAAGGACTATTTGATAGTCTTCTGGCTAACTAGATGCATGCACGATACGGATAGTGTTACTTGATTGTGGTATAAATTATGTGACAAGTATTGAAACGAGGCAAACGAGTACAAGTTACAATATAAGCAGGCAAGCATGCATTTGTTGGAAACATAAGCATAAAGAACATATTGTATAGTCTACCTTAGAACATAAGCCTTTACATTCAGCATGGGTCTAAGGGGTAGTGCGAGGAGTGAAACTGTACATGGACGTATCGAGCGACAGTTCTTAAGGCGTGCAGTGTAAACAAGTGAAGCAGTGCACTACGAAGATTATATAATGATCTACTCGAGACATAGCGGGGTCTACTTGCATGAAGTAAAGGTAGCATGTGAGGGTCCAATTATAAGCCAAGTTTTATTTCTATGTTCTAACACAAACAATACAAGATGAGATTATTCCCTTAGCTATATGCGTTGTATTCTTTGTTAGCATGCAAGGGGTGATTCACCTAGCGACTAGCATGTATCGTCCATATTTTAAATGTGCTGGGAAAGCAAAGACAAGTTCATCGTAGCCATCCATCTTAGCCATGATCCGTCTCGGTCGAGCGATACTCCGAGCAAGTCTTTGAAAGTCTAAGTCTGAACTCCTGAAGGGCCAAGTCTGGAATCATTTGCCTCAAATGAGTCTTCTCGTTGAGCAAAGTTGGTCGGGTCGTTGCACTTGCGCCGTTTGAATCGGTTGTCCGCTTGAACGGAACGGGTCATTACACTCCATGGGTGGAGCTGCTATATCGTGGAAGTCGAAGAAGTAGACAATATTCTCTCATTCCTCGATGGAATCTAAGTTTTATGCATTGGCAGCTGCAGTAGATGAATCAGAATGGTTTCGGGAGCTTGTGTATGATCTTCCATTGGTTGGTGTGCAGATTCCGGCAGTACCGATTTATTGTAACAACCAGGCGACTGCAGCGGTGGCATCAAATGATCTCTTCAATGGTAAGGAGGACTGTGCGGCTGAGGCACATGGTAGTGAATAATCTGATAAAAACTGGAGTCATTGCCGTGATTGATGTTCGGAGCCAGGAGAATCTGACAGATCCGTTCACCAAAGGTCTCAAGCGCCAGCTGGTCGACGACACATCAATCAAAATGGGCTTGAAGACATTGTGATATTGTGTCTTTGTAATTCTACCATAAAGTTTTATGCTATTTGTTCAAAGAGAAATCTACTAGGCATATAGCTTTTGGTTCAAAGAAGTATCATTAACTGGGAGAATATCAGGAACAATAGGTAGTCCTTTGAGACATTGAGGGATTACGGACCCAGAACCACTGTTGTCTACTATTTGTTCTTTGTGTAGAACAAGTCCTATGGGAGGATGGCTTAGACGTTTTAATTAGTTCTCAGGCATTTTGAATGTATGTGTGCTTTACAGGAAGCACGATAGTGCATTACTATAAAGGAGCACAAGGACTCCATGTTACAGTGGTGTGACACCACGATGAGGTTCCTTGATAGTATAATGTCTCGGCTTTCCGAGCCATGTCAAGGCGGCGTAGCACCGCACATAGACAAGTAGCCTAATGTTGTAGAATGAAGAGGAGTAGATAGCACTACAAAGAGGCCGGTGACCTAATGTTACAGTGGTGTGACACCACCAAGAGGTAAAAGATGTGAAGTCTCGGCTACGCGAGCCATGTCACAACGGCGTAACACCGAAAGGAAGCGCAAGGCTTCATGCTGGGTAGTGTGTCACTACAAAGAGCCTGGGATCTCATGCTATAGTGGCATGATACCACGATGAGGTGTAGCCTCGGCTTTGGGCCATGTCATAGCGGCGTAGTACCGCAAGGAAGCGCAAGGCTTCATGTCGAAGACTCTTTAAAGGAACTCACCTAAAGTGTGTGGAAAGAGATATACGTCTTCTCTCGAGAGTAAGCTTGTAGACGCCCAAGATACACACCGAAATCAGACGTTCACATGGCCTTAAATGTGTAACCGGAAGCACAGCTGATGTCGTTGTGTGAGTGGAAAGAATTGCAGTTATAGTGCAGAATTCAAGGCTTAGTCTATTCTTGTATCATATTGTTATTCAACCCATGCGGGGAGATTCAAGTCGAAGCGACATCTATCCTAATGCATGATGGACAGTCATTGTGGGGAACGATCAACCCATATATATTTGAGATATTTGGGGGATTGTTGGTGTTGTTTCCTTTGGACTAGTAATTATAGTTCCATATTGGCTACACCACCAAGTGGGTATCTCAATATAATACTTTGTATGTGTTGAGGTGTGCACATGGGGTGTGGTGGGGCACATGGGTGCCATATGAGGGTGTTTTATTAGGAGAAAAAATGATTAACTCCTCCATGAAAGCATTTATGCTTTTTGTCATGCTCTTGGAATTAATTCCATAGGAGCTAAGTCCCAAAGGGGCTTAGCGACTCGGACTCTGGCGCAAAGTGGCGCTTTGTTGGCGCACTTTGTACTTAGCACGTCAGCATCGGACCATCGGTGCATGACGCTTGTGCGCATTTGATGCGCTCATGCGCTCGTTTTATGTGCGAGTTGCAATTGCGGGTGCATGTACGGGCGCATGAGCGGGCGTTGCGCGGCTATGCGCTGCCGCGTGCATGAGTCGTGGGCGCGTGGGCACATGATCCCACTAATTGCGGAATTTGACGGTTATGGAAAGATATGATCAGTTATTCAGATCCGTTTTTTGTGGAATTTGAATTTAAACTGTTCCTATCTTTTCGTAACTGATTGGCGGTTAGGGTTTCCACCATTTCTATAAGTACTCTCTTCGTAGCCTCTTTGAGAACTTCGAAAAAGGAGAGACGAAGAGAGATTCTGCTGCTGTCGCCATTGGAGTTCAGGGAGTTAGTGCGAGTCCAGAAAAGAGGTGACATCGAGCGTTCCAGAAGTTCTACGTTAACTTGCTGGTTCCTGGGACCAGTGAGACAAAAATTGCCAGCCCCCACCTGTAGAACTGGGATATCTTCAAGATTCACACACTATGATTTTGAAATAAATAGTATTTTGCTAGTTATACTGGATTTGGTATCGAATTGTGTTTAAAAACCAACATTGTTTGATATGACATCAAATTTATGGTTACTTGGTTAGATGTTTACTGAAGAACTCTCACAGAACACAAGTTGTTTAAATTTTAGGCAGTGTCAAAATGTTGTAGATCATGAAAAACATTTTTCTCATTTGATTTGGATATCTCATGGTGTGAATACTCATATACATGTCTACGCATAATTATTTACTTGTAACTGAATTTCTTTTCAATTCCACTAGATGTTGATAAAAGAGGTCATTTAAACAGTTGATCAGTTACTTTAGGCATACTGGGTGATTTAGAACACAAAAAGCAGTTAAGAGTCACAATTAGGTGATTTTTAAGGCTTCTTAACATCAATATTCTCTTGAAATTTTTTGCTTCATCTTTTTTCTAGGCCTCGAGTGATGGCATCAGTTTTTTATGGAGCAATCTCAAATAAGTGGATGCATGCTCCCTCAGCTGTGGAATAGGTACAAGACTAACACCTCTCGCTCTGATTTGGAGGAAAATGGCATTGTTGAAGGAGCATTCGCTATATACTACCACATACTTTTTTGAATTGTACAGCTGATAACTCATTTCCGCAGCGAATTTGTACAAAAATAGGTGAAAACTGTAATCCACTCTATTCCTCGTATCTCTGAAAATTTCGTACAAATCTATCATATAGCATCTATCTTTATGATCTTGTGTTGCAGGAATGGTTTTGAGGCCTTTCAGCTCCATTGTAGATATATCGAATTGTTGTTTGTTGAATTTCATTGAGCTTTTACGTGCTAGGACCTTGCATATTGTGAACATTTCTGTTTGTTTGCATGATAATACAGAGTTTATGTCATCTTCACGTCCAATTCATTATTCGGAGCTTCCTTAGACCATGTTTTCAGGGCCAAGCCGACTCTGTCCAGGGTTGCTAGGACGACCGTCCAGGACTCACGGAGTAGTAGAACCCATCAAAACATATATATAGAGGGGCGGATCAAGATATCCGCCTCTGAAGCTTTTGCTAGATTGTTGATTTAGTAGGCTTGCTTGCAATTGCTAACAAGTCGGCTGATCAAGATACCCGCCCCGAAGCTTTTGCTAGATTGTTGATTTAGTAGGCTTGTTAGCAATTACTAACAAGTTTTTTTTCCCCTTGTCAATGACGGTGTAAGTTTGTGGATGCTTGTTATGAATTCTTTTGATTTGCTAATCTAATGAGTGTGACTAATCTTGAATTGAGTTTTAATGATATGCCAAAGTACCAGCAAATAGAAGGAAGCATATCAGCCTAGGCATATCTAGGAGAATAAACGAACAACTGATGGCCTCAACATCCACTAATGTATTCTGTGTCATAAATATTTTGTAACAACAACAAAAAAAATTCCAAAATATCTGAAAAATTAATTTGGTCGCTGAATGTGTAAATGTGAAGAAATTCTCTATTTTAATGTAAATTTAAAATAATAAAAATGATAATCTTTACTCTTAAATTAAGGTTTGGAAACGATTCAAAATTGAACCGTCTAAGCCTTATGTAAATACTCCATTAATTTTTTTTAAATAATTATTTATTTAACTATCTAATATTATTTATTTACAACTAAATAATTCTAACTCAAGTAGTCAAGGTGGGAGGTATTTTTCTTGGTCGCTTGAGTTCGATTCCTAGGAATGACATCTCTACTCTTATAATGTGGTTTCAAAACGGTTCAAATGTAAACCGTATAAGCCGTTTGTAAATACTCAATCATTTATTAAAAAAAAAATATTATGTAAAAAAAATTGTTGGAAAAAAATAAATTTGTTATAAATAACGTCATGAAAAATTAAACTTGACCAACCAAGAAAAAAAATTTCTACCTTAACCACATGAGCTAGAAGACATATTTGATTATAGTTATATAATATTATGTAGCTAAACAATTAGTTAAAATTTATTTATTTTTTAATTTTTAATTACGTGAGGATTTCGATACAGTTTAGACAACTAGATTTTTCAAGATTTTTTATAAAAAGTAAAAATATATCCATAATAAATTATAATTAAAATATATTTAAACTATTTTATAATAATAGTAAAAAAAATTACGTGCACATGTATTTACTAAGTAAAATATAAGGTATAAGTTCCCTTCGATGCCTCTGCATCGGTATTGAATTAACATTTTGATCAATAGTATAAAATACGATGGACTTATTTGTCCTCCCCTCTCCATTTTTCTCTTCATATCCCCACCGGCTCCTAATCTCTCCGCTTCCATTTTCCTTCTCTACCATCCCTCCTCCATACTCTATACCCAAGACCGACGACTCCGTCGTCGCCATTTCCCCTCCCTTATTTTCTTCCTTGTGCTACTCTAGAGCCATGACACTACCCTACCATCAGTTGCTTGCTAGGCACACTCGTCTAGACATGCAACGCGTGGGAGAGGAGACTAAAATTGTGAAAGAAAATTGCTTTACCAATCTTAAATTAGCATGCACAAAATTTTAGACAAATTTTAAAGACACTTCATATTTTACTTAGGACAGTCTTTTATTTCATTACAGTCCAGATTTTTAAATTTTTTACTCAGGATAGTTCAAATTTTACTCAGGACGGTCCAACCCTAACCCCAACTGCCGGAAGAGGAGGAGGAGGCGACGGGACAGGAGGCGACGGAGGAGGAGGCCTCTGCTGCCTCCCCCGCACGCAGCTCCGTGCGCGTGCGCCTCCGCCTCCGCCGTGCGCCATCCTCTCGCGCTCGTACGCCTACGACTCCCGATGCCCCGGCGCACTCGCCACCGCCTCTCGCTGATGTTGCTGCTGCAGTCCGCATCCCGCCGCCCGCTGCTGCTAATGCTTCTTCTTCTTCTTCTTCTTCTTCTTCTATCCTCCTAATTATTAGGACTGTCAACATAGTAACAGTCCTAATAATTAGGACTGTCAACATAGTAACAGTCATAATAATTAAGACTGTAAAAAATGTTGACAGTCCTTCCAATTGGAAGAATTGACAGTCCTTCCAATTGGAAGGACTGTCAACATTGTGACAGTCCTAGAAAAAAAAAATTGGACATCCTAGAGCAATTTTTCTGATGACAAACTTGTGAATAAATCAAAAAAAAAAAATTTGGACTAGCTAAGTAAGTTTTGTAGTGCCTATAAAATTTGCCAAAATTTATAACTACTTGAGGTACATTTATGTATTGTATGGGAAGGCCAAAAATGGGAGGAATGAAAAAGTTAATGGAAAAAATGAGAGAAAAATTAAAAGTTACGGTGTTTGAGAAGGGGGAGAAAATGAGGGAGAAAGATGTGAGAAAAAGAAAAGAAATTGTGGGTCCTATTAAAAAAATTATTTCCAAAAGGTGGAAGAAAAATAGAGGAAAATAAGAAGAATTTGGAAGAATTTACTCAACTACCCCTCAAAAAGATAATTATAAATTATGATTTGAGAATATCAATGACTAAATATTAATTATCTCTGTATTCACAAACAAATAAAAAATTATTTTAAATTTTTTCCTTCTCCTACTTTTTTTTTATCCAAACAAGGAAAGTAAAAAATTAATTTTATTTTTATTTTATTCCTCTACAAATTTTGTTTCCTCAAATTTTTTTTTTCTCCACATAAAAGTTCCCAAACACGCAAAAATAGGCCACTCCTAGGTTAGGAGACAACACACATAAGTTAAAAATTTATTAGGGACTAACATAGGAGGCAACACACTACTCTCTCATTCTTCTCTAACACAACACCCCCCTCTTCAATTTCCTACTTTCTTCTTCCTCTTTCTTTTCCAACCCTATTCGAAGATAGCACATATCCAGACTTCTTCACAATCAAATATAGTATTTTATTATTTTTTGATTCTTAGATTTTATGTTTAATTAATGTATTTTTAATATCTTGTAATAGATATTTTTAATTAGGATATTTTTTGTTGTTGAAGTTTTGAATCACATTTGTATGATTCAAATGTTCAGAAAAGGAAAAAGTCTCACTGGGACGATGCAAGATTGTCAAAATTATGATAGTTACAACAATAGTAACAATGTCAAAATTATTCAGTCCTCCAAAATTTGGACATTCCTAAGACTGAGTGTTCTTAGTGATGCACCCTAACAAATTTAAAAGATTTTTTTGTTATTAAAAAATGATCATCATTTTTAATAAATTGGTAACAATTTGTGTTGTGATTTTATCAATGGCTCAAAAATAAGATATGGGAGACTTGTATAAAACTATGGTTGATGTAAGGGACTTGTGTGCAAGAAACCCCAAAATATAAACGCTTGGATAGGCCACCTAATACTCACAAGCCCCCTTTCCCTACTTGTGGAGCTAACCCTCTGAGAAAACCCCACTGCCAGCGGTTTCCGTCACATTCCGGTATCGACATGGAAGGCCTCACCTCCTTCGGCGTCGCCGTCCGTTTCCCCCTCGTCTCCCCCTCTGGCCATCGCCGGCGGCGGGCCGCCGCAGTCCGTTTCCCCGTCCACTCGGCGTCCCGCGACGGGGAACCGGAGCTGGACAAGTGGGACCACATGGAGCTCAAGTTCGGGAAGCTCCTCGGAGAAGACCCCAAACTCACCCTCGCCAAGGCATGTAAATTCTCCAAAACTCCAGGGGCCTAATTGCTTATATATATATATATATATATATATATATATATATATATATATATATATATATATATATATATATAAACAAACAAACAAACGGGATATGAGTATATTCCTAAGTGACGAATAGATTTTCATATCCCATGTGCACTAGTACACTCTATTTGTATTGGTACACATGTGCATAGTTCATGTAGGAATATGAGCACTATGGCTCATATTCCGTTTATCCTATATATATATATATATATATATATATATATATATATATATAAGGAAACCTTTATCTATGTTTACTACTTATGTTCACTAAATTTAACATAAGTAGTTAGGTAATTATACGTGAATTTTTTTTTAAAGGGAACCATTGTTTGCTATTCCCAAGATGTAAAATTAATGAATTTTGTCTTCTCAAATAGTAAAAAAAAAAAAAAAAAAAAAAAAACCTTAATGTCTGTTCTTCCCAAATAGTATGAAATACGTGCAAGACACACACACACACACACACACACACACACACACACACATATATATATATATATATATATATATATATATATATATATATATATATGAAAGATCCACATTCCCGATTCTTTGCATCCCTAAGCATCCCTATGTTTTCAACCGTTGGATCATGTTTAAGTCATATAATCTTAACTATTGATTTGAATTATTCAAATCAACGGTTAAGATTAGATGACTTAAACCAAATCCAACGATTGAAAACATGGGAATGCATGATAGGAGGGATGTGGATTCCTCCTCATATATATAAGGGATCGGGATCATCGCATGTTTTCCAAAATAGTAGCCGTTGGATTATTTTTTTGACCATTCAGATTAGATCCTTAAACTATTAAATTTTTTTTATGAGATTTTGATCTAATCTGAATGGTCAAAAAAGAAAAAAAGATGGCTGCTATTTCGGAAAACATGTGCTTAAGAGCGGAATCCCTATCCCTCTTTATATATATATATATATATATATATATATATATATATATATATATATGGCAAAATTTAGACATCTAAGTTATGTAATTTGCACCTAGATGCCTTCGAGTTATTCACCTTTGCAACTTACTTCCCCGTATAATTTTGTATTTACAGCAAGAAAAAAGTTTCCAACCAAGCTTCCTGATTACGTCATTCCAAACACTGGATGCTTAGATCATGTAATGCTATTTACATGCAACCAAAACAATGTAACGGAAAACACCACTTATTACAGCAACAAATGTGACGTTGGCAGACCTTTACAAATCCATTATTTGGAATGATGTAATTAGGATGCTCGGTTGCAACTTGCAGTAAATAGAAAGTTGTTGTTTGGTTGGGATTTTTGTGTTGTTGAATGAATACAGTAAGAGAAAATGTTGTAAATGGTGTAACAGATTCAGTAGTATGTCGTAAGTGGCGCCTCAACATAAGTTAAGGTATCTAGGAGAGTTATTGCAACTTATTTTGCGGTAATTGGCGCTACTTATAGCAAACCAAACACCGGAATGTTATACCGACAATGCTTACTAGGAATCCAACAGCCCGTTGACTACCATTCAGTTACCTCCCATCACACTTAACAGTAACGCAGTTTTGGACTTTTTTTTTCTTTAAAAAGAAAAAGAAAAAGAAAAAGAAAAAGCGTAACAAGTGTGTTAGGATAGCAAGAAAAATAAATTTAAGATAGCATATTGCACATTAAAATGGTAGGGTAGCAAGCTGCAAATGTGCGAAAGTGGAAGGTATTTAAGGACATATTGACCTTGAATGTATTTCCTAGAGAGCACAATTTTTTTTTATTGCTCCTTCACACTTTGATATATATTCTAGCATTTTCTTGTAGATAATGGCGAGAAAGGCGAACCCAGATGTTTCCTACCTCGAAGTTGAGAAATCTTTTATGAAGAACAAAGGTAAACTAGATGATACCATGTTCAACATTCCGGAGGATGTGAATGTGGAAGTACGGAGGCCTTCCAATTTGGCAAACCCAAGGCTAAATGTGTCACGTCCAGTCATGAACACAGCAGCGAGACCTGTGAGGCCAATCCAAAGGCCACCCGCAGTTGATAAACCGCCTAACCGGTTGCCGGAAAATAGTGGCAACAAGAGTGGACCTTCCAACATTTCCTTGAGGAAGCCATCTACATTTCAAGAGGATGACATTGAAACCGATAAGTACTCAACGTTCAAAATCAAGCCAAATTTGTTTTTGAAAATGAGGAAGGATTCTAGTGAGGTTTTGAATGATGTTACCTTGCTAAAAAAGCCTGAGGTGATACAGAAGCCTCCGAGCCTTGAGCAAGAGGGTGTTTCTGCTGTGAAGCCTTTGAATCCGAGTGAGCTTTTGCACGACAAACCGAGCATGGCTAGTGCAGTGGAAAAGTCAGATGGAATTCAGCAGAATAGGTTGGTTGAAGAATTATCAGACGACGTTGGAGTTTCAATTGCCAAAGCATCAGGACTTGATGTGGGCGCTGGCATAGGTATACAGTGATTTAGCATTAGACATATTTGTCGATACATGTTTAATTTAAAATTTTACTGTAGTACTTGACTTTTCAAGGACTGCGGCCACCTGAGAAAAGTGGAGTTGAACCTCATGCTGTTGACTCTTTCACTACTGGTGGGAAGTTAATTAGCGACAGTATTAATTTACCTATGGAAAAAGCCCTTCTTGGAAAACCTCAGAGGTATTTTTAGTGATTTGTTTATGGTTTGCTCTGTTGCTATTGACATCTACGCTTATAAGCATGCTGATATCTTTTTATTCATCATTATGACAAGTCTCCCAACATTTCACAGTCAGGCAGATTTGCAGCTAATGTTTCATAATACCAGTGTATGGGCATGTGGTAGCACTTCATATAAGCCATGTGTATAACAACTTTATTGCTCCCCTTTTTATACATGACTTAATTATAGATGTCATTAAATGTGATGATTTCTGTACAAATGCTGTATGAAATGATAAGTTCTTCAGAATACTTCCAAACTTCCTATAGTAACTTAAGACTTGACGGGGTTTTAAAGTCTTCTAGAGACACATGACTAGTTACTATTTCTCGTGGCTTTGTAGGTATAACTCTAAATACTTGTGACCTACTAGACAAGGAATGTAATGACCCTGGTAAAGGAGGCCAAATTCATTACTTACATATTTATCATGACCGATGCCATATTCTAATCTTATATTTGATCCACTTCAGCTAAATGTTCTGGACCCCTATAACTAAGATGTACCATTACTCAAGTCATGACTCATTATATGGATACTTTTAAATCTTTGTGCACCATTGAATGAGGATTGTATGATACTAGTTGACCAAATCGATGTACAGAGGATTTAATATTGTCTGCTTTATCTTGCCCAAGCTCATTATCATCATTATTCAAGCTTCTCCCATCAGAATGGAGTCGGGCATAAGAAAGCTCCATAGAAGATTTGACAAAGTTTTATGATCGACTGTCAAACCTGCCGTCAACCATCTATATTGGTGCCAAATTCCTAACCAAGGTAGCTATGTCCATGAGAGGGCCATGCCATAAAACCTAGGTGTCCGGTTGGTAGGTAGGTAGACCTACCTTTTGGATTGCAGTTTAAGCTCATGCGACCAAGGCGCACCCTCCATCCACGCCTTCTTCTTCTTCTTCTTCTTCTTCTTCTTATTATTATTATTATTATTAACCACCACAGTATCCTTATTTCTTCAATTCAGGTACGTCTGGATTTTCCACTCCTCAGCTACCATCTTATAACTTTTCATATGCATACCAGTTGGCTGCTGTTGCACAGAGCATTTCAATCAATTTTCCCTTCCATCCTTTTTTTCTCCTATGACTGTGCATCTGGCTCATCTTCTCTCTTTTGGCAAATTCATTCTTATAAAAAGTTCTAAGTTGTCTGGTTAAACATTCTGCCCATGAAGAATGACTGGTATTTTAGCCGTCTTATAAATTTCCTTACATCTTTATGGTTAGCTTTTTCTGAGAAAATGTATGGTTGATAAACTCCCCGTGATTTTTTTGGTTATCTTACAGCATCGGGAAGTACTCAACTTCAAGCTTCTACTTTGATTTTTATCAATGATATTGATCCTGCGTAACAAAAGATCATTCTTTGGCATCACACTAACCATCAAGTTGGAAGTATTTCCTTACTATTATCCTATCCTTCTTGAAGTTAAATGCCCTAGTTCTGTTTCTGCCCAACTGATTGCACATCCTTTTGACTATGAGAGCTCCTTCTGCACTTTGATTGTAAAAGTAAATTCCTTTCGTTCTCTTATTGACAAGATTCAGTGTCATCAATAAATAACATAAACTATGAAGTCATATTTCGAGTGATGGCTACTAAGTTAATTCATACCTTATGCAAAGCAGGACTTAAAATCAACCCTTGTCCTAAACCTACAGTGATAGGAAAAATAGGACCTCTATTTTCTTCTGGATGCGACTTCTTCTTAGTACATCCTTAATTGCATTAATATAATTGCTATATGGGCAACTAGGGTAAGGTAGCTATGCATCTTCAATGCTATATACTTGAATTCGTGGAGTGAAAAAGTATGGTCAACTTCCTAAAGATGTGCCTCTTATATTGCGATGATTGCTCACTTTGAAATTATAATTCCTCAGTCATTAGCTTGTTTTTCATTAAGTTACATATTGTAGGACGGATTCGTCTGTAAAGGACTCACGTGCAACTGGAGAAGTGACTGGTTTGAACGAAGAAAGCCATAAGTATATTGTTGATGTTGGGCAGGTGGTATCAACAAATCAAATGGTAAAGTGCATCATTTTTAAATTTTTTTATTTTTAGAATCTACGAAAAACTATATTTCTTGGTGTGAGTAAAGTTCATCCTTTTACAAAGATTTTATGATATTCATGAGTTAATAAAACTGATGCTGAGAATATTAGGGAATTGCAGGAACGTGAAGATAGTGACTGGAAATTGGCAGAACATCTGCTCCGTACAGGAGAAAGAGCTGAAGTAGATTTGATCAGCTGCAGTGGCAGAGGTTTTGTTGTAAGCTCAACTCTACTCTTCCTATCTTCACTATCCTTTTGTGCTTCCAAAGTTAAATACTAGCCTCTCTTTATGGTTATTTGACAATTCTTTAACCAACCAGGTATCATTTGGTTCTTTAATTGGTTTCCTACCATACCGAAATCTTGGTACCAGATGGAAATTTTTAGCTTTTGAGTCATGGTTGAGAAAAAAGGGTTTGGACCCTTCATTGTACAGGCAGAATTTGAGTATCGTAGGAAGTTATGATGTTCCAAATAAAAATCTTGAAATGCAGCCTAATACAGGCCAAGAAGTGGTTAAGAAAGATGAAGAAATGTTGCCTTCAAATTTGAAATTTGAAGATCTTCTGGAGTCATATGAAAAAGAGAAGATCAAATTCTTGTCTTCCTTTGTCGGTCAGGTTTGAATAGCTTATCATGATGTTTAATATGATTGTTGTTCTTATTTTGTTTTTGTCTTGTTTAACTGATAGTGTTTTGCTTATTAACAGAGAACCAAAACATCTGTCATACTAGCGGATAGAAATTCTAGGAGGCTTATATTTTCAGGGAGGCCAAAAGAAAAGGAAGAGTTGGTTGAGAAAAAGAGAAGTCTAATGGTATGCAGCAATCTTGAATAATCCCTGCTATAAGCTTTAAATTGATTCTTCTTTAGATGAAAAAATAAGCTACCTTCAGAGTTTCCAGTATAATAATATACTTTGAAATCTTTCAGTTTATAATTTAATTCATATATCCAAGTGTTAGCATAAGAGCATTGCATGATTAGGCTGTGGAGTCCACATTAATCTCATGGCACAAATGATACAGAGAGAATGAATGTTTTAATATATCATGGCACAAACATATACATTAGATGGAGATTACGAGTGGCCACGTAGCGTGCATCCCCCACTTCTCCACATAACTCTGTTTAGCCAGAGGGAGTCTTCTCCATCGAATTCTCCTCAGCCAGAGCGAGTCTCCTCCGCAGAATTATGCTCACCCAGAGATTTTTCTCCGCAGAACTCTGCTTAGCCAGAGAGAGTATTCTCTGCATAATTATACTCGGTCAGAGGGAGTCTCCTCTGTAGAAAGGATCAAGTGCTGCAGAAATTTTGCCAGGTCAGAAAGTAAAAACTGACACACATTTAATGCGTCATCAGCAGTCTGACATGCATTTAATGCGATGACGTGTGATGACGGCTCTAATAGCCTGACACACATTAAATGCACAAACAACCAATCAGTATCTCGAATTGCAAAATTTCACCTTTTATGGGAATGCCACTTCAGCAGTGACATCCCAAGTAGCAACGTGGCAGCCAGTCCCACGTGTGTGCATGCATTCACACAAACTCAGCAAAAAAATTCAACCCAGTGTGTCAACTCAGAAAGTACAAATTTCTGAAGGGGTTCTTTTCTACAGCCTATAAAAGCCCCTGTATAGCTCATTTATAAAGAGGTTCACAAAGATCAATTCAAAAATTCTAGAATCCCAATTCTCCACATTGAACTTGAGCTTCTTTGTGCCCTTGTAAGAGCAGTGTCAAATCGTCAACGGAGAGAAGGAGTCACATATCGACCTGCAACATCTCCACCGTCATAGAACCTTGAACCAAACAAATCGTCAACGGAGAGGAGTCACATATCGACCTGCAACATCTCCACCGTCATAGAACCTAGAACCAAACAAAAATATGTAAACATGGGTTCCTTGAATTGTGTTCACATACCATACGATTGTAATACGATTCGAAAATTCCTCCTAGTACAGTAAAACTTCAAGTCTTCTTTCTTAGAAAATTCCATCGGAAGACATTCACATTTTTAGATTTTTCATTTGTGCTATGAGGTACAATCCTCGACAATTATATTATATTGAACCATTAATATGTTTTTAACTAATTGAATGACTTATGGATGAGCAATACAAATAAAGACAAAAAATTTCGTCATTGATAGTGTACGGAGAACGGGGAGAAAATAAGAGATACGAGAGACTTGATAATAAAATATATTATTGTAACTACTAATAAGGTAGATGGTTCCTTTCCACTATTATCATTGTATAAATAGAAAGAAGACACACTCTTAGTTACACAAAAGATTAATATTCTATACAAGATCTTCTTAACGCAGAAACATAATAATAATAATAATAATAATAATAATAATAATAATAATAATAATAATAACACTGTTAAATTGGCAACATATGCTTTCTTATAGTTTCTGCATTTATTATTTATTAAACCAATTAGTACATTTTATCTTCAACCAATCTATATACGACAATCAATCATGTGACCAAAGGAAGAACTTGAGAGCAAGGGGTGCGGTAATATTCACACACACACACAAAAACAGAAAGGAAGAAGAATAAGGGTCAAAATTTCCATATTATCAAACCCTGGATCCCGTAACCCTTAATGTTGTGGTTTGACGACAGAGGGCTACAAAAAGTGGCAATTTCAACTTAAAAAATAAATTCCATAAATTCCAAAGTAGTTGATAAATAGAAAGAGAAAAGACACAATGTTATAGATCTATGTTGTTTTGGGCGCTGGGCAAGGTGAGGTGATAGGCCTCCAAACTCGCCTAGGCGTTGCCCAGAAACTTGGGTACTTCCTTGCTGCTCATGCATATGTACTACAAGTGTACAATGTAACATACTTATATTTTATTAACAAAGCATATATATGTATGATCACAAAAGCATAAAACTTTGAAATATGCATCAAGCAAGCAAAAAACGGACAATTAACCATGGGCGACCCTAGGTGGTCGCCTAGGCGACCATCGCCACAAGTAGGGGAAATTAACCCAATAGAATTAACGTCCATTTTACCTTTCCACTAGGTTGCCTAGGCGACCTAGGCGCGCCTAGGCGTCGCATTTAACAACATACTTATGGATTTCTCTTATATGTATTGAATTTATTAATTAATGATGTTAAAGATCCAATCTTAAGCGAACCATGAAGTCAACATACCAATAAACCACCCATGCATGCCGTGAACTTAGGGACTTGTTTGGCAAATGGTAAGTTAAAGGAAACTAGGAAAGTAGTGGAAACTTTAGCTAGTTTCCATCCATTTGTTCGTTTGGCAAAAAGAAAGTGTGTTATAAAACTTGTATGACCCACCACCAAAGTGGAAACTAGTCTCCATTTTACTTTCCATCCAAATAAGTGGAAACTCATTGGGAGTAATTATGGCCTAATTGTTTAATATTTTTTACTTCTTCAAAACCAAACACCCACTTATATACCTAATTACCTATACATAAGGTACATTTTTTTTATTACTATATGTCATCATTATTAACGAGTTTCTACTTTCTGCTTTCTAGCAACCAAACAATATGATTAGAAAGTCAATTTTCTTAAGTTTCTTATGGTTTTTAGACACTTAAATAAACTAAGTTTCTTAGTTTCAAAATCTTTCCATTTGCCAAACAGGTCCTTAAGGAATGTGGCATACTTCATACCCATACTCATACCCATGTTGCATGCTGAAGCAAACTGCCAATGAAGTAACATTGAGATAGATCTAACCTTTTTATGCATTTTAAGCTTATTCAGCAAAGGGGCATTCTTCAAAGATAACTTGAAAAGAGCCTAGAGGAAGAGGTAGGAATATAATGATACAATTTGCTATAGGGATTTGCATTTTTTTTACATGGCATATTAGGTCAAAAGGAGAAAAATAATGAGTGGCTCATGATCATCTCGAGATAAGTACTTCGCTTAATGAAAAAAATACTATATCCGACAATGGGAAAATATCCGCCGATGACATAATAAAGAAACAGTTTCCCGGGTTATGCACATGGATGGAAATTTGTCCTATCGTACCAAGTACAACATGTGATGGCCTAGAACAGATGTCAACTAAATGGATTAAATGAATCAGCCTAGACGAGGTGGTAGGAATACGATGAGATACAATTTGCTATAGAGATCACATTTTCTCCGTGGCATATTATTAGATCAAAGGTCCGAAAAGAACGAGTTTTCCAGAACCATTTTAATAGAAGTGCTTCACTTAAAGTTCAAATAAAACAATACTACATACAATAATTGGTAAATACCTTATGACATTATAAAGAAACTTTGTCGGGTGATGCAAATGGGTGGAAATTTGTCTTTTAATAAGTAGGGGTAGCTTGTCTTTGTATATGGCTTTATCCAGACTCTGGCTTTCTCCAGATCAGCATAAGTTTGATTTGGACTCCACCACTTCAACTTGATTCATTTTATCCATTAAGTTGATGTCTCATTTAGTCCATCACATGGTTGTGTTGTATCATGTTTGGATTTTGAACCTAACACGGAACCTGACGCAATATTGATGGATTTAGTTTCATTTTGTTAATGAGATTTATTTTCTGGGCTTATATGCAACAAGGATATAATGCAAAAGTCCGAATCAGAAATGCCTAATCTACTGGTGTTTCATATATTGTTTTGTTTTTCCTGGCTATGAAGATCTTAAGTTTGGTGACTGAATACCTTTCATCCAAATGTTAGTAACTTCTGCCTGTAAGTTCTTACATTCATTTAAGTTTTAGAATGTATTTTTCTGCTGATTGTATCAGTTGCATATACAGGCTAAACTTAGTGTTGGAGATGTTGTGAAGTGTTGTGTAAAGAAGATTACTTACTTTGGTATATTTGTTGAGGTAATTGTAGTATGCTTTCTTCTCAAGTTGTTGGTGAATTTTCTTGATTATCATAGTGCAAGCTAATTTTGGATCTTAAAAGATTGAAGGAGTACCTGCACTGATTCACCAGTCAGAAGTGTCATGGGATGCAACACTGGACCCATCATCTTATTTTAAAATTGGCCAGGTGTGTAGCAATTGATTTTTCTTATTTAAATTATGGCTATTTACAGAAAATAGTAATAATTCTGTTTGCTTCTATTATCTCTAAAAGTTGAATGCATTGACTTATCAAAAATATAAATAATCTAAATCCTCCATATGAACTCTTTTTGTCTAGGAGAATTTGGTAAGATAGAACTATGACAAAATAACATGTTTCCTTTACGTACCAACTGGCTTTCATGTTCTGTGCAAGGCCTTCTAGTGCTGTCAGCCTCCTCGCCTGGAGTTCTTCATGACCAGGGAGGGTTGAGCCATAAAAGTTCTGTTTGGCTTTTATCTTTTTATGAAGCCTTCATACTAAAAAATTGGTCTCCAGTTGATCCCATTCTGGTCCTAAGGACTTATAGGATAATGATGATTTACTTCAATTCTCTCAAAATACTTTGGTCATCACTCTGTCTTCTTTTAAATCATCCTTTCACTGTTTCGAAAATTAGCTGAGCTGTGGAGGAACCAACCATCTAACGTTGGAGGACCCAAAGTTTCTGTATACTGAAAAAGTTATATTTCCTTCCCACGTGAAATCAGTGTTCAGAAATTAATGTGGAACTTAGGATGTATTTGGTTTGAGAGAGAAGAAAAGGAAAGGAAAAGGAAAATAATCTGAAGTCCTCCATATGAACTCTTTTTGTCTAGGAGAATTTGGTTAGATAGAACTATGACAAAATAACATGTTTCCTTTGCGTACCAACTGGCTTTCATGTTCTGCGCAAGGCCTTCTACTGCTGTCAGTCTCCTCGCCTGGAGTCCTTCATGACCAGGGAGGGTTGAGCCATAAAAGTTTTGTTTGGATTTTGTATTCTTATGAAGCCTTTTTTGTCAAAAAATGCTCTCCAGTTGATCCCATTCTGGTCCTAAGGACTTATAGGATAATAATGATTTACTTTAATTCTCTACAAAATACTTTGGTCAACACTCTGCCTTCTTTTAAATCATCCTTTCACTGTTTCGAAAATTAGCTGAGCTGTGGAGGAACCAACCATCTAAAGATTGGAGGGGCCAAAGTCTCCATATACTGAAAAAGTTATTTCTTTCCCACGCGAAATCAGTGTTCAGAAATTAATGTGGAACTTAGGCTGTATTTGGTTTGAGAGAAGAAAAAGGAAAGGAAAAGGAAAATCAATTGTGATCCGTCGTTTAGGAAGGAAAAAGAAAAAGGAAATGAAAGTAAGAGAAAATGAAGGAAGCTCAACTGTTATAGATTTTCCTCCCTCTCTCCAAAAATGGTGAAATTTATATTCTCTCTCTCCTCCCCTTTTGTTTTTCATTTTCTTTCTCCCATTTTCTTTCAAACCAAACACAACCTTAATGACAATATCAGAAATCTTTATCACAATTTCAAAGTTTTGCACAGATATGGAAAATGTTTACTTTTATTTATTTATTTTTATCGGGGTGGGGTGGGGGGATGGATGGGGGAGAGATGTTGGGTTTGCAGGGGACACCTCTTTGTAATATGTACTTCTGCTACTATAACTAAGTCGTCATATTAGGATTTAGAATAGACCTACGAGACATCATCATATAAGTCTTCTCTTATTAGATGGGGTTTGATTATGGTGCATGGGAGAGCTCCATAAATAAAATTGCCTGCCAACCATACATCAATAATGTGTCGGTGCCAAAGTCCTAGCCAATGTAGGTATCAGCAAGAGAGGGCCTCGTCATAAAATCTATAAGGCCAATTGGAAGGTATGTGGAAAAAGATCGAATGGGAACCTAGACGGGTCAATGATGCATTAGCATGCAAGATATCCACGCATATTAAGCAATAAACCAATGACAATTACAAGCCTAAGAAAAGACAGCCATAGAACTTCACAAGGTTTGCAATTAAATAACAAGGGATATATTAGGGTTTATCCAAGGAATGTGAAATTAGGTCACACAGTCAAGAACACGCCCAAAACCGTTGCAAGGAAGATGATGATCTTCAATTATGTCTATGCACCAAGATCTGAAAGTCAACCGCCATCCAGGTGAAGAATCTTAAACTTTGAGTGTGTTGGTTGAAAACTGTCTGTGAGTATGGTGCTAAATTGGTTTTAGAGCTAATGGTAAGGGATGTAATGAAAGATAAGTTGGCAGATTGGTTGGGTTCCGGTTCTGCAGCAACAGTGAAGGAGGTCGAGCGGTTTAAGGGGGTAGATGGGGTGCGGTATGTGACTTTTCGTTTGTGGCTTTTGATGATTGTGATTGGGTTTTTGGATTCAGTGCTGTCGGTAGTTGTAGAAAAAGGGACAAATTGGATTTGTAGTGGTTGGGACAGGCAGGGGATTAGCGAGTTTTTGGTTTGGCTGATGCTAGGAACAAAAACAAAACCGTGGGGGAGGGGGATGAAGGCAAGGGACCATTGCAATTAGGTTTCAACTTTGAGGCGAGCGACAGTGCGAAAGGGAATGCGAGCAGCAGATCTGTCGGGTCGGATTCTGGCAGGTGGTCCACATAGTACAGAAGGGAAGGAAGGCAATAGACCTGTCGGCTCGGGTTCTGGCGAGTGGACAAGAACAATGACAATATTGGAAGGAGAAGGGATGACGATACTGTAGCGCAGGGAGGGGTTCAGTAACGGTTTGAAACAGAACTAAAAGGAGGAAGGAGAGAGAAATATAAGGCTGGGGTTGGGGCTTTACACCCTGCAATCAACATGAGTTAAAATATCATTCATTCATCCAATAATTAAAATAAATTTGCTCCCGTGTCTTCATGTAGCCACGTCAACTTGGTCATCAAGAAATAAATAACCTTGCCAAATGAAAGAAAACCTAACCCAATGAAACTTTCACTACTAACCAACCAAGTCTCAATAAATAGTAATACAAGTCAGGCTCAGTCTCAACTAATAAATAAGATAAACTCGAACTCATCCTCCATCATTGGGTAGATAGACATGTCTTCTTTGGTGATGGTGTTTAAGCTAATTCAACCAAGGATCAAGCACTAAGCATAGTTTGCGGTATCGGCTGATACCGATTTGATACGGCCTGATACGGTTTGGCATGTCCCGATCCGATAGTGATCAATATCGACGTTGGGGGGGGGGGGGGTTCTCTTTTTCAGTCAATTTGACAAAGAAAATTGAACGAAAAAGACCAATCATCAAGGGTATAAAAGCATAGTAAGGTTGTAAAAACATGTAAAAGAAGAAAATTTATCTATCGCAGATAAACCAATCGGCAAGGGTGATTAATGATTAATATTTTATTCAATTTCAAAACTACTAAGAAACAACACATGAAATACTTAAAATAATGCTTAAATGTATAGCATATTTTTTTTTTCTTCTAAAATTTTAATACTTTATTAATAATTATTTGCTTTCCGGTACCCAAAAAATTTGATACTCCGATCTGAAACCACCAATATTGTCGGTCCGCCGATCCAGATACTCATAGGAAGGGTTCAATACCAATTTCGATACTGCGAACCTTTCCACTAAGTTCCTTTAGATTCCTTTAGACTAAAAAAGAATCCAGACGAAGACAAAGGCAGAGGTGAAGATGATGTGATTTGCTGCTAACCTCGTCCAGTCCGTGGAGATTTTCTACTAATATGATGAAATTTCTAGACAGATATACAAGTAGTTTGTTTGTTTTCAGAATAATGACATTGTGTACTGGCATTAGTTCAATATTTTGTGTGATTATTCATTCTTTAAGAACATAAGAGTAGACATGAAGTTTAGCTTATGAGTAAAAGATGAATGTCTACTGTTTTTTGAAGTGTATAATAATAAATACATTGAAAAGGTCAACCTTTTACATTTCTACCCAAGCTGACTTATGCAGTAGTCATGGTGAAGCAGCTGGATACTCGTGCATTTTGTCGTTCATCTCAATGAGATTGCATTATGTTGTATCTTAATTTTGCTAATCTTGACCGTGTTTTCCTCCTTCAGATTGTGGAGGCAAAAGTATACCAACTGGATTATGCTCTTGAACGCATCACCTTGTCACTAAAGGAAATAACGGTACACAGTACTTACCACTTCGTTGCTCCATGTAGCATATAGTAGCCGTCATCTGTAGCATTTAAAGTTTTATTCACAAACATTCTGGCAGCCTGATCCACTGATGGAGGCCTTAGAATCGGTTGTTGGAGATCATACTTCGTTGGGCGGGAGCCTTGAAGCAGCACAATCAGATGTTGAGGTCTTTATTTCTTGGAGTTAACAATATTTTTGGCAATGCTCTGATAATTTTTTACTTTCAGTTAGTTTTGTCTGTTTTAATTCCCTTTCAACTTCTTCCCTCTTTGTTATTAGGGTTATTTACACTAACCTCTCCTATGTTTTCGGTTTATTAAACGGACCTCCCTTACTTCGAAAATAATTACACGGCCCTCCCGTCCCCTTTATGTTGTAAGGGTGGTTAGTGTAATAACCCTTTACCTAAAACATAAAACATAGGGGAAGTTAGTGTCATTATTTTCAAAATAAGGGAAGTCCGTTTAATAAACCAAAAACATAGGGGAGCTTAGTGTAAATAACCCTTGTTATTACTAAGGTCTTTGTTTGATGTTCCTCACTGTATTGCTGAATCTGTAGTATGTTTCCTGCTCTTGGAACTTGTGTACATAATATCAGGTGACCTAGGAACATTGATATGTTACTAATACCGAATTAAAACTAAAAGAGAACTTTCTCGACTGGTCTGGAACCAAGCATTCTAATTCCCATGAAAGTTGTCCCTGTTGTTATCTGTGGTTTTGAAGCTAAACAGTACTAAAAATCAGTGGTTTTTTTTTTGTGATAGTGACCCGTAGACTTACGTGGGGGTGGGAAACAGTCGTACACGAAGGAGAGGAGAGGGAAACACTACATATGGAGTGAGGTTGGGGAGGGGATCATTTAAGAAGCCTACTTGATCCTCTTGCTGTATATATAGGCTGCAAAGAGCCTCTGGAAGCTGCAATAGTTCATGTGTTGTTAAACTGTGTCATCGTGTAATGAAAATGAAACAGTGCACGTGCTATATTTTAAAAATCCCCTTGCCACAAGAGTCAAACATCATTAGCTTATAATATGATATCAATTTCTTTTACAAATATGTTAATTCCACAAAATCATGACTTACCATGCACAAGTTACATATAGACATTTTGTAAGATGATTTACATGATTCACATACATTTGATTTTTGCCTTACCAGATATTTTGCACTTCTTTCGTTATATTTTGGATTCACATCCATAATCTCATTCACTTATTTTCTATTTGCATATTTTCATGTCTTCTGAGGCTCACATGAGCGAATGAGCCTATGGATCATGTCTCATTTTCCCCATACAACACACAAATATCTTCACTATTAGTCTCTGACAAATGATATCTAACTAATATATAAATAATACTAGCAGTGGGATGATGTGGAGTCATTAATTCAAGAACTTCAACAAGTGGATGGAGTTCAAAGTGTCTCAAAGGGACGTTTCTTCACGAGTCCAGGTTTAGCTCCGACTTTCCAGGTAGGGTATTTAGATGATCTCAGTGTCCATCTATTCAGCAGCCATCAAATTAGTATCATACTCAAGTTTTTCTGGTGTTAACCATTGGATATCTTATGGAATTATTTCCTAATTACAGTTCATCTCTGAAGATAGAAAAGGTTTTCAGTTAAACTTATATTCTTTTGCAGATCTAAATTTCTACTGGTCATATATTCTTGATGCAGGTCTACATGGGTTCTACCGTAAACAACAAGTACAAATTACTTGCTCGTTATGGAAATAAGGTCCAAGAGGTACAAACTCACTTTTGAAACCTGCACCACTCTTTGAAGTAATTTAAGGACTTTATTTTCTTGTTATCAAAACAAACCGAGTCAGTAAAAATGGTATAGTTAAGTCACAGGAATTGCCTGATTGAGGTGAATGGAGGATAAGTATTCATACATCCAACCTAAGAAAAAATTAAGATAAAAGTTGTGTTGTTAGTATAGTACTTGAAAAGCAGAACTACTGAAACCCATAAATCATATATTTGGAGACCATTATAAGATAAAAGTTAGTTTTGTTCTTGTTCTCGAAAAGCAGAACTACTGAAATCTGTGAATCATTTCTTTCAGACCATTGCAGGCTGAAAATGATGCTTTGACCCTGATCTAAAATAACCTTTCAAATTAACAAGTCCTTTAATTGAGAAGGCGGCAGATGCTATGGACATTCTTTCTCTATTGAAATGGTAGGTTAACCTGCTTGCGACCGTGAAAGAACCATAAGACCATATATGACAGTAATATAATGTTTGTACTGTTGTAGAGGTGGCTTGTGTTCAACGCCGACTAGTGTTGGAGAAGCTTGGAAGGCAAATGGTGCAGGACTCCAGCAGTTTCCTGCAATATCCTGCAGTCCTACAGTTTCCTGCAGTCCGGTCCAAGCGGCCAGCCCAGTTAGGGTTGTTTAAGATAAGATTTCTACTGTTAGATTTACTACAAACTTAACCAAAGTTTAGGAGAGCCTATTTAAGGGTTTTCCAACCTTAATTAGGAATACTTGAAGCATAAGAAGCATAAGAAGCATAAGAAGGCTTTGCTTGGTGATTTTCTAAGGAAGACCTAAGGGAATCTAGAGAAAGAAGAAAGAGAGCTCGTTGGAGATCTAGTAAGGGAGAGTTCCGCAATACGGTATTTGTTTGTGTAACCCTTTAAAGTTTCTCTCATTGATTCAATAAAGTATTTTTCCCTTGTCTCGTTGACATAGGTCGGTCTTGGCTAAACCACGTGTAGAAGCATAGAAAATCTAAATTCATGCGCTCAACAAACATGTGCTCCAAAGTTGACTCATAAAAAATCAGGCCGCAGGATGACCATGCGGCCAAGAAAAAGCAGCATTAATGCGCCTCCAAATATTGGCCGCCTAAGGCCTGACACCAAGATTACGTCTGACAGAATCCCGACAAAAAAAATTTTCTGAACGCCTCGAAAGATGTGAGCACACTAAGCGACAAGAAGCTCTCGTCAGACTAATAATGACTTCTGACAAGCGTGCAATGCTACGTATACGGGGCCTCATGTGTTCCAGATTTCATGCGCTCCATGAGTCTCTGGTCCCATGCGTCTCAAACTCCATGCGCTCCATGCGACCCTGGCCCTATGCGTTCCAGATTTCATGCGTTCCGTACGTCTCTGGCCCCATGCGTTCCAGATCCACACGTCCCATGTGCCTCTGGCCCCATGCGTTCCAGACGCCATGCGTTCTATGCGTCTCAGACTCCAAACATCCAACGTGGCAAGGCTCCTTGAGACGAAATCTTTCTGTTGCGATTCTCTCCAACTAAATGCGGGGCACGTGTCAAACTGACCAAGTCACGCATACGGAAGACGAGAACCACCAGAATCTCCAGCAAACAGCAAATTCCAACAAAACGTCCATGTGGCAGCGTGCCCTGGACTTAACCCATACTATGCGCCCACAGTTGTAACCGCATTCTGTTAAGGGAGTCTCCTGCGGCCATCAAACAGAAGCACATGCGGCACCTATAGCCCATCAACATGATTGCTATAAATAGAGGCAACTTGGACGTCCCAAAGGTCCACTTTTTCTGCTTCAGAGTGACCATACCCCTCCAGGCGAGCTACGTACGTGCACACAAGCTCAAGAGAGAGAAGAGAATATAGAGCATCCCTCATTCACTCGTCAGACCGTCAACGGAGTAAAAGAGTCGCTACAGTACTCGATCTCCATCTTCACACTACCTAGATAAAAAATATTGTACTTTGATTATCTGTCTAGGATTTTTTTGTACTCTTTTTGTTATTAAACGAAGGTTTCCCAAACAAAACACAATGACGAACAAGGTGTCGTATCTGCTTGGGACATCCTTCTCCTCTGATGAGAAGGTCGTAACGCAGTCCGTCGCGTCGAAGCTGGGTTCGACCCAGAGGATGCTGGTTGTAGGCTTCGACCAGCAAGCCTTCGAGGAAAAGCTCTCTGAGGGCGGCGCTTCTCCAAGGCTGGCAAAGTCTAAGAAGACCCGCAGGACATGGATTGCAAAGGCCGCTGTGCCTCATGTAACTGCGGAGCACGCACTCCCCGTCTCTCTCTCTGCCGCAGGGACCGCACATTATGTATTCACTTATGCGGTAGCCTCTTCTAACAAGAAGAGTGCTCAGTACCTGAAGACCCGTAAGACATGGGTTGCAAAGGCCTTTGTGCCTCACCCAACTGCGGAGCATGCTCTCCCTGTCTCTCTCGGCCCAGGGACCGCACATAATGCGTCCACTTCTCATGCGACAACCTCCTCGGACAAGGAAAGTGCTCAGCACTTGAGCTCTAACAGAGGAAAACACTATGATGCCAGGAGTTTGAGCGCTAAGACGTTCCATGCGGCCACGTCCAAAGCCGCATGAGGACTATGCGGCACCGTTCGGCAGCCGCAAGCAGATGGCCGCGTGCGGCGGCCAAAACAACCACTGAAGTTCCGTCTTCGACCGAATTTCACACAGTGCTGACTCCATGCGCCTTGCTGAAAAAGGGAAAGATGGGAACTTGGACTCTTCATACTACGCACTGGCGCGTGCTAGGACGAAGAAGTCTAGGACAATGCGAGCTCGCCAAGCTCAAGCAATTGCTCATTCGACCGACCGTCAGCAGACACCGCTTATTATGCGTGCCCCTGAAGGAAAGTCGTATAAAATCGGCCCGTACGTCCAGCCCACAGTGGCAATCAGACAGGGTCGGTCTTAAGGGTCTTTCGTTGGCAACTTGGGGCAAGTTCTTGTAAGAATCCCAGGTCAGAAAGCAAAATCAACACATGCGCACCCGTGTGCTCGGTCTACCCAGACTCATAAGGAGGGTGCAAAGGTTAGTCAGCCCTCGACTTGCGCAACGTGATCAATCACAAGCGCAAAACGAGAAAACAACCACGACATACGAAGTACCCTCCCCAGGACATCACTGTGCCAACATTTTCATCAACTGCTGCTATAACAAAATAACAGTACCTACAAAAAGACAGTCAAAATTCTAGCGGCTGCAACCCGGAGAACAGGTGCAAGCACCAGAGGAAAAGCAGCTGCCCTTTGCTCCGTGCTATTCTGCTCAGAAGGCCCCTTCCATGAGGGGAGGTCATAAGTCTTAGCACCTCTAGTTCGTCGCTCTCGGTCAAGAAGACGTATCCAAGGAGGACAGTCAGCGGAACCCGCGAAAGGTGTCTTCCTCGGCATCCGCTCAAAGAAGCAGCTGTCAGTCATTGGGGGTAGTTCTTCTTCAGGACCTCACATAGCTACGCAAGCTGGGGATTGTAATCCCCCGGACCTTTATGACAATCCGGCGTTCCGAGAAGACGATGACTCTCAAGGAACAGATGCTGAGGTCCCTGAGGGCAGTCACCCTCGTCAAGTGGATGCAGTTTCTTGCGTTGGGGTAGTGTTCTCTCCGAGTCTGAAGTAGATTCAATGCTGCCAACTTTCCCTGAGGACCATTCACTACAAGAGTTTGAGGCGGAAAGTGCGACGTCCACCGTCTCATCCATTTCTCCCAATGTGAGAACAACATACATGACAGGGGATGATCACGAGGGTCCCAACGATCGACACTGTCTCGAAATCCTCGAGGCCATGATGTAGACCATGAGCGCATCAATGCAATCCTTGACCCAGACAATGCTAGAAATCAAGGCAAATATGATCCCACAACCAGCGAGGGCCTCTAGCCAAGCAAGCCTAGACCCCGGGAGAAATGAGGATTCAAATGCAACCGCTCCACCTGCTGGCGGTAACCATCCCCTACCCGGATCGTCTGCTCCTTCCGCAGTCGATGAAGCTCGTGAAGCAATGCGGGAGGTACGAGAACAACGGGCCTGCCTAGACTCTATGGGCAATCGGAACTCACTGCGCGAGCTTGGGATCCGATAACCGTATCCCCTCGAGTGGAGAGACGTACCGTATCCACCCAAGTACAAGCCCTTCAACTTGACTCTGTTTGATGGGAAGACATCGTCCCGTCAATTCATGAGTTACTTCGAGACGGCAACGGGACATCTGTCTCGCAACGACGTCCTCTTAACCAAGCTCTTTGTTGGGGTATTGTCTTGAATAGCCTTCGATTGGTTCTGCAGCCTCTAGGACAACTGCATTTCGTCATTCGACGACCTCAAAGGCCTTTTTTTACTCGATTCTACGATGGGGGAAATGACATGGCGATGTCCTCGTTAATGGACATCGCACAAGGAAAGAAAGTCTGTACGAGAATACATCGAGCGGTACAGACAAGCGGCGCTGAAGTTACCCCCCGGTATTCCCGAGTCCACGCTGATGGACACTTGCCGGAGGAATCTCCTTCCCACAGTCAGGCTCTGGATGAGCGACTCTCAGTTTAAAGACTGGACGACGTTCATCATAAATGATGTCAGTGCTGAGAAGAATGTGAAGGACGTCCGTCTCCTGGGGATACAGATCCCCGTCGCTGATGATAGGGGAAAACGTCCTTGCAACAACAACAACAACGACAATAGCGTCCGGGATGGCAAGGGGAAGCAGGCTCTGGTAGTCAATATAGCCAAGAAGTCCGAGCAAAAGCCCGCAGAGGCTCCAAAACCGAAGAAAATCTATTCCTTCGAAGACGATGCCGTCATGGTAATCTTTGACGTACTGATGAAGGGAAACACGCTTCGGCTCCCCGACGTCAAGCGCCCTATTGAGGCAGCCGGGGTGAATAATCCGAAGTACTGCCACAACCATCATTACGTCCATCATGCGACGCGGGACTACTACACATTGAAGCGGTACATCCAGCATCTGCTCGACACCAAGGCCCTTACTCTGGACTTAGATGACAAAACAATTGCCGCGAACATGGTATCTCTCCAGTTCGGCAACTTCCCGGCGACGGAAGTCCAAGACGGAGTAATCCCGATCCCCGGACAACAATGGAGGTTGTCAATCTCCCGCCAGCTCGTGACCAAACAGCCTGGCTGATACCTCTCGCCACATCACGAGGGGAGGTCATGTGGGTCCATCCCGACCTTGCTCCAGACTTGATGCAGCAGGCAACACCTTCCGCCACCAAGTCCAAGGACAAGAAGTCCTAGTCCTGCTATACGGTTTCTATCCCTTCGGTTTCTATCCCTTTTGAAGAAGCTATAGCAAGAATAACAAGGTCAGGCCTGATGTACCAACGAGAGTACGACATCCCTGACGATGGTGCGCTCCCAATCGCCACATCCGATCTGGGTCCATCCCAACCCCCGGCAGCGGACAAGTCCAAGCAGAAAGAAACTCGCTTCGACAAACCGCTGCGCAAAGATATCGCTCATGGGCTGGAGAAGTCCTACAACTTCGACATCTTGGCACAACTCGCCAATATTCCAGCGAAGTTGTCATTCTTTGAGCTTCTCCGACTCTCCAAAGAAACTCGGGTGGATCTGAGTGAGGCATTGCAGAATGCTGACACCTACCTGGCGCAGGTCAAGCCGCCAGCTGAGGATCCTGCCGCATGCTCCCACTGCAATAATGTGATGGATGCAATACCTAATATCACGTTCTCACAACAAGACATGTTGTTGAAGAACAATCGGCACGATCGTCCTCTGTATTACACAGGGTACATCGGTGCCATCAAAGTGGACCAGATGCACATCGACTCCGGCTCGTCAATCAGCATCATCCCGCGTAGGCTGCTTCAGACTCTAGGCATCCCGGTGCATCACCTGGTAATAACCAATACTGCCATAAGTGGCTTCAATGCTGGAAGGAGCTACCCTCTGGGCAAGATTTGCTTGAAATGTCAGATTGGCGATATGAAAACAGAGGTCACCTGCTACGTCATAGACATAGACATATCCTACAATGTCTTGTTGGGACGTCCATGGATACATCAGTACATGATCGTACAGTCAATCTTGCACCGGTGCTTGAAGTATGTGGACGATCACAACGTCGTCAATACGGAATTTGCCGACGTTGATCTATTTAAAGGGGTCGAGGCCTACTTCTCTGACTCAATCCTCTACAAGCAAATCCACCAAGATGAATGTGGCAATGATACCGACGATGAGGCAGAGACTGGGACAACATCGGACGAGCCCTTGAGAGTCGATCTCAAAGCACGCGTTCCCGACACAGCTCCTTCCCTCAGGGTGAAACTGTCCAGGAAAGCACCTGAGCCTTTGGTCATTCGCCTTCGTAGACCGAGTCGATTACTGAAGGAAGATCCGACACCTACTATGACTTCCGAACCTCTAGTGGTAAAGCTGAGCAGGAGACCTCCAAAGCCATCGCTCGCACTTGGGGTATATCTCGGGAAGGATGAACTAGAGGAGTACGTAGCTGCTCATGCTAACGTCCATTCTATCGACGATGTAATTCCGGAAGACGAGATACCTTATTTTATCAATAAAGGGTTATCTTTGAACAACTCGGATGTTGCACATCTCAGCACGCTATATTCTCTTGAGCACGGTCTGAGCCTGCACCTGCATACACATGTGACTACCACCTATGAAGTGAACCGGATTTTCTCCGGTCAAAACTCCTACTTCATAGTTCCAACAAAGAAGGGAGAAACTCATCATCTTCGGCAGAGTGGAAAGTCCCTAATTCTTTGACCTAGAGGAACTGGAGCCAGAACCGAATTAAGGCAATATGCCACTTTATCGGCACAGCTCTCGAGACAAGCACTTCATCCAGAAGATGGGATACGATCTGAAAGCTGCAAGGGGCTTGAACTACGGCAAAGGCCGACGGCTGCCTCTGTGTCTGCAGGCTCCTGTAGACAAGTCCGATGATTACTACCATAAGACCAAGCATGACTTAGGGGACGTCACGCCTCCCACAACCCCGACGGCTCGGATGAAGAAGATGAGTTATACTCTCAGTGCTCAGAATCTTCCTCCTGGGACTCCAACATCAGTATCGGGGAGATGCTCAAACAAACGTTGTCTGCCAATATGGTGTAAGTCGACCCTGAGGAAGACGACGAGGATCCACATGGACTCTTTGAAGTAGAATCGTGGACCCAACGCCTAGACGCACAATGAGAGATGCGGTTCGAACAACGAGAACCTCCCACTGAGGACGAAGTTGTACAAATTAATCTGGACGACGAATCCTCCCCTAAACCTATCTTCATCAGCAAAAGTCTGTCCAATGAGGATCGGGAATCTCTGCTACAGCTTGTCAGGAAATACATCGATGTCTTTGCCTGGAGTTACGAAGACATGTCGGGACTGGATTGTAACACCCCGTTCCGCTTAAGCGGACTGCCGATTCAAACGGCAATAGTGCAATATTCCGACCCGCTTTGCTCAGGCGAGAATACTCGTTTGAGGCAAAGGATATCCAGACTTGTCCCTACAGGAATCCGGCTTAGGCTTTCAGAGGCTCGCTTGACGTATCGCTCAACCGAGGCGAATCATCGCTAAGGTGGGTGGCTACGGTGAACTTGTCTTTGCTTAGCCAGCACACATAAAAATGTGGAACGATACATGCTAGTCGCTAGGTGAATCACCCCCTGCATGCTAATGAGAATTCAACGTACCTAGCTAAGGGAGTAATCCCAACTTGTATTGCTTATGCTAGAACATGGAAATGAAATACTGCTTATATATATGTTCAGACCCTCGCATGCTACCCTAGATCGTGTCGCTGGGAAGTAGGATTACGGTTTCACCCCTCAGCTTACCTTCGGGCCCGAGCTAACGTAAATGTTGTGTTTATACAATTGCATGCTTGTCTGCTTGTATGTTGCTTTGTTTTCGTCTAAACCCCGGGAGACTACTAAGTAGTCGTCCCGTGCAAAAATAAACCTGAATGTATCTGGGACCGTTGGGTCGCTAAGGCAATTCCCGAACCAGGGAATATGCACCATGCACCATGAATGAATGAATCCCAGAATCACAGCTCGTGAAGCAAACTACTGAATCAACTAGCCTAGCAATCGATACACTATTGTGAACAATCCTGTCTCAACAAGTTCTGTATATATCCTGCCTCGAACTCGTTCTATATCGAACTTGTTCTATATATACACATACTGCCTCGAACTTGTTCTTGTACCAGACCAGAGACCTGAAGTTAGAGACCTGCATGTCGCGGACAACTTGTTAGCAAGTGAGATCCTCGGATCTTTGTTCCTGCGGACGGTCTCCAGGGCACAGGGCCGATCCGATCCGGACAAGAACCCTGTTAGTCTGCCTGCTTCGGGCAGAATGACGTGTAGCGCCTGTGAACTTATCCTTCATGCTATTCTTGCTCACAGACTAAGTAGCCGCCTGCCTCGGAAGGAATGACCTGTAACGCTCCTGATCCGTGCGTTGTATTTCATTTTCTTTCATGTGCTACACCTGTCCTTTATGGCTATGCCAGCGACTCCTGTTCATATAGATAAGTCATCCTCGCTTAGCGGCTATCCGCGTACGAGTCACTGCATCGCATCAAAGAACAACTGAACACCTGAACGATTGTGATATAACGACTCTCGTGCTTGCATATGCTATTGTCCCTGAATGTTTATTCGTGCTCGTGTTTGAATTAACAATGTTTGCCTTGGACAGGGAAGGACAATTGGTAAGTTGGTAAGTCTCGCCGTGTTTCCTCTCATGTTGCACGGCGCACTGCCACACGAGTTAGGCTAATCAAATCTTGCATGAAACTGATCCTAAGGCAACTAGACAGACAACTTAATAGTTGGTGCATGGAACCTATATTACGTGTTTGGATTTGTCGAGCGGGCGAGTAGCCTCCCCACCAGTGCATTTAATGTACTGATAATCCACCAGATCATTTGCAGGGTGCGGGAGAACCTCGTTCGGTGCAGATGCCTTCTTCGTGCGTACTAAGGCCAGGAGTTCCCTCTGAAGCCTTGGAGCGCTGCGTCCGAAACAGAAGCACATATACAAGACATAATGTTGTGAACATTGCCGGAACATTGCCGGAACATCGCATGAACATTGCCTGAACATCGCCTGTACAATCATTCCACAAATTGTAGCCACTTGGCACGCTTTTACCGTTTCTGAGAGAGAGGCTTGAGCGACTTGTAATCTCGGCCATGCGTCTGTAACACTTGTTTATATCAATAAAAGAGCTTGTTTTACTTCAACTTGTATTATTCAATGCTTCCGCTATATTGTCGACTCAGTGAACTCGTTACCGATCGCCTATGCGTTCATGACTCCGCTGCACTTGGACAATCTGTGCGACTCTGTGGCTTAGAACTCTTACTGCCAGCCAATGAACCACGGCCTTGCACGGGCGTGGCTCACGCTCGTGCGGCATCACGCCCGGATGGGTCAAAGCGACCGTTCCGCGGGAGCGCTGGCGCGGTGATTCTCGCATAGCGGGAACGGCCGATTTAGCCAGCGGGAGATTGGGGTGTGACATGGATTCCCAAATTGCGGTCCACAAACTCAACATCTTGCCGAACGCTAAGCCAGTCAAGTAACAACAAACGGCGGTTCCGGCCTGACATCATGAATGACATCGAAGCTGAAGTCAACAAACTGATAGCTAGTGTCTTTTTCCGCGAAGAATAACATCCGGATTGGGTAGCCAACATCGTGCCCGTCGTAAAAAAGAACGGGAAGATCCGGATCTGTATTGACTTCCGTGATCTAAATACGGCATGCCCTGAGGACGAGTTTTCTCTTCCGATCACAAACATAATGATCGACAACACTTGTGGTTTCGAGCGCATGTCCTTCATGGACGAGTTCTTAGTATACAATCAAATCAAGATGTTTCCTGACTACGAGAAGCACACATCGTTCCGAACGCCGATAGGAGTGTACTGCTACGCAGTCATGCCCTTCGGTCTGAAGAACACCGGTGCTACATACCAGGGAGCTATGAGCACCATCTTCCGTGAACATCTACGCAAGACGGTGGAGTGTTACGTTAATGACTTTGCCGTCAAGAGTCGCTCCAAAGATGATCACCTTCGGGACTTGAAGACTGTGGGATATGTTTTAGCAGTATCTACGAAACCCACAAAGCGGTGGTTGCTTATTTACTTTTTATAAGAATGGATAACTGAATTTGGATCCCCAGGCTCACTTCGCTCTCCTTACAGGCTTACTCACTTCACACCTTCCTCCGGCTTATCACCGACAGTCTGTTCAGGATTCCAAACTCAATGGACCGGGACCAAGCTTTCAAGGTAAGGTCTCCTTTAGTATGCTCCAGAAAGAACCTAAGAAGTAAGAATGAAGTAAGATATTCGGGAAAAGACTAGATATGCCCCATTCGATACGCTATAAACTATTTTAGTCTAGTAGCTTAGCTCTTGAAGGTGGAGGTGCATAATGGAATAGTATGAAGAGTTATCTATTCCATTTAAAGAGTGTTCTAAGGAGTTGTAAACCCTCAAGACCCCATCCCAATTTGACAATCACCGCATATTGATCACAGAAAGTTCGAGAGCCTCTGCAACTCCTGTAGCCGGTCGATCTTCTTGCTTTCCCTCTCCCGCTCTGAAAGAAAGCAAGAAATTGCTCTCGGAATGAAGCACCTTTCCAATGCCTAATGTCGCTCTGAAGTGAAGCAACCCCTTCTAATAGAAACTGATCAAGGTTTCCAGGACCTTAGCTCGGGAGCGATGATTAGATCAGGTAAAGAGAGGAGATCCTAGGTTGGAGAAGGCGGATCCTGAAAAGCGATCATCATTCGAACACGCCGCGTTTTACTGGGAAAGGTTATTCCAATGTTCGTTCAATCAAGCAGCATTCTTCGTCGATAGCGGGAAACCACGTTGGAAGCAAGCTACAGCTACTGAAGCCACTTACCGAGGAATAGAAAGGGAATATGGCCCCCAAAAGGGATTGGGGTTTTAGATCCTTGGGAAATTCCTTTTCTTAATATCCTTATTCTCCTTTCATCCGGAGCTGTCGTAACTTGTGAAACTCATCACTACCTCGTAAGGGCGTTGAGACCATAGCATGTTACACAAAAGCGCCGCTTTACTCACCCTCCCTTTTTGTAGTGCGGTCAAAGACCGTGAAGGACCCCGAGAATGATCTGGAAGTCGTTTAGGTGCATCGCCATTTGGTGGGTTTCTATCTCGTTATTCTAGAATAATCTATGGCTTTCGAGAACAGGGCGTACTAGTTCTTGAGAGCGAAGACTAAAGAACCTACTAAAGATAGGGTCCCAGAGGCTTATTCTGACTGAAACAAGGCCAACTGCAACTCGAAAAGAGCTAAAGGGCTTTGCCAACTATTCGCCGTAGGAGATTGGTGCTCCTTGAGGTATGCCTTTCTCGGTGGCTTGTTCCCTTATCTGTCTTTTCCATCTAGTGCTCGTACTGCGTCAGAAAATCTTTGTGGTTTCAACTGACAGGTTTGCAATTGGGTTCCCCCCGGACCCCCCTTCCCTTTTCGTAAAACCGCACCGCAACTTTGAGAGGATGGATGAGTGGGATTCCCCTTTCGACCTCATGCGTGCGCACCAACTCAAGATGAATCCCACCAAATCCTTCCTAGGAGTCTCCAGCGACAAGTTTCTAGGTTTTGTCATAACTTCGAAGGGTATCCACGTAGACCCTGACAAGACTAAAGCAATCATTGAAATACGCCCACCGAAGAACCTCAGAGAACTTTATGGCCTTCAAGGAAGACTGGCATACATCAGGAGGTTCATATCAAACCTCTCTGGACGTTGTCAACCGTTCACTCAGCTTATGAAGAAGGGAGTCTCCTTTGTCTGGAACGAAGAATACCAACGCGCCTTCGACGACATCAAGGAGTATCTTATGAACCCCACTGTGTTGGTGGCCCCCGTTGTGGGAAGACTTCTTACTATATGTGTGGGCAATGGATCACTCCCTCGGGGCTCTGCTAGTCCAGACAAGCGATGCAGATCACGAAGAGGCCATCTACTATCTCCGCAGAATGATGGCCGACGCAAAGCACAGGTACAACCCCATTGAGAAGGAGTGCTTCGCTTTGGTCTTCTTCATTAAGAAGACTCGGCATTACGTGGCAGGACAAACTATCCATGTGATCTTGCGAGTTAATCCGCTCAGGGTCCTTATGACTAAACCCGGAGCGCTAAACTCTCGCCTAGCCACATGGACAATACTGCTGTCACCATACGACATGGTATTTGTTCCGCAAAAGGCGGTCAAAGGCTAAACATTGATAGATTTTCTTGTAGCCCACCTTGTACCGGAAATCTCGAAGCTCTACGAGGAGATCCCAGACGAGATAGCGAACTCGAACATGACCACAAACGCATAAGCCGTTTGGCGAATGTTATTCGACAGTGCTTCAAGAACAGGGCCCAAAGGCGATATTGTCGCTGGCGTGGGGATAGTACTGATTTTTCCACACGATCTGGTCATCAACCGCGCTTACTCCCTCACAGAGCCATGCTCCAACAACGTGGAAGAGTACAACGCCCTCGTCATCGTGCTCCAACTCGCTAAACAAGTGGGAGTTGACTACCTGAAAGCCTAAGGCGATTCCAAGCTGATAGTCAATCGAGTCTGAAGCGAGTACGAAGTTCGGAATGAAGACTTGATTTCCTACCACCAAGCCGCGCTCGGCATTATCTCTGTTTGCCTTTAAATCAAAAGGAGAACTAAAAGAACTTGATTTGATTAACAAACTAAAGAAAGTACAAAGAAGGCCTAGAAGACAATCTAAGTACAAAGTTATTTTTTGGGGGGTGACGATGGAGGGTTAGGAGTGTATCAACTCTTTTTACTCCGCGGACGATTCGTTGCAGAAGCTCTTCTGTCGCTTGAGTGTAGGTTCGCAGATAGCCAGTCAGCCCTTTGTATGGGTGTGGTACTTTGCTATTTGTAGACGTCCTGTGGACGTGCTATGGATGCCGCATATGTTCCTGCTTGGTGGTCGCATAAGGCTCCTTCAACAAAATGCGGTTACAACTGTCGCCGCATGCCATGGGCCGATTGCTACATGGTCTTGGTTGAGATATGTTGTTGAATAGATCTCGGGGTTGTTTTCAACCCGTTGTGTGCGTGATTTGGTCAGCTGGACACGTCGTCAGCACCAACTGTGCGAAGATCTCTGTAGTTGTAATAGGAAGATCTTGTGGGCTGGAGGCTGCATAGCATCTTGGTCGCATGATGGCGAGACCGCATGGGTCTTGTAGCCGCATACGTGCTCTCGTTTGGGCCTTGGTTGAATGGGCATTATGGCCGCATTTTGGCGAGGCCGCATTGGTCTTGTAGCCGCATACGTGCTCTCGTCCGTCTTTGGTCTGATGGACACTTTGGCTTCATGAGGACGAGGACGCAAGAGTCTGAGGTCGCATGCGTGCTCTCGTCCGCGGTCTCTCAAAAAAAAGGGGGGGCCTTGGGAACGTCCAAGTTTCTCCTATTTATAGCCATTATGCTGATGGTTGCAACTGTGGACGGATATCACGGGTGGACTGCCACGTAGCCTCGGTTGGGATATGCGGTTGATAAAATCTCGGTGTTCTCAACCTGTTGTGTGCATGACTTGGTCAACTGGACACGTAGTCTGCACTGATTGTGTGAAGGTCTTTTCGGTTGTAACGACACGATCTTGCAAACTGACTGTCGCATAGGGTCGTTGTTGCATACATGCTCTCGTCTGGCCTTGGTCGAATGGGCACTGTGGTCGCATGATGACGAGGTTGCATGGGTACATAGCCCCATATGCGCTCTCGTTTGGCGTTGGTCGGATGGACACTGTGGCTGCATGATGACGAGGTCGCATAGAGTCGATGTCGTATATGTGCTTTCGTCCGCCTTTGGTCTGATGGACACTTTGGCTTCATGAGGACGAGGACGCATAACGTCTTGGCTGCATATGACTCATGGAATCTGGGACGCATGGGGCGCATGAAGTCTGGTCCTTGTGGAGAGCTTGACGCATAGATCTTGTCTGTATGCGACTTGTAGTCTGGCCGCATGGATGCACTTGCAGACTTGTTTTGGGGATCTGAACGAGTCTCTTGGCCGCATAGTTTCTCTGCAGCATGACTAGAGGCAGGCTTTGAGGTCATATCTTCTGGCGCATGGACTCGGATTTTCCATGCTTTGGGGTCTAGAACGACGTGATAGCAGACTGTTTGGAGGGATGTTTGCTCAGAGGTAACATGGACGTGGCAAACTTGGAATTCCGTTAGAGGTATCTTCCTCAGAGGTGATGTGGACATGGTAAAATAAACTTTTGTGGGATTGGAGTTTTGTGGAAAAATAATTCAGAGGTAAGGTGGGCATGATTGTTTGGAGATAATTTTGCTGTAGAATTTTTGTGGACTCATCCTTGGCGTACCTAGGGATTAGTACATATGATATGTTGGAACGACTGACACCATCAGAGGTATTATGGACGTGGTGGTAGAAAGTCGCTGGACAAGAATGTTTGTTCAAAGGTAATATGGACATGGCAAACACTTGGAGTGTGGACTTATTACCCATGGCATATCTTAAGTACGGATAATAAGCTAGCATACCTTAAGTATGGATAATAAGTTGAAACGACAAACACTATCAGGGTTTATACGAACGTGATAGCAGAAAGTCGAAGGGAAGAACTTTACTAAGAGGTAATATGGACATGGAAAAGTTCTGAAAATATTTTACTCAGAGGTAATGTGGACGTGGTAAGATACGACTCTGTGGGGATAAAGAAAAACATGACAGAGGTAATATAGACGTGTCCGTTTTCTTGTAGTGATAGATTCACTGTTGGGAAAAGTGGAGAGGTAATATGGACGTGAACTGATCGATAGTCGTACCGAGAGGTTATGTATGATTCCGGTATTTTTGGTGGAAGGAAAAGGAAACGAGCCAGAGGTAATATGGACGTGACTGTTTTCTTTGGATTTAGGACATCCCGCTGGAGAATCTTTGGTAGACTTATTACTTCTTGCGTGCGAGAGTGCAAGTAATCAGTTCGAAACAGACCTTGCCAGAGGTGACAAGTTTGGTGGACTTAACACCATTGGCACACTTAAATTTAAGTACATGTGATAAGTTTACACGACGATCGATATCAGAGGTACTGTGGATGTGATGATCGATAGCCAAATCCGGAAGGTTTGCTCAGAGGTACGAAGGACATGGCAAACCCTAATGGGGAGGAGGTGAGAACGATAACTCAGAGGAGACGTAGACGTGAACTGATCAATAGTCATACCGAGAGGTTAGGTACGATCCTGATATTTTTGTGGAAGGAGAAAGAAGCGCGCCAGAGATAGTATGGACGTGACTGTTTGCTTCCATTGAGGAAATTCCACTAGGGGACTCTTGGTGGACTTATTATTTGTTACGCACTTTGAGTGCAAATAATAAATTCGAAAATAATTTCTATCAGAGGTAATGCGGACGTGATAGGTTTTGTGGACCCATTACTTTTTGTGCATGTTAGTGCAAGTAATAGGTTTGAGACAAGCCCTGTCAGATATAATATGGACATGACAGTTTTTGTGGACTTAACACCGCTGGTGTACCTTGGTTAGTACGGATGATAAATTGGGATAACCGATATCAAAGGTAATATGGACGTGATGATCGATAACCAAAATTCCGGAGGTTTGCTCAGAGGTAATATCGATATGGCAAACTCAACCGGGGAGAAATGTTAGGACGATAGTTCAGAGGTAATATGGATGTGAACCAACATCCGAAATACTCACTGAGGAGTGGTTTGCTGAGTGTGGTCTATCCGAAAATGAAGATAGACCCGACGATTGCTCCGCTGGGGACATTGGTTGGGCGATAGCTCAGAGGTAAATATGAACATGGCTAGCGTCCAATGAAATTGGTTTTTGAGTGGTCACTGCGGGAGTGTGCAAGTTGACCTGAGGACTGCTTCGTTGGGGAGACTTTAAGGATCCATCATCCGTTGCGTATCCAGGACTCCTGGATACAGATGATGGCTTTTACATGAATTTGCAAAGGAGAAAAAGTTGCACATAGGCACTTGTTGGGGATGAAGAACCAAGAGTGTAGAGATGTACATATGGGTTGTCCCGCTTGGGATAAGGGGAGTACCAGTCTAGTTTAGACGCAGTACTTTTTTCAGGAACTTGTCGTTGATAGGCTTCATGAACAAGTCGTCGTTGGGTTTAGCGAGCCGGTAGGTGCCGTTGGAGAATACTGATTCTGCGACGAACGGGCTCTCCCATTTAGGCTGAAATTTACCGGCCGTCTTGTGGGAGTGATGGCGCATACTAGCATCTCCATATCCTAACCCTCTGCGAGTGTTGTTGTAATAACTGTCGGATTGTAAAGGAATATGCCGTTCTTTACCAAAGTTCAGACCTTCAGCTTTTTGGAGGTCATAGTCCATCTTCTGCATGAGACAGAGTGATTGTTGGCTGTAATAATGGAACTGTGGCAGCACATTATTTGTTGCGTTAAATACTGTTGATGACTTAGCTTGTGCAGAATAAGAAGCGTTGTGCACAGGAAAGCTGTCACGTATACAGTTGGCTGAGTTGTGTGCGTAGGATCACTGTCGCGTGCGCCCGATTGTCTACTACGTCAAGGACCACCGCTTGTCGCATGTTTTTGTATATCGCGCAGGAGAACAATGTCGTTGCCTATAAGGATTTGTTACGCAGAGAAGTACTATCGTGTGTGCATGAAGTGTGATGCGTCCTTGCGCTGAAGACTTGCTCGGATGCGTACAATGGAACACTGCCCATAATGCGCCATTGCTAATGAGTCATGCGAGACTTGGCTTTTGTGCACATGGAGACTTGTTGAGCTGCGTTGAGCACCCGAAGTCTACTATTTGTGTTTTTTGAGGAAAGAATCATGCGGCCCGGCCTGTATTGTTTTTCCTTTGACCTGGTCGTTGAAGGTGCTATTTGCTGTGCCAGTTTTGAGCAAGGACCTCACCTCTTGGGGTTGTGAGTGATACCAAGCCTGCTACTCGGTTGTGAGCCGGCGGGAGGTTGACGACCTCCCTGGTTGCCTGGGCTTTCGTCATTGGGAAGTCGCCTAATTGGAGGGACACTATGTTCGCAATGACCGTCTTATCCTCGAAGTTGAGGATGGGCTTATTGGCATCGATCAATTGTTGGATACATCTCTTCAATATAGAGCAGTCTCTGGTTGGATTATGAATGTACCGATGAAAGAGAATATTTTGGGTTATCAACCTTGTCAGCCTCTTCAAGACATCTGATGTTGGGTAGCCGAAGTTTGTTTTCCTTCATCAGCATGTTGAGGATTTCAATAATGTCGTCGTCATCGAAGGAGAAAATTTTCTTTGGCTTTTGGGCTTCCGATTCCTGAGTCGTACGGTCCTCAGGGAAGACCGGTAATTTTGCATCGTTTTCGCACTCGAAGGGAATTCTACCCCCAGCTTTGGATGCTGCTCTGTCTTGTCGAGGGAGACTACTCCCAGACATATCATTTTCTGGTTCTTGGGAATCGCTAGCTCCTCGTAATGCCGAATTGTTGTATAGGTCCGGGGGATTACCACCCCCAGCTTGCGCAACCCCCAGTAGTTCTGAGGATGAACTACCCCAGCGGTTGAGAGCTTCTTCTTCGAGAGGGTGCTCTGGAAAACACTTTTTGCAGGTCCCGCTGCTGGTCCTCCTGGTAGTTGCCTTCGCAACGCACTGGTAGAGAGCGACGGACTGGAGGTACCCGACTTCTTTCCTCCCTTGGTGGCGGGAAGCTTCTGAGTCGAGTAGCATGAGGCGAAGGGCAGCTCCTACTATGGTATTTGCACCTAATCTCCGGGTTGTTGTCGGATAGGTGCTTTCTGGTACAGTTGTTGGAAGGCCGACTGCCTGCTTGTGGGTGTTGCCACTTTGTTGCAGCAATAATTGATAATGATCTTGGCACAGTGATGCCCTGGAGAGGACATTTCTCCGACCACAGTTGTTTTTCTCGTCTTGCGCTTGTGATTGATCACATTACGCAAGTCAAGAAAGGGTTGTTCCACCTTTGTACCCTTTTTGTGGTCCCGGAAGGACCGAGCGCACAGGTGCGCATGTGTTGTATTTGCTCCCTGATCCGGGGTTCGTACAAGAACTTTCCCCGGATCGTCAGCGGAAGACTTTTGAGACCGACGCTGTCCATTTGTCGCTGCGGGCTGGACACACGATGCGGTCTTATATAGCTTCCCATCAGGGGCCCGTGTAACGGTTAAGGGTGCCTGCTGACGGTTAGCTAACTGGACAGTTGCTCGAGTCTGACGAGCTCGCACTGTCCCGGGCTTCTTTGACTTAGCACCTGCAGGCACGTAGTACAAAGAGTCCAAGTTTGGGCTTTTGCCATTCTCGGCGAGCCGCATAGGATCTTCGCCGCATGAGATGCAGTCGAAAACAGTAGTTTTGTTGCTGTCAGGGCCGCATGCGGCCGTCTGCTTGCGGTTGTGAGCTGGTGCCTCATGGTCAGTCTTATGCGACCTCCTTTTTGGCCGCATAGAACCTGCCTCAGCATCAGAACGTCTGGCATCGTAGTGCTTTCCTCTGCCAGAGTCCGGGTGCTGAGCAGTTTCTACATTAGACGGAGATGTCTCATAGACGTGGACGTCCTGGGTGTTCGCCTGACGACGACTATCAACAACAGAGTGAGAGGCGGGAAGCGTCTGCTCCATAGTTGGGCGAGGCGCAGTGGCCTTTGCTACCCACGTCCTGCGGGTCTTCTTGCGCTTGGCTAGCCTTGGCGAAGGATTAGCACTTCCTTCCGAGAGCATTTCCTCGAACGCTCGCTGGTCGAAGCGAACTACCAGCATTTTTTGCGTTGAGCCGAGCTAGGCCGCATCAGAATGCGTTACCAAATTCTCATCAGAGGAGAAGGATCTTCCCAGCAGAGTCGCTATCTTGTTTGCCAAATTCTCATCAGAGGAGAACTAAAAGAACTTGATTTGATTAACATAGTAAAGAAAGTACAGAGAAGTCCTAGAAGACAATCTAAGTACAAATTTGTTTTCTGGGGGGTGACGATAGAGGGTTAGGAGTGTAGCAACTCTCTTTTACTTCGTGGACGATCCGATGCAGAAGCTCTTCTCTCTAGCTTGTGTGTAGGTTCGCAGATAACCAGCCAGCCCTTTGTATGGGTATGGTACCTTGCTATTTATAGCCGCCCTGTGGACGTGCTATAGATGTCGCATATGTTCCTGCTTGGTGGCCGCATAAGGCTCCTTCAACAGAATGTGGTTGCAACTGTCGCCGCATGCCATGGACCGATTGTCACGTGGTCTTGGTTGAGATATGTTGTTGAAGAGAGCTCGGAGTTGTTTTCAACCCGTTGTGTGCGTAACTTGGTCAATTGGACACGTCGTCAGCACAAACTGTGCGAAGATCTCTGCAGTTGTAACAGAAAGATCTTGTGGGTTGGAGGCCGCATAGCATCTTGGCCGCATGACGGCGAGTCCGCATACGTGCTCTCTTTGGCCTTGGTCGAATGGACACTCTGGCCGCATGTTGGTGAGGCCGCATGGGTCTTGTAGCCGCATACGTGCTCTCGTCCGCCTTTGGTCTGATGGATACTTTGGCTTCATGAGGACATTGACACATGGAGTCGAGGTCGCATGTGTGCTTTCGTCCGGCCTTGGTCTGATGGACACTTTGGCTTCATGAGGACGAGGACGCATAGAGTCGATGCCGCATATGTGCTCTCGTTCGGCCTTGGTCTGATGGAAATTTTGGCTTTATGAGGACGCGTATAGTCGATACCGCATATGTGTTCTCGTCCGCGGTCTCTCAAAAAAAGAGGGGGCCTTGGGAACGTCCAAGTTCCTCTTATTTATAGCCATCATGCTGATGGTTGCAACTGTGGACGCATATTACCGGTGGGCTGTCACGTAGCCTCGGTTGGGATATGCGGTTGATAAAATCTCGGGGTTGTTCTCAACCCGTTGTGTGCTTGACTTGGTTAACTGGACACGTAGTCCGCACTGATTATGTGAAGATCTTTTCGGTTGTAACGACACGATCTTGCAAACTGACTGTCGCATAGGGCCATTGCCGCCTACGTGCTTTCGTCTGGCCTTGGTCGAATGGACACTGTGGTCGCATGATGACGAGATTGCATGGGTACGTAGTCACATATGTGCTCTCGTTTGGCTTTGGTCGGATGGACACTGTGGTCGCATGATGACGAGATTGCATGGGTACGTAGTCACATATGTGCTCTCGTTTGGCTTTGGTCGGATGGACACTGTGGCCGCATGATGACGAGGTCGCATAGAGTCGATGCCGTATATGTGCTCTCGTCCGCCTTTGGTCTGATGGACACTTTGGCTTCATGAGGACGAGGACGCATAACGTCATGGCCGTATATGACGCATGGAATCTGAGACACATGGGACACATGGAGTCTGGTCCTCGTGGAGAGCTTGACGCATAGTTCTTGTCTGTATGCGGCTTGTAGTCTGGCCGCATGGATGCACTTGCAGACTTGCTTTGGGGATCTAGACGAGTCTCTTGGCCACATAGCTTCTCTGCAGCATGACTAGCGGCAGGCTTTGTGGTCATATCTTCTTGCGCATGGACTCGGATTTTCCATACTTCTACAATCTCCACCTTCGAGGGGTTCTTCATAGAGCACGTCCTTCGACTGCAAAATATCGAGGCTGACGTCCTGGTTGGCCTCGCAGCCTCTTTAACTATTCCAGCCAATACTGATAAACTGATCACCGTGGTCGGTCAAGAGCTGGTCTGCCCTCTGTCTGTGCCTGAGCTACTCAATAGAGACAAGCACCGACTCCCAAGACTGGAAACTCATATACATCGACTACGCAGTCTATGGAATTCTTCCTGAGAACTCAAAGGAAGCCACTTCCATCAAAAGACGTTCCCTCCGGTTCTATTACGATACGGCTACCAAAATGCTGTATCGTCGTTCCTACGACGGCCTTCAGCTACTATGCCTATCGAATGCAGAAGCGAAGCAGGCTCTCCGTGAGGCTCACGACGGGGTTTGCGGTGCCCATCAACCCAGACCTAAGGTACATGACCGTCTCCGGAGAATAGGTTACTATTGGCCAACAATGGTAGCGGATGCCGTCAACTACGCAAGAAAGTGTCAAGCGTGACAAATCCATGCTGACTTCATCCATCAACCCTCGGAGTTCCTACACCCGACCGTTGCGTCTTGGCTATTCGAAGCCTGGAGAATGGACATTATCGGGCCGATTAGTCCACCTTCGTTGAAGGGACATCGGTTTATCTTGGCTATCACCGATTACTTCTCCTAGTGTGCGGAAGCCGTACCACTCGCTGAAGTCAAAACATCAAACGTGATCAGCTTCGTCAAACTTCACGTCATATACCGCTTCGGCTTGCCACGGAGGATCATCCATGACAATGGTCCACAGTTTGCAAGTCACACTTTTTATCGATTTTGCGATAAAAATTGAATTCAGAATATAATCTCAACGACCTACAATCTCGTAGCAAATGGTCTGGCGTAAGCATTCAACAAGACCATCATAAAGATACTCAAAAAGTTCGTATCATCCAATAAGCGCGACTGGAATGAGAAGCTGGATGAATGTCTCTGGGCTTATCGAACAACAGTCCGGACGCTAATTGGTAGCACGCCATTCTCCTTGGTTTATGGAAGCGAAGCGGTCCTCCCCCTCGAGATCCAAATTCTCTCGCTCCGAGTAGCTCTCTCCAACCGGCTAACCGTCAACGACAATCACCGCCGACGGCTACAAGAGTTAGAAGCACTCGACGAGAAGCGTCTCTTAGCTCAACATCGTATTGAGCTGTACCAAGCGCATCTCTCATGGGACTTCAACAAACGGGTCAAGAAGAGGACTTACCAAGTGGGTGACCTCGTTCTAACAGTAAGAAGGCCGATGGTTATGATCCACAAGACGGTCGACAAGTTCCAATCCAAATGTGAAGGCCCGTTCGTCGTAGAATCTGTATTCTCCAACGGCGCCTACCGACTGGCAAAATCCAATGGCGACTTGCTCATGATGTCCATCAACGACAAGTTTCTGAAAAAGTACTATGTTTAATGCTAGGCTTGTACTTCTTTCTATCCCCATTAGGACAACAAAAATGCACATGGTTTTCACTTTTTGTTGTTTATCCCCAGTGAGTGCTTATGCACGGCATTATCCTTCCTCAACAAGCCATTATCGGTATTCAGGAGTCCTGGATACGTAATAGATAATGAATCCTCAAAAGCTCCCCAGCGGAGCAGTCCTCAGGTCCACCTGCACACTCCCGCAGGGATCATTCAAAAACCAGTCTCGTTAGACGCTAGCCATGTTCATATTACCTCTGAGCTATCGGCCTAACGATCTCCCCAGCGGAGTAACCCTCAGGTCTATCTATATTTTCAGGTAGACCACACTCAGCAAACCATCCCTCGGTGAGTTTCTCAGACATTGGTTCACGTCCATATTACCTCTAAACTACTATCCTAATATTTCTTCCCGACTGAGTTTGCCATGTCCATATTACCTCTGAACAAACCTTACGGATTTGGCTATCGATTATCACGTCCACATTTTCCTCTGATATCGGTTGTCATCTCAACTTATCACCCGTACTTAACTCTAAGTACGCCAGAGGTGTTAAGTCCACAAAACATGTCACGTCCATATTACCTCTGACAGGGCTTGTCTCAAACCTATTATTTGCACTCAGTGCGCAAGAAGTAATGGGTCCACAAAACCTATTACGTCAATATTACCTCTGATTGGGTTTCGTCTCGAACTTATTACTTGCACTCTCGTGCGCAAGAAGTAATTAGTCCACCAAAGATTCCCCAGTGGGATATCCTCAATGGAAGCAAACAGTTCACGTCTATTTTATCTCTGAGCTATGAGCTGCCATTGTTTTCCATCCAAATAAAACAGGCATGTCCATATTACTTCTGGCTCGTTTCCTTTTCCTTCCACAAAAATACCGGGATCGTACCGAACCTCTCGGTATGACTATCGATTAGCTCATGTCCACGTTACCCCTGAGCTATCGTCCTCACATCCACTCCAGTAGGGTGTCATGTCCTTCTTACCTCTGAGCAAACCTTCCGACTTGACTATCGATTATCACGTCCACATTTAACTCTTATATCGATCGTCGTCTAAACTTAGCACCCGTACTTAACTCTAAGTGCGCCAGCGGTGTGAAGTCCACCAAACTTGCCACATCCATATCACCTCTGGCAAGGCCTGTTTCGAATCTATTACTTGCACTCAAGTACGCAAGAAGTAATAGGTCCACCAAAGATTCTCCCAGTGGGACGTCCGTGAAAGACTACGGTGTTGTGCCACGTTCATATTACCTCTGGTACAATACCCAAAGTTCACACGATTAATCCAAAAAGAAAAAAAGAAAGCTTTTATTTCTTCCAAACGGGGAACCAAAAGAAAACTACATTTGAGGACTTACTAACGCCTCAATCAAAAAAAAAAGGGAAGAAGAAACTTCTGATGCTACTGATAAGTGCACGACTCTTATAATCGTCCTCGGAGACGGCCAACCCGGGCATCAATCTTAGCTTTGACCCGACGCTCGGCTTCCTGAGCTACAACAGCAGGATTATCAAGGTAAGCGTGGGCCTGATGCGTCTCCTCCAGTCCTTTCAAGGGCAGCCGAAGACTGGGCCATGGTAAGAGATTGTGCACGGAAAATTTCCCGTTCTTGGCGGGCCTCACGAACATGACCCTCCAGGGTCTTGATGTTGGTATGGAGTTGTGCAATCTTCTCCTGGATCTCAACAATAGTATGAGAAAATCCATCTTCTCGAGCGAAGCAAGCCGCCTCGTCTTCGTCCAACTCGGTACGTTGGAGCTCCAGCTTCTTGAGTTCTTGCTCAAGTCCCACCTTGGTCTTCCCATAAGTAGCCTTCACTTGTTCCACGGAGTCCAGGAGACGTTCATACTCTGTGGCCACTGTCGTCGTAACGTCAACCTGTTGCACCTGTTGCAACTCGTTCAAGCTCTGTTCGACTTCAGTTAACTTCTGAAGCAGCATGTCAGCCGTCTACTCAGAGCCTGGAAAGGTCTTCAAAATCTGTATCTGGCTCAGGGCTCCGTGCTTAGACCAAACGAAAGGCATCCCTCGTCCTAGTATATTTTGGACTCCTTGCCTTAACAATATGTAGAAGCCCTGAAGGATAACATTGGAAGTGGTTGTTACCGCAACTTTCGTGGACGACGTCAAGGGAACCGAAGCCGAAGGGATTACAGGCAATTAGATAATCTGGGTAGCCTGTGAAGCCGAGGGGACATAATGACAAGTTGGGTGGTAGAACCACAGTTGCCGGACGACGAGTTGCTTTTGCGGCGGCCAAACTCTGCCCTGTCAAAAATAGTGTCTGGACGCCCGGCAAATTGACAAGCTTGGCCTTTACACTGGTAAGACCAGGAACGAATCCCTCGGGAAGACCGCTACCCCATCAACTGAGGGAGCTGCAACTTTATGTCGCCCAACGTCATCCCGAGGATGTGACGAAGCGGTCGCCGTACCAGGTAGACCCGCTGCGGTAGAGGCTTCCCCTACACTAGCCTCAACAGGAGGCACCGCCGAGTGTTCTCCACCCCCGGGAGAGTGAGAGTAAGGGTCGCCTCCCCCGCGAGCTCCTCCTTCTCTCACGCCTTCCTCGACAACCAAAACTTCGGGGAGATCGGCATCAGAAGCAGGCCCCGTGTCTGTCGAAGGTCCCTCAAGTGGTTCTCCAACCACAGAGGAAGATTGGACTGACTCAGGCCTTACCCTGATGAGCCCTAGTTCAGCCTCCTCCATGCTCTCTTCCGTCGCCACGTTAAAATTGTTTATCGGTAAGGAAGGGCCTGTCGAATCAAAGCAATCAGTGAGTAACTTCACCCAAACGACGAAGAATTGAAGCCGAAAAATCTCATCTCTCAAGAAACGACGAAACAATATACCTGGGTGAGGTATCAGAGTTGGCAGTTCCGTCGGAGCAGTCAAGGTCGCCCCCGTAGCGCCTACATCTCCAACCGAGGGGTCGGCCAAGGAAGCGTCCCCTTCCTCGTCGAATCTTCCCACCGTCTCAATGACAGGCTCGCCAATATACAATTCGCAGGAAGATGACCTCTCCTCCTCCCGGTAAGAGACCCCTGCCGTAGCGGCCCGTGGAGGAAGTGTCCTTATCCCAACTCCCGGTCTCTGCATAAATTCAGATAAACCAGGACGAAGAGGGTCATAAAAAGGGGACCTGACAATAAAGCTAAGAGGACGTAGGGATACCATCTCGGCATCAAGAATGGGATCCGGTTGGCGAATCAACAATGCAAGGGGCCCTACCTCCTCTTCCTCGTCTCTCACGGCATGCGTGGGGTCCTTGGTAGCAACCCTCTTCCGATAACTCGACCTTGCGGTTGCAGATGGTTCCTGTCTTCTCTTCTTGGAGGGAGGGCTCCACCCCGGAGATATGCGTTTCATTGAAGAGTCCACTGGAGGCGATGGGTCGTCAGAAGTATTCTCTTCCCCCGTCGTCGAGTCGGGGTCAGTAGGCAATGATGCAGCCTTCCCCTTGCCTTTCCCCCGACCTTTATTGGACCCACTGCTCCGAGGCTTCAGCTTAGTGCCCACAATGAAGCTAGTATCCCGATCAAAGCCGGGTGGTGGTGCATTTACGACTACATGAAAGTTAGCCGCTGCATGAATAATATGGGCCGAAACCTTAGCATCCTACAGCGTGAATCGAACATGGGTATTGGTGGCAGAATAATAATCTTAGGCTCGAGCTCCATCAAGAAGGCTACCCTCAAAACCAAGACAGGGGCTGAGATTGCTCAACATGAGTTGGTTGTACCCGAACTGGCGAGGAAACCTACTCGGCAGATAAGGCTCCAAGAAGACAAGGTTCCGATTCCGGTACACTAAGTGCGAAGGTCAAATGGAGAGTAACCAACTGAAGAGCCTCGGAGATAAGACCTGACGGTCAGCACCACCATCACAGTGAACTCTATCTACCTCATCCTCGGTAAATTTTGGAATCGAGGCGAAAAAAGAATAATTTGCCATATGGGCGAGTGCGTGCTGGCACGCGGGAACTGTAGTGTGAGCCCAAGGCATCCCATCATATCGACAAATGAAGGTGTCATCTTCCGTCGTCATCCCCTCGAGGCCAGGACTCATTAGAGAGGGGTAGTGCATTAGCAACCACTCCATTAAATAATGATAAGCCATCTCGACCCGGTTGAAATCCTCGGGATCGTCATGGTCCAACACCTTGCTGGTAAAAGCACGAAATCCGTGATGGATGTTGCAGACCATTGCTGGGAGTAAAGCGAGGCGGTGACCAAAAGCCAACTTTACAGCAGGGAGGATGAGGTTGCGGCTAGCCCTCTCAATCGACCCAGAACCTTTTTGGACTATGCAATTTCGTAGCCACACCATTAAGAATACAGCCAGCACAGCTTTGTCTGACAATGACTTGGTATCTTGATAAAAAACTGAAGGTATTGCCAGAGCTACCAAACCCCTCACCAGTTGCAGTCATCCTCTTAGTGCTTTGTGCCAGATCACTGATGACTGTGTAAATCCGAGGTGTCCGAACGGTGACCTGGCCCGAAGCTGCAATCTCAAAAAGATGATGGATCCAAGCAGTGGTATGGGGTTACGTCCCCTCCGTGCTTTTATCCCTCTTCTTCGAGGTCTGCTGACATGTGCTATGGTGACACAACAACTTCCGGTACACTACAAGGAACCCAGGGTGTTGTTTCTCCAACTCCTCGAACTCCTCGTTATCAGGAGTATACTCTTTATACGGCTCCTCGTCCCAGGACAACCGCGAAATATCGTACATCGCATGAAGGGCGAGGCCCATCTCCCCATTAGGGGTAAAGAAGGTCCCAGTGTGACAGTTGTACATTTCGGTCAAGGCCACGAACAACATCGGATTCTTCTCTAGGCCATAACAGGAATCCCTTATGGCATAATAAAGATTGGCCTCCTTCAAAAACTGCTCGTACTACTCCAGTACCCACATGGTCAAAACGATGCAAGAAGGTGAATAATGCACCCAGTTGAGAAGACGTATCTTTCCCGTTGGATATGACCCCTTGTCCGCAAGCTGGTTCAAGAAAGTATCAGCGCCGTAGAAATGAACATTGGGCCCCATTTCACTAGCGAAGACACCGGTTTCCAACCGCGAAGGGAGTAAGAAAACGACTCCCTTGAAAGTCGCTATTTTCCTCTTCAGCTTGGAGTTGTGGCGAATATGGCCGATCAGGACTCCCTTTTGGTCGGGAGCCGGGTTGCCCAACATCCTCCTCGGAAGAGACACCATATTGAAAGCCGACAAGGACAAATGGCGCTCCATCGTAGGTATGTGTATCTTTATCCTGCCAGAGGAGAAGTCCCAGTTTTCTTTTATCTTCACAACCATGAGATCCGAGATAGTAAGAGCATCCCCGAATAGGAAAATGTGTTTCAAATAGGAAACATTCTTCTTATCCGCAATCGGCCCGAAGTTCAGTTGGCTGAGCAAGTAAAATGAAGGCTGGTCTGCTATCAACTTCAGCCTCGCCTCAGATTGACCCTTGTTTATCTGGACCTGGACATGTTCCAAGATATGGTCAAATCTTACGCCCAATGCAGCCTGAGCATGCCTAATAAGCACCTTCCCTGACGGTGCCACGGGTAAAGTCATTGCAAAGATCGGAAGACAATTAGAACCATCAAGATAACATATGCACCGAGAGGCAACTCGGACATATAAAGGTTTACGTGCGGCCAAGGCATGTCATACGCATATGATGCCTTATATGCGGCCAAGGCATGTCAAGTGCGTCACAGGACATCCATGCAGACGAGTGAGACACATGCGACCAAGTCATGTCAGGACCTCCATGCGGCCGAGTGAGACGCATGCGAGGCCATCCATGCGGCCAGGTCTGGACTGGAGCATGCGGCCAAACTGAGACCCGCGCATAAAACATGCGGTTGGGTCCTATTGAAAGTCCGCACATGTTCTAATCCATGCGGCGGACTGTGTGCAAAGTGTCCCCGTCTCCAGACCCCTTCTCCTTCTTACCTTAGATGGGCACCTGAATGTCTGGGTGGAAAGTCGGGACTGCATCCTTGGCCTTAGATGAGGACGCGGGGCGTTTCCCCTTGTCGGCTTTCTTGGCCTTTGACGAAGATGACGAAGCTTTGGGGGCCATGGCGATCGAGCAAAGAGTCAGACAGAGGAAAGGTCGAAGACTAAAGAGAAAACTCGAACAGAGAGAAAAAGTTCTCTTTTATTCGCATAAACCCTTATTTGTAGGGCAAAGGAGATAGTGGCGACTCGATTCTCGCGCTGCGCTGTCAGCACTAATGGTGACGGCAACGCTTGGATTTTTCACTCAACCTTATCTTTTGAGAAAACCGTTACTTCGGGATCCTTACTAAGAGATGGTGCAAAATCCCAAGAAGATCCTCGGAGATCGAGCCGAATCCTGCATTAAATGGAGATTTGACATCCTGGCAAAGACTTGTCCATGCGACCTGCCCTCCATGCGGCCCAAAGTCATTTCCTCTATGCTTCTTATTCAAAGTATTCCAAACTTATCAGTTTGAAAACTTTGAAGGGGGTATTGTAGAAGCATGAAAAATATTGTACTTAGATTGTCTGTCTAGGATTTCTTTGTACGCTTTTTGTTTGTTATTAAACGAAGGTTTTCCAAACCAAACGCAATGGTGAACACCACGTTACATTGTGTGTTTGTTCCTGTTGCTATTTTCTTCAATATTTGTGTTTGTTATTTGTTGTTGTAAGGTAAACTCGATTCTGCAATTTTTAAGAATTAGTATTGCCTAAGGGAATCGAAGGAATTTCAGTTTCATTGATCTAGATCCCGGGTATGCGATGCCATTAATCCTCTCTGTATCTTCTCAGATTGTGTTTCTTGAAATTGTTGCTTCGTAAGAATCTGTAGGAGAGTTCTATTAAGATTTCAAGAGCGTTGAGTAACAAGGTAAATAGCACCAAGTTCGAGACGGAGATGTTTAATGGCAAAAGTAACTTCTCGATGTGGCAGAAAAGGGTTAAGGTGATCCTCGTAAAAAAGGATTGTTTAAGGTCATTTTCCAGTGACAAGAAACATGTTGACACGATAGAGGATGCATGAAACTATATGGACCAAAAGGCACGGTGCACGTTAGAACATTGTTTGGTAGATGAGGTGATGTTCAATGTTATGTCAGAGACTACTGCGACAAGTTTATGGTTGAAGCTGAAGCTAGAGAGCTTATATATGACAAAGTCATTGTCAAACAGAAGCAACTCTATAATCTTTGCATGAAGCAGTGGACCCAAATTCTATACAATTTGACCAGCTTCATAAGGTGGTTAGCTATCTTTTGTCTTGATGTAAAGTTAGAGTACCAAGTGTTTATTGTTTCTATCTTCGCTTCCGAGATTATATCACCATTTGGTGACAACAATCTTTTATGAGAAGGAGACCCATGAGATGGAAGAGGGTACTATGGCACTTCTTAATAATAAGATTATGAGAAGGCCAAATCTAATTGATGAGTTACAAGGTTGATTGGCAATTAAAAGGGAATGTTGAAAAATAGAGATGGAGGCCAGAGTAAAAGGGGAAACCCAAATCATCAGGTAGGATGACAACATGTGATATTTCTGCAAGCACTTAGGTCACATGCAGTAATTTTCAAAGTATAAGTAGTGGTTAGAAAAGAAGAATAAATGTGCAAATATAAGCAATGCAAGTCATGTCACTTTTGCAACAGATTAAGGAGCTACCAACCATGTGATATATTTACAATACATAGCGGAAATGATATATTTTTCGAAGCTTGGGTTTTTGATTCATGTTGTTTCTATCATGTGTCCAAACAGAAAGGTTCAACAACTATAAGGAGTTTAGTGGTGGTGTTGTCCTTATAGGGGAACAATGAGTCGTGTAAGACCATTAGCGTAGGGAACAAGCTTCTCATGCTTGATGGTGGGGTGCATACACTTGTAAGCATTATACACGTTCTGGATTTAAAGAAGAACCTTTTTTCTCTGGGTGCGTTGGACGTGACATGATGCAAGTTTGTTTGTCATGTTTCTGTTCTGAAGATAGTTAAAAGTAACATAGCAGTCATGAATGTACATTTAAGTGTTTTTAAACTTGTATTAGTTGGATGGGAGCACAGTTACTGGTAGTGCAACCACCGTTACAAAAAAACAGGTGGAGGTTCTTGCAAAGTCGTGGTATATGCATGTTGGCCATACGAGTGAGAGATGTCTTTGCGAGTTGCACAAAAGGAAGTTGTTGAAAGGTTGGTGTTCAAACTTGATTTCTGCAAGTATTGCACGACGGAAAAGTAACATAAGGTAAGCTTCAAGCAGGAGATACACAAGACTAAGCAGGAGATACACAAGACTGAAGGACTTCTCGACCACTCAGACATATGGGGGTCATAACCGGTTGGATCAAAGGGAGATGTCGAGTTCTACGTCATCTTTTTGGACGGCTTCTCATGGAAGGTATGGATTTATTTTCTCAAATACAAGTCAGATGTGTTTCTAGATTCCGAGAGTAGAAGACGGTCGTGGAGAAGCAAAAGGGACGAATAGTGAAGTATTTGTGGACATACAATAGAGTTGAGTACTGGACATACAATAGAGGTGAGTACTCCTCCAAGGAGTTTCAGAACTTTTGTAAGAAGGATATACATAGTCAATAGATGGTTCCAGGACGTCAAAAGCAGAATTGGATAGCAGAGCACGTGAACATGACACTATTAGAGAGAGAGAGACAAGAGTATGTGGTTACATAAAGCCCTTATAGAGGACTTATTGGCGGTGACAATTAGTCATGTGTGCTATTTGGTTACTAGATCTAGGGGTGAGCATATAACGGTTGGAAACTGAAAATCGAACATGAACCGAGCCAAAATACGACAAACGGTTCAATTTTCCGGTTATTGGTTCGGTTTGAAATTTTGAAAATGTAAAATATCGGTTCGGTTTCGGTTCTTGGTCCAAATAACCGAACCGAAAATCGATTTAGATTTAGTAATTTAACAAACTACCCTCAATCTATATATACTAATATTTTTTCTAATACTAACTGAGCGCACTCGCTCCTACTATTCTCTATCGGTACTTCTTTGAGCACTCTCTACTCTCAATCGATATATATATATTAATATTTTTTTACTCTATAATTGTAATAATTCATAAATACAACAATGTTAGTTTTTTTTTTACGATAATTTATTTAAATAGCCCCATTTGCTAAAATGTAAATGTCCGGTCTATTGGCCCATGAAATCGGTCCGACCGAAAATCGAACTGAATTAGTTAGGTTCGGTTTTTTCGGTTTTTAAGAAAACGGTTCAATTTACAGTTTTGAGAAATTCGGTTTACGGTTATTTCGGTTTTTATATATTCGGTTCGGTTTAAACCGAACTGAACTGTTGCTCACCCCTAAATAGATCCCATCTATAGTTATTGATCTTCAGATTGTTGAAAATGTATGGAGAGGAGAGTCAACTATAATTCTTTACATGTGTTTGGTTGCTTTGCCTATTCACTCGTGAATCAGAAGGAAAGAACCAAGTTGGAGTCGAAATCAAATGATGCATTTTCTTGAGGTTCCAACAAGGAGTTAAAGTGTTCGAAGTTATAGGATCGAGAAAGTAGAATGGTATTCAATGAGGTTTCCATGATGGACGATGCATGAAAATAGAACAAGGAGGCAAGTGTCACATCAGACAACAATGACCTAGTTGAGGTGAAGATTTCTAGCACTCAAAATGATACGACACTAAAACACTATTACAACATATTGATGCGGAGGTGGACGAGCAAATTACAAAGATGGAGGATGAGAACCAATCCTGTGACGACCCGAATACAATTGCATTAAAGAGATCAAGGGGTACACATAAGGCACCATTAAGTTATGGTTTCGAATATATGATTTCATTTTATTTAGTCACGAAAACAGGAGATCCAGGCGATTATAGGGAGGCCATTGGGCAAGAGGACAAAAATCGTTGAATTGTGGCAATGGCAGAGGAGATGAAGTCATTTAGGAAGAACGATACATGAAACTTGGTCGAGCTACCAAAAGGAAAGAGGGATATTGGCGGCAAGTGGTTATTCAAGAAAAAGTAGAATGAACAGTACAAGGTACGGTTAGTTGCCAAAGGTTATTTCTGAATGAGTGGATTGGCTATAACAAAATTTTCTATTATGCGGTTAAGGATATGTCTATTTAAGTGTTGTTGGCATTGGTAGCGTCTCAATATTTGGAGTTCAAGCAAATATATGTGAAGATAACATTTCTGCATGGAAAGTTGGAAGAGAAGATCTTCATAAGTCACTTCGAAGGTTTTATGGATCTCGACAAGAAGGATCCTGTATGTGAACTCAAGCGGTCTCTTTTTGGGTTGAAGCAGTTTTCCAGACAATTGTATAAGCGCTTTCACTTATTTATTTTGAAGACCAATTTCTTTCGATGTGAATATGACAAATACGTGTACCCGAAGTGGCTGAAGGATGGCTCATTGATATATCTCATCTTTTAAGTCGATGGCATGTAGTTGCTTCCAAGAGTAAAGTGAAAGTAAAGACTTAAATATTCATTAAGTGCGGAATTTGGCATGAAAGATTTAGATGGAGCACAAAAAATCCTTGGAATGGAAATATGTCGAGACAAAAGGCTGAAAAGCTATGGTTATTCTAAAGGAAGTATATTGACGAGGTGTTGTAGAGATTCAACATAAGAAGTGAAGAAATGAGTACCCCTATCTTCGGGCGTTTCAAGTTATTCTCTAATAAGTGTCCTAAATCAGCAAAGGAGAAGAAAAAGATGTCTCGAGTTCCGTACATGAGTGTTGTGGGATCGTTGATGTATGCTACAATATGCACTTGACATGATTTTTCGTATGCGGTCAGCTTGGTAAACAGGTAAATATTAAATCCATATTGGCTTCATTAGGAAGCAGTAAAGTGGATACTTCAGTATTTAAACGGCTTTAAGAATCTCGGTTTGTTGTTTCATAAGTCAGAACACAGATCGAGCCAATTGCAGGGTTATGTGAACGCAAACTATGTTGGTGACTTGGACAAGAGAAGATCAACTACAGGTTATGTATACACATTTATGAATTCTCCAGTCACTTGGAAGTTGACTATATAGGATATTATCGTGCTTTTCAATACGGAGTCAAAATACATGACGTTAGTAGAAGCACCAAAGGAGGTCTTGTGGTTAAAAGGTTTAGTTGACGAGTTCGGATTCAAGGTGCAAGTTACTTTATTTTGTGATAGTCTGTGTGATCCATCTCGCAAGAATCATCGGGCGAAATATAGCGACGTACGGTATCACAAGATATGAGAGTAGTTCAATAAGGAGATTCCGATGGATATGCTAACGAAGGTGATTCTGATAGAGAAGTTCAAATCCGCCTTGACTTCTATTCAGGTACTCAGATGTGAAGAAGGTTCGCGGCCTTGGTAGGAGGGTCGTGGCAGTTTCACAGTTCTAAGCAAAGATTGTTTCGGATTTCTGTTTCACGGTTCTGGTAGATAACCGTGTCAGTTTTGGTAGACTAGGGATACTAAAGTAACTAAAGTTAGGAGCAAAGAGAAAACCATAACAATATTCAGAAGTTGGCTAGTTGAATAAGTCAATGTGGAGATTGTTACAGAAGGTGGTTAGTTGAACATTATTGTTCGACATTGCGAGTGTTGGAGAAGGTGTATGGTGCATGACTGCATCAGTTTCCTATATTTTCCTGAAGTTTCCTGCAGTCAGGTCCAAGTGGGACAGCCCAGTTCTGGTTGTTTTAAGATAAGATTTCCAATGGAATTTTCTTCAAACTTAGACCAAAGTTTAGGAGAGCCTATTTAAGGGTTTTCCCAACCCTAATTAGGATTACTTAAAGCATAAGGAGGCTTTGCTTGGTGACTTGCTAAGAAAGACCTTAAGGAATCTAGAGAGAGAGAGAGAGAGAGAGAGAGAGAGAGAGAGAAGAAGAAGAAGAAGAAGAAGGAGAAGGAGAAGGAGAAGGAGAGAGCTTCTTGTAGATCGTGTAAAGGAGGATTTCACAATACGACATTTTTTTTTGTGAACTCATATAAAATTTCTCTCATTGATTCAATAAATTATGTTTCCTTTGCCCCGTGGACGTAGGTTGATTTTAGTAGAATCATATTATATTGTGTTTGATCCCTTTTTTCTGTATTTGTGATTGTTATTTGTGTTAGTCCCGAAGTCAGATCAAATAAGAAGAGGTAGCCACAAAGTAGAGACTCGCACAAGAGTTCGTCTCTACAAACTCCAGAAGAGAAGTTGGTGCACTGAGATTCACACAAGAGTTCCTCTTCACTGACACACAACCCCACAGAAGTACTAAACAATGAACATGTTACAAACTGACAACCGAAAGAAAATGCAAATACAACAAGAATCAGAAAACCGTTCTTCTCTTTACGTTCGCAGATGCTACACCGAGAAGAACGGGAACAAGAACAGAAATACAAAGAAGGGAACTCTTGCTGGGGTGATCAAAACCATCAGAGCTTAAGGCAAGATTCGCGCTATACAACGATCTGCCCCCAGGATCCAGCAAGTTCACACGAGAACTTCTGGAACGCTCTTGGTCACCTTCAGATCACTCGAAAGATTTCTTTGGAATGATGCTAAAAACTGCGCAGGTCCTGTTGGTGCTCTCGGTTTTTCTATTTCTCAATTTTTTCAACAACCTAAATGAAAGAGGAGAGCCTCTATATAAAGAGGATTTCAGCTTCCATGCGGCCTGAGGAAAAAATCAGGCCGCATGAGCCGCCTGCGCCGCTGTACTGCACAGAGCAGACAGCGTCGTCAGGCGCCGAAAGCTGTAGCCGCGTGGCACAGAGAGCTACGAGCCGCCTGCGCGCTGTGCTGCACAGAGCAGACATCGTCGCACGGAGCCGCCAATAACAGTCTATGTCCCCTCCACACTTGACTCGCTCAAACTAACTTGCTGGCCGCATGCGCCCCTGTTCGCATGGGCACCTGATCGTATGGCCCATGGCCGCATGCGCACGTCCGCATGGGCACCTGACTGCATGGCCCCTGGCCGCATGTGCTCCAGGCCGCATGGCTCCACGAAGCATGCGCCTGAGCAAGCAACCGTGCATGTAACTCGCGCATAAAAGGAGCGCACGAGCGCCATGCGACGATGCTGACGTGCTAAGTGCAAAGTACGCCAACAAAGCGCCACTTTGTGTCCTTGAGCCCGAGCCCGAGTCCGAGTCGCTAAGCCCCTTTGGAGCTTAGCTCCTAAGTGAAACTTCCCAAAGGTGGTGACAAAATAAAGATTGTCATAATGGGGTTCACATTTAATCCCTCTAGGAAAGTCAACACACATGGGCCACCACCCCAGGTGCATATACCAATACTAAGCAAAGCTATATATTGAGATATACGCATTGTTTTTTTTTTCAATGTGGGACTATAACTCCCAAAGCAAAGTTAAAAACACCAACAATCCCCTACATATATCACAATATATGGTTAAGCGTTCCTCACAGTGACTACCCATCATGCATTAGGATAGATGTCGTCCACGACTTGAATCTTCTCGCATGAGTCAAACAACAGTATGATACAAGAATGGACTGCCTTGAATTTTGAACCATAGCTGCTGTTCTTTTCACTTGCACAATGACATCGGATGTGCCTCCGGTCGCACATTAAAGGCCATGTGCTGATCTGGTTTCGGTATATGTATCTTGGGTGTCTACAAATTTACCCTCAAGAGACGGTCTGTATCTCTGTCCATACACTTATGTGAATTCCTTTCTTAAGAGAGTTTAATATTTCCTAGCATGAAGCATTGCGCTTCCGTGTGGTGTTACGCCGCTGTGACATGGCTCATAGCCGAGGTTAACTATCTCATGTGGTGTCACCCACAGTAACATGAGGTCACTAGCCTCTTAGTAGTGTTGTACTACATCCCAACATGAAGCCTTGCGCTTCCGTGCGATGCTACGCCGTTGTAACATGGCTCGCAGCCGAGGTTAACTATCTCATGTGGTGTCACCCATTGTAGCATGAGGTCACCGGCCTCTTAGTAGTGTTGTGCTACAACTCTCTATCTTTTCAGCATTAGGCTACCTGCCTATTTGCGGAGCTACTGTCGTTGTGACATGGCTTGCAGCTGAGGCTTTACATCTTTTACCTCATCGTGGTGTCACACCACTATAGCATGGGATACAAGTCCCTTGTAGTGTTGAACTACACGTGCTTTCTGCAGCGCACGCCGGATATTCACTCTGTCCGAGAACTCATTAAGGTGTCGAAGCCAACCTTACACATGAATTGTTCTATAGAACAAAATAGTAGACTACAGTGGTTTCGTATCCCACATTGTCCATAAGGACTATCCACTGTACCTGATATTTTTTCAGTCAGTGGTCCTCCCTTGAACCAAAAACTAGATGCTTAGTAGATTTCTCTTTGAACTAATAGCATACAACTTAATGGTAAGATTACAAAGACACAATATCAGAGGTCCTTCAAGTCCATTTTATTTGTTGTGTCTTCGACTAGCTGGCGCCTGAGACCTTTAGTGAACGGATCCGCCAGGTTCTCCTGACTCCGAACATCTACCACTGCAATGACACCAGTCTTGATGAGGTTGTTCAGTGCTCTGTGCCGAAGACGTATAGTTCTCTTCTTTCCATTGAAGAGATTATTAGATGCTACTGCAGCTGCCTGGTTGTCGCAGTATATCGGTACAGTCGGAATCTACACACCAACCATTGGAAGATCGTACATGAGCTCCCGAAGCCATTTTGCTTCATCTGTTGCCAAGTGCATAGAACTCAGACTCCATCGATGAGCGTGAGAGCATAGTCTGCTTCTTCGACATCCACGATATGACAGTTCCTCCCATTGAGAAAATATATCCTCCTGTGGATCTCTCGCTTTCTTCTTCTAAGCACCAACTAGCATCACTGAAGTCTTCTACCACTGCTGGATCTTTGCTGTAGTAAAGTGCAAACTTCTGAGTCTTCTTGATGTATATCATCACCCTCTTCACAACTTTCCAGTGTTCATACCTGGGTTACTTGTAAATCTACTCAGCATCTCCACAACAAACGCAATGTCAGGCCTAGTGGCATTTGCAGCATACATCAAGTTCTCGATGACGCTAGAATACTCCAACTGTCTTACGCTTTTTTCTGGGTTATGCTTCAGTTTTTTGTCACACCTATATGGAGTATCGATCCCTGGAAGATCCTGATATCCATAGCATGTGAGCATTTTCTCCACGTAGTGAGCTTGTGATAGAGCAAGTCCAGCTTCTGTTCGGATTATCTTAATCCCAATGGTGACATTTGCATCTTCCATGTCCTTCATACTGAATTTAGACGATAGGAACATCTTTGTTCTAGTGACACATTCTTCATCCGTGCCTAGGATTATCATGTCATCCACATAGAGACAAACGATGACACATCTTTCGCTAGCGAACTTCGTGTACACATACTTATAAGTTTCGCTGACCTTGTAGCCATTTGATCTGATAACTTTGTCAAACTTCTCGTGCCACAATTTCGGAGCTTGCTTCAGACCATACAAAGATTTCACCAGTTTGCATACTTTGTCTTCAAGACCTTTGACGACAAACCCTTCTGGCTACTGCATGTAAATCTTTTCAGTCAGTTCACCATTCAGAAATGTTGTCTCAACGTCCATCTGATGAATCACCATTCTGTGAATAGCACCTAGAGCAATCAGCATCCTGATAGTAGTCATCCGTGCAACGGGAGCATAGGTATCGAAGTAGTCAACCCCCTGTATCTGAGAAAATCCCTTGACCACTGGCCTGGCCTTGAACTTGTCAACAGTTCTGTTTGCTTTCATCTTCTTCTTAAAGATCCACTTGCATCCGATGGGTTTAGCTCCTTCAGGCAGATTGACTAACTTTCAAGTATTATTAGAAGTTATCGAGTCAAACTCATCATGGATAGCCTCTTTCCAGAAAATAGCATCTCTGGTCTTCATTGCCTCATCATAGGTAAGCGGATCAGCTTCCATATGATAGGTAACAAAGTCTTCTCCGAAGTCCTTCGGCCTTCTCACTCGCTTTGCTCTCGGCTCAGCGGGTTCTGGTTGAAATGTTGTCTCATCAACGACAACTCCTTCTTGGACTACTTCTCTCTGGGAGTTACTTGCCTCGTCCGTGCTAACAACATTCTCCGGGACATCTGCGAGAACAACATTCTTGTGCCTAGCAAACTTGTCTTCAAAGAATTTTGCGTCGCAAGATTCTATGATATGATTCGATTCGATGTCAAGGAACCTCCGAACATCACTCTTATCAGCATAGCCCAGAAATATGGTCTTCGTAGTTCTCGTTCCCAGCTTCCGAGTCTTGAGGTCTGGAAGCTTCACATGCGCTAGACACCCCTATACTCGAATGACATTTAAGTTGGGTCTGACCTTAAACCAGAGTTCATTAGGAGTAATGTCAGATGTCGCGAACGGTACTCTATTCAGAATAAACGTAGCCGTAAGCGCTGCTTCTCCCCAGAAGCACTTTGGAAGTCCTGCTGTCAGCAACATGGAGTTCATCATCTCTGTCAGCGTCCTGTTCTTCCTTTCTGCTATACCATTATATTGGGGAGAATACGGAGCAGTCGTTTCGTTGACAATTCCATTCTCTTTACAGAACGATGTGAATTCCAAGGGATGATATTCTCCGCTTTGATCGCTTCTGAGTCTTTTGAATTGTTGACCGGTTTGACGTTCTGCATCAGCCTTGAAGTCCTTGAACTTCTCAAACGCTACATCTTTCGACTTGAGAAGATATACGAACGTGTACTTCGAGAAATTGTCAATGAAAGTAATGAAATACTCCATTCCGACTTTTGTGGAGAATTGCTTGAAATTACAGATATCTGAGTGTACCAACTCCAGAAGATCTGTGCTTCGGTTCACTCTTCTGAACGGCTTCCTGACGATCTTCGTCTGCGCACAGATTTCACATTTCTCCATCTCCTTATCCCACATTTGGAGATAAAGACCTAAACTAGACATCTTGTTAATGCGTTTACAATGCACATGTCCTAGTCTATTATGTCACAATTCAAGAGTAACCAGAAGTAGAGACTGCATTGATACAAACAGAAGGAGTTACAAGCTGCAGCTTAAACATCCCTTCGGTACAGAAAGCTTTTCCGAAGTATGTTTCTTTGTAGGATATCACCATCTGACCGGCATTGATATCCATCCTCAGGTCCGCCTTGTACAACGGACTCTCAGAAACCAGATTCTTAGTGATCATAGGTACGTGCTTTACATTCTCCAGTGTAAGTGACTTTCCAGAAGTTATCTTCAGCACTACTGTCCCGATCCCCAGTACTGCAACTTAAGACTTATCTGCCATCGAGACTTTCTCAGAGGTAGGTTCATATTTGGCGAATAGCTCATTCTTAGAGCACACGTGGCAAGGTGCACCAGTGTCCACCCACTAGTCAGTGTCTAAGCCATGTGACTCAACCTGTACAATCATAGCAACTAGGTTAAGCTCACCTTGCTCTTTCGGTTTAGGCTTCGACCTGCAGTCGCTCTTGTAGTGACCCTTCTTGCCACAGTTGTAGCATGTCACATCACTCTTCGGCTTTGGCTTGAACTGAGCCGACTTCACCTTCAACTGGTTGAAGTCTTCTTCTTCTTGTAGGAAAATTTTTGCTTCCCTTTAGAGTCACTAGCATGTACCATATTTGCTTTAGCCAACTTCTTGGACAAGGAGTCCAGTTCAGTTGTCCCCTGGCTTTATCTTCAATGTGAATCCAGTTAAGAAGATCTTCGAGCTGGATCTCCATCTTTTTACGCTACATGTCAGTCTTGAACCTGATCCAGCTTGGAGGAAGTTTGGTGACGATAGCCCCCACCATAAATTTGTCTTCCTGCTTCATGCCCTCTTTCTCCAGTTTTTGCTGCATCTTCAGAAGTTCTTTAACTTGTGGTAACATCATCTTCTCGTCTTCAAATTGCAAAGTGAGGAACTTCTCGACGAGATGGATTTTAGACATTTTCTCGTCAGTTTTACAGTGCTTCTCAAGATATTCCCAGACATCTCTTGTCTTCTCCTTCTTGCTGTAGGACTGCCATCGAGTCGTCCATAGCATTGAGAATCAACAAGCTGCAGAGGTCGTTGTCTTCCTTTCACTTAGAGTGCGCGTCCTGCGCCACACCAACTGCAAGCTCTCCTTCATCTTCGGGAATGGTAGATTCAGGATCAACCAGCACATAAGCAACTTTGACAAGACGAAGATTCAAGGAGATCTTCCTCTTCCAAATGTTGTAGTGTTCACCATCAAACTTCTCAAGCTTGTGAAAGCTAGTATCGAGAATGTTTGAGCGGTTGTCCATTCTAACTCGGATCTTGCCTTGAGATTGTTAGTCCCAAAGTCAGATCAAGAAGAAGAGGTAGCCACAAAGTAGAGACTCACACAAGAGTTCGTCTCTTCAAACTCCAGAAGAGAAGGTGCACTGAGATTCACACATGAGTTCCTCTTCAGTGACACACAACCCCACAGAAGCACTAAACAAGGAACATGTTATAAACTGATAATCCAAAGAAAATACAAATATAACAAGAATCAGAACACCGTTCTTCTCTTTACGTTCGCAGACGCTACACCGAGAAGAACGGGAACAAGAACAGAAATACAAAGAAGAAAACTCTTGCTGGGGTGATCAAAACCACCAGAGCTCAAGGCAAGATTCGCGTTATATAACGATATGTCCCCAGGATCCAGCAAGTTCACACGAGAACTTCTGGAACACTCTTGGTCACCTTCGGATCACTCAAAAGATTCCTTTGGAAGGATGCTAAAAACTACCGCAGGTCCTGCTGGTGCTCTCGGTTTTTCTTTCTTAAATTTTCCAACAACCTAAATGAAAGAGGAGAGCCTCTATATAAAGAAGATTTCAGCTTCCATGCGGCCTGAGAAAAAAATCATGCCGCATGAGCCGCCTGCGTCGTTGTACTGCATAGAGCAGACAACGCCGTCAGGTGCCGAAAGCTGCAGCCGCGTGGCACAGAGAGCCACGAGTCGCCAGCACCGCCTGCGCTCTGTACTGCACAGAGCAGATAGCGCCTCACCGAGCCGCCAACAGCAATCCCTGTCTCCTCCACACTTGACTCGCTCAAGCTAACTTGTTGGCCGCATAGCGCCAGGCCGCATGCGCCCCTGGCCGCATGGGCTCCTGGCCGCTTGCGCACCGGGCCGCATGGTCCCTGGCCGCACGCGCTCCTGTCCGCATGGACACCTGACCGCATGCACACATGTCCGCATGGACACCTGACTGCATGGCCCCTGGCCGCATGCGCTCCAGGCCGCTTGGCTCCACGAAGCATGCGTCCGATCAAGCAACCGTGCATAAAAGGAGCACACGAGCGCCATACGACGATGCTGACGTGCTAAGTGCGCCAACAAAGCGTCACTTTGCGCCCTTAAGTCCGAGTCGCTAAGTCCCTTTGGGGCTTAGCTCCTAAGGGAAACTTCCCAAAGGTGGTGATAAAATAAAGATTGTCATAATGGGGTTCACACTTAATCCCTCTAGGAAAGTCAACCCACATGGGCCACCACCCCATGTGCATATACCAATACTAAGCAAAGCTATATATTGAGATATACACATTGGTGGTTTTCCAATGTGGAACTAAAACCTAAAGCAAAGTGGAAAACACCAACAATTTGTCTTGTAAAGTGAACTCTCCAATGGTGCTTTTATATTGCACACAATGTAATAATTATGTAATATGTTTGTCTCTGACCTGTATGTTTTGTGAACCTCAATAATGTTTGATAGTTTGCATCCTAGTATGATCCGTTTTTTCTTCTATCATTATCAGGACCCTGGGAATTTTATATGATGCTTCATGGGAAACCTAGTCGTCAACTCATTAGCTACTAAAACTATTTCATGACTTGTCGTAGTGACTATTTGTATCAGGATTTCTAGATGGACTAGGCATAAGAGTTTATTTTGGATTTTAATTTATCTTTATTTTGGCTTAATTGGTTTTATGTGCCTCATAAAGTGTGGCAAAAAAAAAAAAAAACCCATATTAGCCCATTCTGTCCCTATCATGACATTTACTTTATGGGTATGTTTATTAATTATTTCCTGTCAAAATACGAAAATATTAATTTTTTCCCCCTTTGAACCCTTTCATTCCCCCTCTTTATCATAAGGGATAGGAACTTGGTGACAGAGACAAAATAATATTATTATCAATGAACCTGCTACATTCTTTTCCTATGCAAATCCTACATGCCCATGCCTGAATCATCTTAAACCCTCTCAAAGCAGCCATCTGTTGCGTGTGAAGTTCCATAGAAACTTGTTACTACATAATCTCATCCAAAAACCACATCCTTGACCATAATTTACTGGTCTCCCTACATGGGGTGATAGATTCTTACATGCTGTAGTTTGAGATGAATGTTCTGTCAAGTTGGTGTAGTTATTGTTTTGTGGGTTGGGAAAAACGTTTTTTGGGTTAGGCTTTCTCCTTAAACAATGACCCAAACCTTTTGTATGTGGGCAATGGGCATGGATCAACAGGCTGCATTGCAATTATTAATCAGGACCTGTCGAATATATCTCATCCTGAATATGATCTATAACAAAAGCTGAGAGGAAGGTTAGGCTAAAGAGAGTTTTCTTTAGACAAGCATGGAGGAGCTATAATATAGACGGAGCCGCTAGGACTACACCAACATGGTTTGAAGTGTTATAGAAGGGTATGGACCTTGTTAGCGTTCGAGAGGACGTGGCCCTTAACACAGCCGAATGGAAAAATAGGATTCAAACAGCCAATCCCAGAATTTGGGGATAAAGACTTTGTTGTTGTTGTAACCACTGCTTCTAGCATAACTTATTTGGCTTATGATTGTTTGCAGGTTGTTGTATCCACTGCTTCTAGCATAACTTACATGTCTTATGATTGTTTGCAGGTTGTGGTGCAAGCTTCCCTGGACAAAGAAGAAATGAAGGCTGCAATCTTAGCATGTACTAATAGGGTGAAGTGATCAGAATTAGAATTCTTGATTATTTTGTTATTGTATATACTTTTCTTTCTTCTAATTGTTGTATGGTCAGCTATAATAAGTTCTAGGCTTCATTATTTAACTCGAGACTTGAGCTCAAGAATGTAAATTCGAAATGCTTTCTGGTTATACAAGGCTAAATTCAAGAGAAAAATAAATGGAATATCGCATGGTGCATTGTTCTCCTCTCACTGATCACCAACATCCTTGCATGTTTTCACTATTTTTCTTTTGAAGATGATACTGAATCTCTTATTGATCCTTTCTTCCCGATGCCATGCGACCATGTATAATGTTATCTGTTGATATACAGTGATGAGGACTTTAGGTATTCCTAGTTTTTATATAACCTTTTATTGATGTGAGAATGGCCTCTGTGCCCAACTTTGGATCCACAAAAAAAGGTGATGTCTTTCAGCATTATGAGAATAATGTATACTCTACATTTCAGCGTATATTATAGCAGTCAACAATAATAACCAGGTATGGGCTTACAAAACAGAACACCACCTTCATTCCTTTTAATCTACATAAAAGAATCCAGTAAAGAATTGAGTTATTTAGTTTTAGGGTATCGTGTAATATTAAAAAATTATGTTTACATCTCTATATTGTCTAGAAGATACTTTTGGTGTTTGAAAAGGCCGGAGATTTAAAAAAAAAAAGTGAATCATTGGGATGGGTGAGGAGAACCATTTTTTTTTACCTATTTTTCTTTCCTTTGTAAATATTTTTCTTCTTTTCTTTTGGCATTCAAATACAGAAAATGAATGGCTTTTTTTTCAAATGTTTTGATTCCGCGAATGAACCAAACGTGACCTTAGGGTGCATTTGGTTAGCTGTATTGCAAATTGCAATCGTAATGAAATGAAGGTTGTACTGTATTAGAGTTATAATAATATTAACATGTTTGGTTAGAACATGTAATCAAACAAACCATGTAATGTAATATCAATTACATTCAAATACTTGGTTTATCGTGTAATATAATCGAATATGGTTTATTACTTGTATTATTGTGACAAATATATCATTTACATTTATATTTTTTGTTTTGACAAACCTTAGCCTTTATATAAAAAATAAAAAATAATTTAAAAATAATAATTTTTTTTTGTAAATTTAAGTTGTAATGTAATTAAAGATTACATGAGTTTTATAATGTAATTGATTTTAAAAGAAAGTGATGTAATGTAATAAAGTTTATAATGGCTATTAAATTAGAAGCTTATAACGACAGTTTTTCATCGTCCAAAACAGGACCATGTCCAATAGAGCAAATGTGAAGAAGAAGAAGAAGAAGAAGAAGAAGAGAGAAGATTGTACCTGTGGATTGTCTATTACCAAACCATAACAAAACTTCGAAATTTGAAGAAGAAAAGTAAAGATTATTTGTTTAAGTTTTGGGTTTGGAAAAAGAAAAAAAATAATGATAATGAGATGTGTTGCCCTCAAGACAACAATTGTGTTGTCCTTGAAAGTAAAATAAAATAGGTTGTATTGCCCCTAGTCGGCATCATATCCGAAATGGAAACATAGTGCCTTTAAGACAAATTTTTTTTGTCTAACCAAACACATGAATTAGATTTATACTATAATACCAATCACATTAGATTGTTCCGTCCTACAAATCAAATCGTACATTTAGGCCTTGTTTGGTTCATGAAATTAGGGGGCTGGAAAAGAAAAAGTGATTATTTTTCTATGTTTGGGAGCCAAAGGAATGTAGGAGGAAAGAAAAATGATTCCTAATGGAAAAAAAATTAGGGGGGGAAATTGTTCTCTCCGTCCAACCAAGAAATCACTTTCCCACATTTAAGTATTCACTTTTTTTTTTCCAATTTTTTTAGCATTTACAAATACCGGAAAGAAGAATCAATAGAAATTATAATTTTTCAAAGGAAATGAAAGAGTAAGTAATTGATTTCCTTTCCTTTTCTTTCCGCGAATCAAACGAGGCCTTAGGTTAATCCAGTCTTGTGGAGTTTGGCCCATTCCTGAACATAGACAAAGAGACTCATATCATCGCAACATCACCCACCCTTGCATAAGCAAAATCCTACTCAACATTGATGCTGGAGGAAAGAACAAGTTCCATAATTTCTTTAGTGACGTCCTTGCTACAAGAGTAGAGGCGAACCAAGGGTCTGCTTGGTTTGCGAATTTAGAGTACGAAAGTGGTTAAATTTTAAATTTCGGACCGACAAAATTTACTGTGATTTGACATGAACAATAAATTTTGACTGTAACGAAATCATAATTTTGACATTAATTTTTTTTCTCTCCGAAGTGGCGCGCAGAATTAAAAAATCCCCATTCCCACTTGGGCATTTGGTCAGAGAATCACTTCATCTCTACTTTAATATTTTTTTTTTTTTACTATTCATGTCACTTTGACAAAAAGTTATATTTTTGGACTCACTTCAACAACTAATCAAATATCAAATATTAGGTTTTTTTACTTCTAATCTCCACTTTTTCGTTGTGTCAAAATGAAATATTTTTCACTTCACTTAAGTTAGCTCTACTTCACTGGTATGCATACGCAAAATATTAATTTTTGGATTTTTTTTTATTTTGGCGTCCTTAGCGGAACCAAATATCTCTCAAATAAAAAATTTATTGGCTAAATTTCAACTTAATACCCTCAACTATCTAAGTTGTTCAACTTAATACCCTAAACATTTTTTATCAACAACTTAATACCATCAACTATTAAATCTTTTCAACTTTATATCCAAAAAAAATTAATAACTCCAAACTACCCCTTCCCACTTCTTTCTCCGGCCGACGATGAACCCCCCTCCCTCTCCGGCGGCGATGACCCCCCCCTCCCTCTTTATCACGTCCCAGAACCAGAATACTAGAGAGTGGAGGCAGACAAAGCCAGCTACGTACACCAGAGTACTCTATACCCCGAGATACGGTCACGGTTGTCTAGACATGTGAGGGTTTACTCTACAAACCAACAATCATTCCTGAGTCAAGAATCCTAGGTATCTCAATCTCAAGCAAGCAACAAGTTACAAGATGTATGATCACCAAACATATAATAGTAAGGCATCCCAAACTATACATACACAGATGATCATGAAGCTAGTTACAAAATAAAGAACTAGCAAGAGTACCATATTACATTATCAGCTCTAGCTATAGTCTAGAATATGCTTTACATGTAGGCCCGTAGTCTAGAATGTCAAGTGTCACGTCCTGCACCCGCATGATCAAGCACGAGTACGTGGGTACGTCCAGCCTACATCGCAGCATCGACGGTAGAACGCTGTCCAGGTCATCAATATCTAGCTATCAATCTTACTAATACAACTAGTTATATTATATACTCAATACCATAATCTAAAGGAAGAATGAATAAGAAAGATAACCAAAGGAAAGAAACTAGACATAATATGGAATAAAAAGCACTGGCCTAGATCTCTACAGTTGTCACCTCAAGGTCCACAGTGTAATAGCAGTCCTGTCTATAGCATCACTCTAAAATTCCGGAATGTAGAGCACAACAATCACTGAAAAATATTATCCAGTCAGGATTGGAGCAAAGCACACCTCTAACAGCAGTTCCAATAAATGATAAAGACTATGTAACAGTAAATAGAGAGAAATACAAGAAAATAGAACAAGAGCAAGAAATATACAAGATATGGAATGTTGTAAATAAATACAAGAGTAATGAGTATCATATACAAGAGACAAGAAATACAACTAGTTAAGTGAGTGAGTACTAGCTTCAACATATGACCGTCTTGGGAACTTGAATAATGATTATGGCCTGGTTAATCATACGTACAGTATATGATTAACACTAACAAGGAACAATACATGTACAAGGAGGGTATGATCACATATATATACTAATACTCTCCACCCTCGACTGGTATAGTAGATCCAACTATGGCACGCTACGACACGAGATTCTACGAGAAGGTAGCTTGTCTCCTCGAGAATCAGTGTCCATAACGGTACAAGAAGAACAAGGCTTGTACAACATACACCAAGATATACAAGGAATAACATCTCATGACGGGATCCAGAAATACCAATCCGTGTAACCAATGTGTCAAAAAATCAAGGATATCTACACTAGATACAAGAAACAAAGAAGATATCATAAACGAAAAACTGTTAGACAATGTACTCGCCTGAGTTCCGAAGAAATAAATATCAAACTGTATCCGTATCAGTGCCTCACAGACCTATATATAAAATTTTATGTCATTACAGTATTTTAGAATCATAAACATGCTATACTAGCTCGAAACTAGGTCTCTAAATCAACACTAGGTCCAACTAAGTCATACTAGGTCAAATTTGGTCAAACTAGGTTAAATCTACGTCATCACAGTCAAACTAGATCATTGTCTAGTTTCTAGGTTGATTTTACCTATTTACAAGGTTTATAAAATTATACTAGGTCTTAACAAGTCACTATTTGATTTTTAGGTGCTAACTAGGTCAAACTAGTCAATACTAGTTAATACTAGGCCAATACTAGGTTTCTAGGCTACACTAATAAGTTACTAGCATATATTACCCTAATATATACTTCTACCTATAATTTCTAGCAATACCTTAGTCTATAGCTATTTATCTTACATCGTATCTCAAATACCTTAACTATTAGTCAATACCTTAGTTCTAGGGTCAATACTTTGGCTAAACTAGGTTTTAAAGTCATACGAGTTAGCGATGATATAATAATATCATATATATACTATATAGATAACTAATATATACAATAACTTAGTCTAACACTTAATACCTAGCGAATACGGTAGTATTACCTCATTACCTTAACCAATACCTTAACATATTGCCCCGTATCCTAGTTTCTAGACTAATACATTAGCTAATACCATTACATTGACCAATATCCAATACCTTAACTCATACCTTGGTACCTAATCCATTACCCAAGCTAGATACTACCCTTACCATGGTATCTTAATCCAATACCTAATATCACAACCTTACCTTAGTATCCTAGTATTACCTCATACTAGTTCTAATATTTTGGTATATTTGTATTCTAAATACCTTGATACATTCTAGGATACCACACTCTAATTTACCTCACACATATCACACTTGTTTGTATATGGTATCATGGTACCACATTAGGTATCATATGATACCAACCCCCAAGATACTAATCCATGACCATAATCTACACTTATATTACATCCAAGATACTTACCCTACTCTTGGCACTTGACATCTTAATATTACCCATTATCTAGTTCTAATACCCAATATCTTAGTATCTTGACCAATATCTTATCCTCCTAGATACTTACCCAACTAACTCTAATACTAATACTTGATACCAAATAGGATACCTTATTCAAGCCACAATACTCACTTACCCTCACTCATGATACTTGAGTGTCATAATACCAATATCCTCATGGTACCCAAGTATCACACTAGTACCTTGCCCCAAACACTAATACATTAACACATAACTTACATATACTTGGGTTACTTGATAATCATTTGTATCAACACTAACACGCACACTAACTAACACATATTACCTAACACTTATATATATATATATATATATATATATATATATATATATATATATATATATATATGCTTGGCAACCTATGATACCTACACTCACTTGATATCCATACTACATAGGCTCGTAGGATACACAAAATGCCTATGTCGTATAGTCAGTTCTCTACTTGTAACCAATACTGCACCTATTAGACATATTCAATAAATTCTAGGGTTAAAGTATATCGTATCCCTTCGTATTAGATTTTCGAAACTTCAAGCGGATCACATTTTTGTGTCTGGAAGCTTCTGAAATTGCGAAAACATTAAAACGCGTTCATCTTTCGGACACATGACACTCAAATAGTTTTACATAGAGTTCCAGAACGAATTTGGCCTAGTAATTTATATATTTGAAAATTTAACTTCGATACGGTTCTTTTAAAAAAATAGAAGATTAATCGGACTCCTGAGTTAGGAGTTATGGCATCTCTAAGTTGCTATAGCTACTAAAAACGAGACTGAATACTATGATAAATTTGGGCTATTTTGGACAAAAGAACACATGTACACACCCAATTTACCAATTCTACCTATACGTATCATGGCGTATCATGACACGGACTCTACATGTCCAATTTTGGACACAAGAATATATTTACACCATCAAATAAACATCAATAATACTCATTAGGACAAAATACACACACTCAATGGACACAATTGGGATTTTCCCCAAATTGAGTCCCAAAATTATGACACCAACTTAGATCTACCAAATTGAGAGATTCTAGTGCCTAGATCTACTATTGGAGAGTCAAATCTAACAATGGGAAGGTTCCTACATGACCAAGGGGTGTTTCTAACCATGAATTTGATAAAATTAAGAGAATTGCCTAGTGTTTTGGTAGCCTCTTTGGAGAATTTTGAATTTGGACACAGAAGGGATGAGTTGGACACGATCTTCTAGCAAGATCCTCTCCTATGGATCTCTTTGTGCTCTCCAATGCTCTAGGCCTTCATGATGGTGAGAATGAGTGGAATTGAAAGTGGATTGAGTGAAATTGGTAGGGAATTGAGTTTGCTTGGGGAAGAAGAAGCTTTGAAAAAAATGAGGCTAATGAGTGAAATGAAATGAATGGATAAGCCCTAAATTAAACTTATCTCTTATAGTAAGGTTTGGTCATGCCAAAATATCAAATTTGTCCCTCTCCATTTGTAATGAATGAAATCTAATTAACTAAATGAATGAATCTCTACAACTAAGAGGAATATTCTCTTCATGACAACTAAACTTAATTAATTCTAATTACTAAAGTCATGATTAATAATAATTAGCATTAACTAACACTTGCAAATTCTAATTGGCTAGCCACTAACTAACACTAATATAATTCTAGGCAATCACTAATATAAAATAATATATAAAATTTTTGACAACATGCAAAATTATTAAAATATTTCTATGGTGGAAAGTGGTAGTTACAATCCTACTCCCCTTAGAAAAATTTTATCCTCGAAATTTAATGATGGAAGTAGACACGAACTGAAATGATAACTCATGGTCCAGAAGATATTATCGTCTCCTTTCTTCTCCGATCATAACATACTCATAAACCTCACTATAGTCAAGCCTCCATCTAGTCATGGTCTAAGAAAATCTCATCTAAAAATTATACCATCATACAATTCTGATAGCCACACTATACATTTCTAAAAGCGCGGTTATGGTCTCTATCTGTCATGATATTGTAGTCTCTATCAAGGATTTACTAATATAAGCTATAAGAGACTAGGGAATCAAGTAGATCAATAGATGAAAGAGAAAGGAAGGTCAAGAATAGAAGATAACCTGCTAACTCAACACATGTAGCATTGGTCTCTCAACCATCATCGCAAAAATTATGCTCTGCTGGGGTGTCTCCCTCTGCAGGTGCAAGGCAATTTATTGTGCTACAGGTGGCCTAGCTGGACCTTTACCTATACTTAATACTTACACTAATTATTCACTAAGCATCAATCTGGCCATAATACTTAATATCAAGGGATACCACTTCTAATATTAATGATATATTATGGTTCTAGGCCATGGACACACTGGCGCACACTACCCAGGATACTATACTAACACTTCTAGGATACTATATTCTGGTACTAGAAGGGTACTCTACCAGCACTCAGATTTTCTACGTCCTTGTGAGACACATGAACGCATTTACTAGTATGTCGATTCTTATTCTAGCCCACCCTCTAACACACATACAATCTTCTATCTGTCTCAGTTTCTTGCAGTCACCTGCACACTGCTTAACCATTCTTCTTGCAAATGAACACTTCTATACACTCACACTCATGTACCCTATTGGTACACTCTTACCAATCTAGAATACTCTCTGTAGGGTGCCTACCCCAGTCTTGACACCATCTACATAAGATACTAGCTCATATATGTGGCACTTAGATTGTGTTTGATAATAAACGAAAAAAATGAAACTAGGTTTATACGAAACCCTTTCTTTGGTTTACAAACAAGAAGTACAATTAATCCTATACGAAGATGTTAAGTACAAAATTTAATCTGGGTAAATATTGCTATAGGAGTCTGATCTGCGGTCGATCACTTTGTCCCTTGGACCACACGATGATGAAGAAGTGCTGTAAAAGAAGGAATAGCTTCAGAGGTTGCAAGAGGGAGTGGATGCTCGATGCCAAAATCGTCGATCACTACTCTTTGTCTGTGCTCTGGATTCTTCTCTCTCAAAGATAAATTTTTGACTCTTCGACCTTGGACCTTCGTGGACGGAGGTCTCTATTTATAGGGTTTAGTGACAGTAACCGTCCAGTCGGCGTAGAAGTCGAACAGTGGAGAGTGTGGCACTTTTTATGCGGCGGTTATAATAACTGCCATCCACGTATAAATGATCTTCTGAATCTGCGTGTGACGCGTGTCCCATGATGAGGTAACACGTATAGCTGCTGCGAAGATTACGGCATGCAAGCCACGTAGGTAACTGCCCTTCGCATAGAAAAGGTTGACGTAGAAGCCAATGACTGTCACCATGGCGTAGAAGCCAAATAGTTGTCAAACTGGCGTAGAAGCCAGGTAGGCGTAAAAGTCTGATGTTGCATGAATAGGTAGCTAGCGTAAAAGATAGCCGATCCTCCTTCCTTGACTGAGGTCTTGAGCGTATTCTGGACCAAATAGCCTTATCACGCACCAATACAAATATAGCCTGAGTTGGCGTATTCTGAGGAGATAGCATACGTCGTACTCCTATAGTTGAAATAGCCTGATGGCGTAATATGCAGAGGTGATGATGTGGACGTATTAGTCATAATTATGGCTCATCCAGTCTTTGAAAATAGAACAAAATCTCGTGCATTAAATGCAGAGATCTGCCCCCATCACGTTCATTAACTGCAGAGATGTGCCTCGAGCTCTGTACGAAGAACAGCTTTTGACGTGGCGGTTTGTTTCGTCTTCTGCTGAGCGTAAAAGCTCACATTTGCCTGTATAAAACTAGGCAGCGTATTCCCTTGAATGCGTAAAAACAATTTGTATCAAGGAAATGTCACTAAACGACGGTCTGGGTCTCTGTGCCGAACCATCATTACAGCCGTCGTTTAGATATTTGTGCAGTACTCTTTGTCAGGAGTCAGGTTCACTGCATGATCTGACAGGTTCATTCGAGGAATACGAAGAGTTCCCCGTACAACTTCCCACTGTATTAAAAGCGAGTAGGTTTTACGCCGAAGGGGCGATGTAACAACCTTTTTACGCCGAAGCAGTCTGGAAATACTGCATTATGCGGGTTGTTCTGGAGCTATATTTTATGTTGTACTTAGCGATGAAGCTCTGTTGTACGCCGATGGCCCTGAAGTCATGTCTTACGCCACACAATACTGAAAACTCTGCTTTACGTAGGTTTTATGCATACTGCGTATAACTCTGCAGCGTATTTTTTATGCTTCTACAAGACCCCCTTCAAAGTTTCCAAATTCCTCGTAATTTGAAACACTTTGAATGAAACATGAAACGGTCAAGTCTGACTCGTTCCTTGAGGCTGATTTCTTGATGAATTTTTGGGAGTTTGTTGGGATTCGGTGTGTTCTCTTTTGCCTATATAAAGGCTGATGAGTTAACCTGTTCTTCCCACATTTCCTTCATCACATAGCGATAATTGCCGAACTTCGTCGGGTCGACTTGAGGAAGAAGAAGATCATGTTCTTCCAGCATGTAAGGAGCCGAAAAAGAAGGCGTCTTCGAGCAAATATCCTCTGCAACGATGGATCATGGAAGGATATCATAGCTTCCTTTGCTCGGGATGATCAACAATTTCATATGGCGATTCGTCCAGGAGGGAGAAAGGGTCACATTCGACCACACAGCTTGCAAGCTATATTTTCTCCTGTTACGACGGTGGACGAGGGCAGATTCTTCTCTTGCTGGCGTAAAGGCCGAGAAGTTGAGAAATTTGCCACTTGTTTTCCCTTGCGTAGATTGCAGGAACCATCTGCTTTTCCACGGAAGGAAGATGCATTTTTTTGCGCGGAGCGCGTTTGGAATTTCTGATTTGGCGCTGAGGCATTATCAGAAAATTTGTCTGCCACGTCACAGACGGGAGACTGAATTTTACGCGCAGAGCACGGAGCAGACTTCTGGATTAGCACTGAGGCATAACCAGAAGCTTTGTCTGCCACATCACAGACGGGAGATAGAGTTTTATGCGCAGAGCACGGAGTAGACTTCTGGACTAGCACTGAGGCATTGCCAAAAGTTTTGTCTGCCACGTCACAGACGGGAGACAGAGTTTTACGCGCGGGACGCGGAGGTTGCGAAGCTACAACCTTGTTGGTTGGAGAAACCAGAGAGTCGGCAGGAATGGTAGGGGATGTCCAGGGCATCCACACCTTACGCAGTTTTTTGTTGTCTTGGACAGAGAGGGAGTGAGAGCTACCCCCTGCTCGAAGCATATCTTCGTAGACGGATTGGTCGAATTGGACCACCAAGGTCTTCTTCATTGATCCTACTGATACTGCATCGTGTTGAGCAATTATTTTCTCGTCAGATGAGAAAGAGGTCCCCAGCAGAGTCGCCATTTTGTGTTTGATAATAAACGAAAGAAATAAAACTAGGTTTATACGAAACCCTTTCTTTGGTTTACAAACAAGAAGTACAATTAATCCTATACGAGGATGTTAAGTACAAAATTTAATCTGGGTAAATATTGCTATAGGAGTCTGATCTGCGGTCGATCACTTTGTCCCTTGGACCACACGATGATGAAGAAGTGCTGTAGAAGAAGGAATAGCTTTAGAGGTTACAAGAGGGAGTGGATGCTCGATGCCAAAATCGTCGATCACTACTCTCTGTCTGTACTCTGGATTCTTCTCTCTCAAAGATAAATTTCCGACCCTTCGACCTTGGACCTCCGTGGACGGAGGTCTCTATTTATAGGGTTTAGTGACAGTAACCGTCCAGTCGACGTAGAAACAGGACAGTGGAGAGTATGGCACTTTTTACGCGACGGTTATAATAACTGCCACCCACGTATAAATGATCTTCTAAATCTGCGTGTGACGCGTGTCCCATGATGAGGTAACACGTATAACTGCTGCGAAGATCATGGCATGCAAGCCACGTAGGTAACTGCCCCTCGCATAGAAAATGTTGACGTAGAAGCCAATGACTGTCACCATGGCGTAGAAGCCAAATAGTTGTCAAACTGGCGTAGAAGCCAGGTAGGCATAGAAGCCTGATGCTGCATGGATAGGTAGCTAGCGTAAAAGATAGCCGATCCTCCTTCCTTGACTGAGGTCTTGAGCGTATTCTGGACCAAATAGCCTTATCACATACCAATACAAATATAGCCTGAGTTGGCGTATTCCGAGGAGATAGCATACGGCGTACTCCTATAGTTGAAATAGCCTGATGGCGTAATATGCAGAGGTGATGATGTGGACGTATTAGTCATAATTATGGCTCACCCAGTCTTTGAAAATAGAACCAAATTTCGTACATTAAATGCAGAGATCTGCCCCCATCATGCGCATTAACTGCAGAAACATGCCTCGAGCTCTGTACGAAGAGCAGCTTTTGACGTGGCGATTTGTTTCCTCTTCTGCTGAGCGTAAAAGCTCACATCTTCCTGTATAAAACTAGGCAGCGTATTCCCTTGAATGTGTAAAAGTAATTTGTATCAAGGAAATGTCACTAAACGACGGTCTGGGTCTCTGTGCCGAACCATCATTACAGCCGTCGTCTGGATATTTGTGCAGTGCTCTTTGTCAGGAGTCAGGTTCACTGCATGATCTGACAGGTTCATTCGAGGAATACGAAGAGTTCCCCGTACAACTTTTTACTGCATTAAAAGCGAGTAGGTTTTACGCCGAAGGGGCGATGTAACAACCTTTTTACGCCGAAGCAGTCTGAAAATACTGTATTATACGGGTTGTTCTGGAGCTATATTTTATGCTGTACTTAGCGATGAAGCTCTGCTGTACGCCGATGGCTCTGAAGTCATGTCTTACGCCACACAACACTGAAAACTCTGCTTTACGTGGGTTTTATGCATACTGCGTATAACTCTGCAGCGTATTTTTCATGCTTCTACATAGATGATACTCTCAAACCAGGTTATTCATGTCTCTCATCTATACTTAGTACACTAGCCACTAGAATATTTGTACCATAAACCTTCTTAATACTTGAGGTACTTTGGATCTTAACACTAAGATACTCCTCATATCTTGGCATCTGGTACAAACTCATATCTTACACCTAACAATCACCCTAGGTTATTTACCTGTATTTGTTATCAATGTACATACATAAATATCTCCTACCCACTATGATACTATGATATCTCACTAGTACCATTATACCCATCATACGGTTCACTGATGCATAACTACTCCCTCACTTCCAATACGCTAGAAAGGTGCTCACACTACTGAAACTTACTCCTATATAGGTTAATTCTATTCTTATTGTTTAATACACCTACACCTTCGCTCCATTACTCATCCCTTATACGTTCTACCTCGATATCATACTGTACACATAGCTAATATTATCACCCACAATGATGCTTACTGAAATCAGATTGACACATATCACATGTTACTTATCCAAATTTTGGTACACCCTAAATACTTGTACTCTCTAGGCACTCTTGGTACACAGATACTAACTTCTTAACACTCACAATAACTCATCACACACACTACTAACCATACTAATGCACAACTTCCACATGTAGCTCAAGTCCTACTACCTAGCATAATACATTCTAATACTATCACACTCACCTATACACTTATGGGTATCACTCTACTATGGCTCACTCTTTAATACATCTAATGGATACATATCTCTACACAACCAAGTATCAAGCGCCAATAGAATAGTGAGGCTCTGTTAATTCCTAAAATAAGTTTATGATATTCAATTGCTACTTCGATTACTCAACTATATGACCCTATATCCATCTAAAACATGTATAATGACATGATACAAATACCTAGAATCATAAATGAGTATGCTACTCCCTTTCACAACTCTCTTATTTCTAATACCAAGGTACCAATCATTAACTAGACTATGACACAAACCTTAGATCTATTGTTACAAATGTACTACGCTTCGAGTTACTTCTAGGCTTATACACTGATACCTGATGCTCATATACCCAACCAAGAACCACTCTCAAACTCACACGCTATACTCCCTACAACCAACACCAATACTCAACTTGACACAACCTATCTACAAGTTACCAAACCACTGCACTATCCAAGGAACCTCAGAAACTATTGAAATGAAGCTCTATGAGAAACTGGACTAGAGGAACTAAGGAATCTCTATTCCTGAGCTAGGAAAGGTGATGGAACAAAATTCTATAATAATATGAGTGGAATGATAGAGATAATATGTTAAGAACCAACTTAAGATACAATTTGATAATTATATACGTCTATCTGAAATTATGTTATCCAGAATCCTCGTTACGCCAGTAAGCATAGTTGCGATAAACTATAGAGCTCGTAACCAATATACATACCTCTTAAATTATGTTATCTAAATTCTCGCATTGCCAGCTAGCATGACTGCGAGATCTCTAGATTCCATAACCAAGATAAGTATATCCCAAATCGGCTCTATATTTTTGCCATGCCAGCTAATATGGCTGCGATAAACTCTATACTCCATAACTAAAGAAGACGTTTACCTTTTTCACTGTCCTTATCAAAATATGTCATCATAATATACCCTAATTCAGTCCATAAAATTTATCTCGATATAAGAATCAAAGTCAATAACGAACTTCAAGAATCAAATTTAACAACAACAAGTGAGAGTGAACGAAAACAAGTAGAAAAGGATTTTGAAATAGAGTTTATAGTAAGATTCTCAATGGACGTCCCAGGAATCTCTCAGGGAATCCTAATTTATTATTGAGTATTCTCTCATCTTATATCCTATATCTTATCGCAGGCTCGCAATAGTATAACTAAGTTGTTGCACTACCACTACATCGCACTAGTTGCGAAGCCTGACATGTATGGGCCACCATAAAAATGTGTCACGACCCACACTAGCATGATCGGACACGAGTACATGGGTACGTCCAGCCTACGTTACATCATCGACGGTAGAACACTGTCCAGGTCATCAATATCTAGCTATCAATCTTACTAATACAATTAGTTCTATCATATACTCAATACCATAATCTAAAGGTAGAATAAATAAGAAAGATAACCAAAGAAAAGAAACTAGACATAATATGGAATAAAAAGCACTAGCCTAGATCTCTACAATTGTCACCTCAAGGTCTACAATGTAATAGCAGTCATATCTATAGCATCACTCTGAAATCCCGAAATATAGAGCACAACAATCACTAAAAAATGTTATCCAGTCAGGATTGGAGCAAAGCACACCTCTAACAGCAGTTCCAATAAATGATAAAGACGATGTAACAGTAAATAGAGAAAAATATAAGAAAAATAGAACAATAGCAAGAAATATACAAGATATGAAATATTGTAAATAAATACAAGAGTAATGAGTATCATATATAAGATACAAGAAATACAATGAGTGAGTACTAGCTTCAAAATGTGATCGGCTTGAAAACTTGAACAAGGATTATGGCCTGGTTAATCATACATACGGTGTATGATTAACACTAACAAGGAATAATACATGTACAAGGAGGGTATGATCACATATAGATACTAACACTTCCCACCCCCGACTGGTATAGTGGATCCAACCATGGCACGCTACGATAAGGAATTCTTCGAGAAGGTAGATAGTCTCCTCGAGAATCAGTGTCCATACCTATACAAGAAGAACAAGGCTTGTACAAGATACACCAAGATATACAAAAAATAATATCTCATGACGGAATTTGAAAATACCAATCCGTGTAATCAATCTGTCAAGAAATCAAGGATATCTACACTAGATACAAGAAACATAGAAGATATCATAAACGAAAAACTGTCAGAGAATGTACTCGCCTGAGGTCCAGAACAATAAATATCAAACTGTGTCTGTATCGGTACCTCACAGACCTATATATGAAATTCTATGTCATTATAGTATTTTAGAATTATAAACATGCTATACTAGCTTGAAACTAGGTCTCTAAATCAACACTATGTCCAACTAAGTCAAACTAGGTCAAACTCGATCAAATTTGGTCAAACTAGGTTAAATCTAGGTTAACACGGTCAAACTAGATCATTTCCTAGTTTTTAGGTTAATTTTACCTATTTACAAGATTTATAAAGTTATACTAGGTCTAAACAAGTCACTATTTGATTTTTAGGTGCTAACTAGGTCAAACTAATCAATACTAGGTTTCTAGGCTATGCTAATAAGTTACCAGCATATATTATCCTAATATATACTTTTACCTATAATTTCTGGCAATACCTTGGCCTATAGCTATTTACCTTACCCCGTATCTTAAATACCTTAACTATTAGTCAATACCTTAGTTCTAGGATCAATACTTTGGCTAAACTAGCTTTTAAAGTCATACGAGTTAGCTATAATATAATAATATCATATATATACTATATAGATATACTAATATATACAATAACTTAGCCTAACACTTAATACCTAGCCAATACCTTAGTATTACCTCATTACCTTAACCAATACCTTAACATATTATCTTGTATCCTAGTTTCTAGACTAATACCTTAGCTAATATCATTACCTTGACCAATACCCAATACCTTAACCCATACCTTGGTACCTAATCCATTACCCAAGCTAGACACTACCCTTACCATGGTATCTTAATCCAATACCTAATATCACAACCTTGCCTTAGTATCCTAGTATTGCCTCATACTAGTTCTAATATTTTGGTATATTGGTATGATAAAATACCTTGATACATCCTATGGTACCACACTCTAATTTACCTCACACATATCCCACTTGTTTGTACATGGTATCATGGTACCACATTATGTATCATATGATACCAACCCCCAAGATACTAACCCATTATCATAATCTACACTTATATTACATTCAAGATACTCACCATACTCTTGGCACTTGATATCTTAATATTATCCATTATCCAGTTCTAATACCCAATATCTTAGTATCTTGACCAATACCTTATCCTCCTTGATACTCATCCAACTAATTCTAATACTAATACTTGATAGCAAATATGATACCTTACTCAAGCCCCAATACTCACTTACCCTCACTCATGATACTTGAGTGTCATAATACCAATATCCTTATGGCACCCAAGTATCACACTAGTACCTTGTCCAAAACTCTAATACCTTGACACATAACTTACCTATACTTGGCTCACTTGATGACCACTTGTATCAACACTAACACGTACACTAACTAACACCTATTACCTAACACTTATATATATATGCTATATCATATATATGCTTGGCAACCTATGATACCTACACTCACTTGATATCCATACTACCTAGGCTCATAAGATACAACAAAATATCAATATCGTATAGTTAGTTCTCTACTTGTAACCAATACTGCACCTATTAGACCTATTCAATAAATTTTAGGATTAAATTATGTCTTATCCCTTCGTATTAGCTTTCCAAAACTTCAAACAGATCGTATTTTCGTGTCCGGAAGCTCCCAAAATCGCAAAAATATAAACGCGTTCGTCTTTCATATACCTAATACTAAACAATTTTACAGAAAGTTTCAGAACGAATTTGGCCTATTAATTGATATATTTGGAAAGTTAACTTTGATACAGTTCTTTTAAAAAAAATAGGAGATTAATCAGAATCTTAAGTTAGGAGTTATGGTATTTCTAAGTTGCTTTGGCTGCTAAAAATAAGGTTGAATACTATAACGAATTTGGGCTATTTTGGACAAAAGAACACATGCATACACCAAATTTACCAATTCTACCTATACGTATCATGGTGTATCATGATACGGACTCTACGTGTCCAATTTTGGAAACAAGAACACCTTTACACCATCAAATAAATATCAATAGTACTCATTAAGACACAATACACACACTTAATTGACATAATTGTGGTTTTTCCCAAATTGAGCCCCAAAATTATGATACCAACTTAGATCTACCAAATTGAGGGATTCTAGTGCCTAGATCTTCCATTGGAAAGTTAAATCTAACTATGGGAAGTTTCCTACATGACCAAGGGGTGTTCCTAACCATGAATTCGATAAAATTAAGAGAATTACCTAGCATTTTGGTAGCCTCTTTGGGAAATTCTAAATTTGGACACGGAAGGGATGAGTCGGACACGATCTCCTTGCAAGCTCCTCTCCTATGGATCTTCTTGTGCTTTCTAATACTTTAGGCCTTCATGATGGTGAGAATGAGTGGAATTAAAAATAGATTGAGTAAAATTGGTAGGAAATTGGGTTTGCTTTGGGAAGAAGAAGCGTTGGAAAAAATGGGGCTAATGAGTAAAATAAAATGAATGGATGAGCCCTAAATTGAACTTATCTCTTATAGTAAGGTTTGGTCATGCCAAAATATCAAATTTTCTCCTCTCCATTTGTCATGAATGGAATCTAATTAACTAAAGAAAGGAATCTCTACAACTAAGAGGAATATTTTCTTCATGACAACTAAACTTAATTAATTCTAATTACTAAAGTCATGACTAACAATAATTAGCACTAACTAACACTTATTAATTCTAATTGGATAGCCACTAACTAATACTAATATAATTCTAGGCAATCACTAATATAAAATAATATATAATTTTTTTAACAATATGTAAAATTACCAAAATATCCCTATGGTAGAAAGTGGTAGTTACATCAAGTCTCAAAACACGAGCTAAACACGTGTTCGGTGGCTAAAATATCGCAAAAGAATAATTATACTAGATCAAGTAGGTAATGAAAGAGGAACCTACTCATTGCCCCGGGTTCTCCTTGCGTTCACCATCTTGAGGCGGAAAGTACGAAAGATCCTACGGTCCTGCTCCGATATCTGGCCATACAAAACCCGTGGGGTCAGACCCCAAAATAGCAAGTACCACAAGGGAACCAATCTTAGGAACTAAAAACCAACATGCAGACAAATCAATAAGAAATAGCACAAGAAATATTTGAATAAGTGCAATGGGTAAAATAACAGTACTTAAACAGTTCCAGAGTATTTAAACAAGGATATCTGGAATCAGTACTCATGTTACAATTTTCGGATCAGTTGTTGAATAAATCAAGACGAGAGTAGACTAGAATAGAAATCAAACAATCATGGCCAATTATGTCCTATGGCTTGCTAATATTAGCTAAGTAGGGTTATCACAGTCCTAGTTACTAACACATGCAGTTTAAAAATTTCAAACAGCCACGTGCCCTGCAGTCTATTCAGATCATCCAGACGTACGTGATACATAATATAATTAACTTGTATAGATAGTTTACTTGTCACTTGGATGTGTCACCCTCATTTTTCCAACTAAGGGTAGTTTGGTAATTTGGCATAGGTATTTGTATTTTTAGGAATATAATATTAAATATTGTGCATGTTATAAATATTAATTATTGTATTATTTATTTATTTATTTAATTATTAGATGTTAGATTTATTTTTGGACTTGTTTAGTAGACCTAACTAGTTTAGATTAGATCCATGGACCAACATTTGATTCTAGTTAGAATTGAGCCAAATAGTAAGCCCATTCATTAAGATGATGAATTAATTAGTGAAATCAATTAGATTAGAACCTTCCCTCCTTAATTATTTCTTCATGACAAGCCCCAAGGGATATTTTGAACTTTTCATAGTAACTTGGAGGAGGGACAAGGGCCGGCCACCATAGGGAGGAGAGACTCTCTCTCTTCTCATTTGTCATTCCAAATCAAGATCTAGAATTTTTTCTTCCAAACTCTTCATTCCCACACCAATTCCTACTCAAATTTCTTCCTAATTCTTTCCCTATTCTTCATTGGAGGCTATTAGAACAAGGATCTACAAGGAGGAAGTAAGGATCTACAAGGAAGAGCAAGGATCTACAAGTTGGAGGCACTTTTCACTCAATTTGGGAATTTTATTGGGAATCCATCTTCCAATAGGTATAATTTAGTTTTTATTCTCTAATTAAACTCTAAATACGTGATTTAATCATTAGAAACCACCCCATATGCTAAGGTTACCCAAAGGAATTGGAATTAGGTTCATAGGAGGCCTATGGAGAAAGTTATGTGGTGCTTTATGTCGATTTTGGAGGAATTCCAAGATTGTCACATCTTGTGTTTGTCAATAGGTCAATTAGACCAAATTAATATATATTTAATTGTGTATGACTAGTTTTGTATCCATAATTGGATACGTCTAGGTCATTACCCGATAATTTGGAGATACAGGTTGATTTGGTAGTTTTCTTCCGATATGGGGGTTCGAGCATGTCACATTTTGACACGGACACGTAGTTGAGTAGTTAACTCTTTGCATTGTTAATAATTATAATTTTAGACTTGCTCGTGTCCTTCGGGATATGTTTGGTTGTGTGGTGGAGCCATACCGCAAGCATATCATAGAATGTGCGGTGCACTCCACGTGTTTGCTTCAATATATTTTAATTTATTTTGCCATGGTAATAGCTATTAGAATGTTATATTTATAATGGTTGTATGAGATATATGTATATGTATATTTATGAGAATGTCTATGTTTCATTTTGAGGTGTTGGTGGTCATGAGAATAGGAGAGTGTATATGCATTACTAGTATGGTTATTATATATATATATATATATATATATATATATATATATATATATATATATATATATATATATATATATATATATATATATATATATATATACATAGAGATTGCATATATGTATATATGTATGTGTAGGTATTTATATTCATATGTGTGTGTATGTGTTAGTTAGTGATACATATATGTATAGATACATATTTACTTGTATGTGTGTGTATGTATTAATAGAGTGCACATTGGTTATATATGTGTATGAGTGTTGTGTCGTGAGAAGGGATCAGGACATAACAGTTTCAACATGCATTCAGTAGCTCAAGCCATGGCAAGAAGAGGTAGCAGTATGCATAGCAAGCAGTGTGCAGCCAACAGCTTATGCATGCAGTAGTTGCAACCAAAGCAGAGAGCAACTGCAGCAGCTGAGAAGTAAGCCACAACAAGTGGTTTCAGCAACAAACATGCATGCAATAACTGCAGCAAGAGAAGCCTACTGCAGCAAGAGCAGTAGCATCCAGCAATATTAGCAGCAGAGACAACAACTGCAGCATGGACAACAATCAAGAACAACGACTTATGCAGCAACAACAACAAGGCCAGCAGCAACAGCAAGAGGGCAACAACTAGAGCAGGTAAGGGGGTTAGCCTTGAGTTGTAGCTTTAGTTAGTTAGCTTATGGTTAGACTAGTTAGTTATGTATACATATTGTTAGAGTAGTAGTTATATATATACTATTGAGTACTAGTTAGTTATATGTAAGTATATATATACATATTGGTATGTTGGTAGGTAGTTAGTAGAGTATTGTATAAGTTAATGCATGTTAGTTTATAGTTAAGGTATTGGGTAGTTAATTACATACTAGAATTTGAATTACCTTGTGATACCAAGGTAATGTCAAGGTATTGGTTGATACTCAAGGTATTGGTTTTGAGTATCAAGATGGGTGTGTAGATGGTGAGATACCGCATCGGTTCAAAGCCAAGGTATCCACTTAGCTTTAGTTTGACTAAGAGTACTATATATTGTCTTGTATATATATATTAGTATTTTCATATATAATAACTTGCGTATCTTATGATACGATACTTGTTGGTATCCTAGTATCTTATCATAGCTAGTATATCCTAGTTACATAGTGTATGGACCTAATATCCTAGAGTTAGACTCATACAATATAAAATTAGCTAGTTTGACCTAGAGTTGACCTAGCTTGACTATTTTGACTTAGAAATGGCTTTATGACCTAGAATTGAACTAGTTTAACTTATTTTTATTCTAAAATCTTGTATTGATGTAATATACCATATATAGGTCTGTGTGACACCAGCTTGGGCATCGAGAGATACACCTTGCTTAGGACCTCAGGCGAGTATATTTTTCTGTTAGTTTTTATTTCATAATAGTGTATATATCTCATGTTGTAGAACTGTATACTTGATTTCGACACAGTGGTTTCACGGACTGGTATTACATGGATCCTGTCAGGAGATGTTATCCTCTACCATGTTCAGTGAGTACTACTTTACATATATTTTATTGTGTGTATCGGGTATTGATTTATTGTATTTTGTGTTCACATACTGCTCGTGTTCAGTGTACTTATATTCGTGTACACACACTGCTCGTGTTCAGTGTGCCCATATTCGTGTTCGTAACGTGTCGTGATTGGATCCATTGGTATTAGTTGGGGATGGGGGAGTACGAGTTGATTATGTGATCTAGCCCCGGTGTATTGGTGTATATATCGATTACATACCATACTTGTAATCTAGTTACCTTATTTTATTCATATTCAACCTAAATTGATCACATAATGTTGTATTCCAAGGCACATTGGTTCCTTTTTTTTGCAGATATTCATATTGCTTGTTCTTCATTCTAGTATATTACCTGTTCACTCTAGTTCATTTTAGATGTTTAGTTATCTTGTATTCTTTTCTATTATATGTTTTATATACTCGATTATGTATTTGAAACTGCTTTCAGAGGTATATACTTCGCTCCAATCCTGACTGGATATATTTTTCCAGATGATTGGCTCATAGATCAGTGTCCTACATTCTACGAGCCGCAGGAGGGATTACCATTATAGGATACTCCTATAGACCAGGAGGACTTGGTTCAAGAGCCTGAGGAGATTTAGTTTATTTGGTGGATTTGTATTAGACTTTTATTGAGATTCATGGTATGTATATTATTTTAGACTTGTGGATTATATCTTCATTCTTTTCTTCGTTATTCCATTCGTGCTTTATATTCTTTAGTTTGCATTGTGATTGAGTATAGTTATATTTATGAGATACCATATTTTTCCTCCTTTTGGAGTTGAGATGATTGACATGTACCATATTTATATTGTTGAGATGTTTAGATAGTAGAATTGACCCAGATAATGTTCTACTGCCGATGCTGCGACGTAGGCTGAGCGTACCCATGTACTCGTGCCCGAATATCCGGGTATGGATCGTGACACATTTTTAATAGTAGCCCATGCAGGTCTAGAGTCACAATTAGAACAATATCGTAGTAGTGCTCACCTAGACTACTACTACGAGCCTGTTTTAGAATATAGGATTTAGGCTGAGAGTTTACTCAATCACAACCAGGAAATACTTTCAATATCAGTTTTGCTATCCTTATCTATTGAATGTTGCTTTGAATAAATTATGTCCTTCTTTGATGATATCGTATCATACTCAATATTGATTCCTTTGTTTCAATCTATCTTCAGGATGCTGCCGAAGATTCGTTCCCAGCGCTCAGGTACCATGTCAGCATGGTCAGTCACTTCGTTGCCTATGAGGGAAGCACCATCAGACGTTGTTCCAGCAGCTACATTCCAGAGGTCAGCTTCACCGATCCAGGTGGTCATTTCTGCAGCAGCTTTCGGAGGTGCTCCACCTCCGGTACAGAGGACAGCACCGACAGTTTTAGGGGATCTTCCACCCCCACCATCACAGTTGATCAGACGCAGATATTTGTGCTCTTTCAGCAGATAATGGAGGTGCAGCAGCGTCAGTCAGAGGTTATGCGATAGAGCATTGAGAATGCTCACTAGATTGTGCTTGCAGAAATTGAGAGAGCCGCTTAGTCCAGCCACAGACGATACCACCTCAGTTTATCTCGCAGCAGCCGATGTCGGGGACCATCATAGACTTTAAGAGGATGGGGCCGAAGGACTTTAAAGGCACTGAAGGGATCATTTATGCTGATGATTGGATAGAAGATATTGAACGGAACCTGCGACTGGCGCAGATTCCAGAGAGGTTGCAGATAAAGGCCTTAGGAAGCATAATGTTCGATATTGCATTGACTTGGTTCAGGACGGACCCCGGGATCTCAGGACCAGGACTTACTTGGAAAGCTTTCAAAGAGCTCTTCAAGGAAAAGTTTTTTTCAGATGTGGCTCTGACATCTCTAGAGAGCCAGTTCCAGTAACTTATTCAGGGAGGTATGACGATGGATGAGTATGCGACAGAGTATTACAGATTAAGCCACTTTATGGAGGGGCAGAACCCTAGAGGAAGAGCCAGGAAGTTCAGAAAGGGCCTGAACGGGGAAGTCAAATCACATACAAATGGAGATCCCACCGCCACTTTCGAGGAGATTCTGAGACAGGCACATCGGGCAGAGGATGATCTAGAGCTTGGCTCTAAGAGGTCGAGGGACACAGGAGCATCCAGTACCAACACGGGTCCAATAAAGCGACCTCAGCAGCAACACTAGAGGCATTTTCAGCATCCGAGGTAGCAGTATCATGGACCAGCTAATGTAGTGCCCTGCTCCACGTGGACACTATGTACAAGTGATATCGCTTTACTTGCTCGAGCGAAAGTCTTCTCGGAGAGTTCCTGACCGATTGATCAATGTGAGTGGGCAGAACTGCATTCTCTGATTCTTGTACGACTTAATAATGAATCTGAGTTTTTGAATGCTTATTTGCTTAAGAAGATAGTTTCATAAAAAAAATGATAGAATCTGCCTCTGCATGCTTAATAAGAGAACTCGTATAGCTTATCATCGAAACGAATCTGCTTGCTTGCTTGCCTAACTAGAGAACTGGGAATGCTTGTCTGAAATAAGATAGAACCATTGTTATGCATAAGAAGATATAAAAAAATGTTGCATGCTTAGTTACACCGATACAGCTATCAAACGAACCTCTGCCATGCTAAAAATATAAGTAAATGGATCACTTGAATAAGTCCCTTTGAATACATGCTAAGAAAGAGATAGATATAGCATGCTAGATATGAAATCGAAATCGTGCTTGTCATTATATGTTTTGCTTGTCTGTTTTGCTATATCGAACTGCTAAAGTATTTGATTCGTATAAGCATAGACTAATACTGCGCCCTGATGTTTCGGTCCTTCGGGATCTAGGGGGTGTGATATTAGATATGTGAAAAGATGTGTTTGCTTGAATGAATGAAAAAAGAAGAGTCTAATAGTCCGCCCTGATATTCCGTTCCTTCGGGTTCTAGGGGGGTGTGGCTATTAGATTGTTAAACGCTTGTGAATGTGAATGTTAATGCATATTAATAGAAAGTCGTTTATCATGCATTGGTCTCGGATAACTTGTGCACAAGATAATAGTCTCTCGATCGATTCCTGGGGTACTAGGAATCGGTCGGTCCGGAAGGGATTGTGAGAGCACCCTGATGTTTCGTTCCGAAAGGATCTAGGGGGTGTTGTTGTCCATCAATGAGGCAACTCATGGACCATCATATAGATAGGGCGCATGCTAGGTTTACCTTCTTGCATACCTATTATTTGTTGACACCAAAAGATTGATTCATAAGTTTATCCATATATGCATATTGTGGCTAACTTGTGTGTCTGCTGCAGGGATAACCGTTTGGCAATGGGGTAAGAAATACATGTGTATACATATAGCTTGCTCGTTCATTGAAATGTGCATCATAGAGTTTATCTGATAGTGCTTCATGCATTCGCATCGGTCGGACAATGACTATTAGTGCAGAGCTGAACCTTGGTCACAACTGCTAATAATATCAGAATGTGAGTCATTAGTTAGCTGGATTACCGTTATCGATCATGAGTTTCTCGGAGACCGAAATCATATAGATATTTCTGTTTGTATGCTTGAAAGTATGATAGTCCACTAAATATTTGCTTTAATTTTAAATAATTTAGTCTACTATAGAACTTTGCCCCAAAGAGTTAGATTTTGATGCATAATACATGTTGTGCACTGCACGATGGAACACTGCCCGATCATATGCTTATTGTTCGAATATGCAAAACTATTTCTAAGTTATGTTTTCAAAAGACGTAATCTGACTATAATCCTGAGTTGCATGAAATAAACTTAGGTAAAACTAGCAAGATCACTAGTAATATAATGTTTTGCCACATGCTTACTTAGTGTGGGTTTCAGGGGATTTAGCTTTTGTTCAGTTGTTTATACTCACCAGTACTTATAAAAGTGCTGACCCACCAACAGTTTGCTTGTTCTCAGGTGCTTGTTCGTCCGGGGAAGCGATACCCGTGCCTCATCCTAAGGAACAAAAAATCTGGAGTCAATGCCTTGAGCCGTATCGAGTTTGAGCTGCCTTTATATAGAGGGACATAATGTATAGAATGGTGTTATTGTAATGGAGAGAAAGAGTGCTTGAGCGATCTGTAACCTCGGTCATGCGTCGCTTGTAACACTTTCGATTATCAATAAAGAGCTCATTTTCATATGCCATTGTGTTCTTTACTTTTCTGCAATATATGTTTGTCGCTGCTTCAGTATTGAATAGCTTACTTGCCCTTGTTCAAAGCTTTGGCCTTGTGCAAGCGCACTTTAGGCTTGTACGGCATCACGCCCGTGCGAGGACGATCGGTTCCGTAGGGACCAAGCGAGGATGAACGGCCCTGCGGGACCGGGGCAAGACATAATGGTATCAGAGCAACTAGATTCTTTGCCCATTCTGTTGCCTCTGAATCTGAGTTATGATTGTGCTGCAATGAACGTTCCATACAATAATTCCATAGATATTTTCAAAGATGCGCGCAAAAGTTTTCTGGATTTGATTTGTTGCTTGAGAGTTATGCCTTTGTGCTTGTGATTTGCTTGTGTTTTGATTAAGGATGGTGAGGGATGAGGACTATCGCTGCTCTGTATTTTGTGAGTTTCTTCTTGAGTTTCGAGGACGAAACTCTTTATTGGTGGGTAAGTATGTAGTTCCCCGCTCCGCGTAGGCACTATGTACAAGTGACATCGCTTTGCTTGCTCGAGCGAAAGTCTTCTCGGAGAGTTTCCGACCAATTGATCAATGTGAGTGGACAGAACTGTATTCTCTGATTCTTACACGACTTAATAATGAATCTGAGTTTTTGAATGCTTGTTTGCTTAAGAAGATAGTTTCATAAGAAGAATGATAGAATCTGCCTCTGTATGCTTAATAAGAGAACTCATATAGCTTGTCATCGAAACGAATCTGCTTGCTTGCTTGCCTAACTAGAGAACTGGGAATGCTTGTCTGAAATAAGATAGAACCATTGTTATGCATAAGAAGGTATAAGAAATATTGTATGCTTAATTACACCGATATAGCTATCAAACAAATCTCTGCCATGCTAAAAAGATAAGTAAATAGATCGCTTGAATAAGTCTCTTTGAATACACGCTAAGAAAGAGATAGATATTGCATGCTAGATATGAAATCGAAATCATGCTTGCCATTATATGTTTTGCTTGTCTATTTTGCTATATCGAACTGCTAAAGTCTTTAATTCATATAAGCATAGACTAATAGTGCGTCCTGATATTCTGGTCCTTCGGGATCTAGGGGGTGTGTTATTAGATATGTGAAAAAATGTGTTTGCTTGAATGAATGAAAAGAGAATAGTCTAATTGTCCGCCCTGATGTTCCGTTCCTTTGGGTTCTAGGGTGTGTGGCTATTAGATTGTTAAACACTTGTGAATATGAATGTTAATGCATATTGATAGAATATCGCTTGTCATGCATTGGTCTCGGACAACTTGTGCACAAGGTAATAGTCTCTCGATAGATTCCTGGGGCACTGGGAATCGGTCGGTCCGAAAGGGATTGTGAGAGCACCCTGATGTTCCGTTCAGAAAGGATCTAGGGGGGTGTTGTTGTCCATCAATGGAGCAACTCATGGACCATCATATAGATAGGGCGCATGCTAGGTTTACCTTCTTGTATACCTATCATTTGTTGACACCCAAAGATTGATTTATAAGTTTATCCATACATACATATTATGGCTAACTTGTGTGTCTACTGCAGGGATAACCGTTCGGCAATGGGGTAAGAAATACATGTGTATATATATAGCTTGCTCGTTCATTAAAATATGCATCATAGAGTTTATCTGATAGTGCTTCATGCATTCGCATCGGTCGGACAATGACTATTAGTGCCGAGCTGATCCTTGGTCAAAGCTCCTAATAGCATCAGAATGTGAGTCATTGGTTAGCTGGATTACCGCTACCGATCTTGAGTTTTCGGGGACCAAAATCATATAGAAATTTTTGTTTGTATGCTTGAAAGTATGATAGTCCACTAAATGTTTGCTTTGATTTGAGATGATTTAGTCCACTATAGAACTTTGCCCCAAAGAGTTAGATTTTGATGCACAATACATGTTGTGCACTGCACGATAGAACACTGTCCCGATCGTATGCTTATTGTTCGAATATGCAAAACTGTTTCTAAGTTATGTTTTTAAAAGATGTAATCTGACTATAATCCTGAGCTGCATGAAATAAACTTAGGTAAAACTAGCAAGATCACTAGTAATGTAATATTTTGCCACATGCTTACTTAGTATGGGTTTCAGGGGGTGTAGCTTCTGTTCAGTTGTTTATACTCACCAGTACTTATAAAAGTGCTGATCCACCAACAATTTGCTTGTTCTCAGGTGCTTGTTCGTCCGAGGAAGCGATAGCCGTGCCTCATCCCAAGGAACCAAAATTTTTGAGTCGATGCCTTGAGTCGTATCGAGTTTGAGCTACCTTTATATAGAGGAACATAATGTATGGAACAATGTCATTACAATCGAGAGAAAGAGTGCTTAACAAATCTGTAACCTTGGCCATGCATCACTTGTAACACTTTGGATTATCAATAAAGAGCTCATTTTTATATGCCACTGTATTCTTTACTTTTCTGCAATATATGTCTGCCGCTGTTTCAGTATTGAATAGCTTACTTGCCCTTGTTCAAAGCTTTGGCCATGTGCAAGCGCACTTTAGGCTTGCACGACATCACGCCCGTGCGAGGACGACCGGTTCCGTAGGAACCAAGCGAGGACGAACGGCCCTGCGAGACCGGGACGTGACAGCTAAAGCGCCGGCACAACATATGCACAAGATCCAGAGGCCAACTATTTCTTGCACCTTCTGTAAGAAGCAGGGACATGGATGGGATACATGCAGGATAAGATTGGGTCAATGCTTATTCTGCGGATCAGGGGACCATCAGTTGAGGGCTTGTCCTAAAGTTCCAGCTCGTCCAGCTCAGGGCGAAGCTCAGGCACAGAGAGCACCCGCGAGACCACCAGCGGGACAGCAGAGAGGACCTCCTCTACCACCACAACAGTAGTAGTTCGCTCAGCACCAGTAGCATCAGAGAGGTGCCCAGCGACATGGAAGAGATTTCTCCTTGACCGTCGAGGAGGAGGAGCCAGTCGGTGATGTTATCTCAGGTTTAATCTATCTTGATTCTTTTCTAGCTTATGCTTTATTTGATTTCAGTGCTTCATATAGTTTTGTATCTGTATCTTTTGCTCTGAAATATTATATTGAGTCTGAACCGTTGACGAGGACTTGCAAGATCACGACTGGAGGTGGCATTATCCTGGTTAGTAAGGACCGAAGAGTTTCTTTGGGAGGACGAGAGTTGGGCGTATGTCTACTCGTAATGCCACTTTCAAGCTATGATATAGTACTCGGGATGGATTGGCTGACTAGGCATCATGCTAATATCGATTTTCGAGAAGGTAGAGTTTTATTTCAGGCACGAGGAGAGCCAGAGTTTGAGTTCATCAGAGGAGCAGCAGAGCAGAGCGAAGGAGACTTCTGTGGAGCTTTGGTAGAAGAGAAGGAGCCGCCATATCCATTGATTGCAGAGTATATGAACGTCTTTCCGGAGGAGTTGTCGGGGTTGCCACTAGACAGAGATGTGGAGTTCTCTATAGATTTGGTGCCAGGCACAGAGCCAATATCACAGCACGTCTATAGAGTAAACAACAATGAACTGGTGGAGTTGAAGAAGCGAGTGGATGAGTTACAGTATAAGGGCTTCATCCGCTCCAGTTCATAACCATGGGGTGCTCCGATATTATTTGTACCGAAGAAGGATGGGTCGGTACGCATGTGTATCGATAATAGGGCACTCAACAACCTCACTATCAAGAATAAATACCCGTTATCGTGGATTGACGATTTGTTTTATCAGTTGAGCGGAGCGAAGGTATTCTCGAAGATAGACTTGAGGTCGGGGTACCACCAGGTGAAAGTGAAGAAGGAAGACATTCCAAAGACAGCTTTCAGGACTCGGTATGGACAATTTGAGTTCTTGGTGATGTCGTTTGGGTTGACCAATGCCCCGACGGTATTCATGAACCTGATGAATAAGGTATTTCTTCAGTACTTGGATCAGTTTGTGTTAGTATTCATTGATGATATAGTTATATATTCGAAGACCTCGGAGGAGCATGAGAAGCACCTGAGGATATTTCTGGATACCCTCAGGAAGGAGAAGCTATATGGCAAGCTTTTGAAGTGTGAGTTATTCTTTGATAAGGTTGAATTACTCGGGCATGTGATTACAGGAGACGGGATCTCAGTGGACCCGAAAAAGATTTCAGCAGTTGAGTCATGGTCTACCCCGAGTTCAGTAGCGGAGATCAGGAGTTTTCTTGGACCGACAGGCTATTATCAAAGATTTATTCAGAATTTTTCCAGGATTGCGGAGCCGATGACTAGACTAACCTGGAAGGACGTAGAGTTTGTCTGTATTGAGGATTGTCAATCTGATTTTGAGGAGCTAAAGAAGAGGTTGACTACAACTCCAATAATGACATTGCCATCAGGGACGGAAGGATTTTCTATATATAGTGATGCATCGGGTAAGGGTTTGGGTTGTGTGTTGCAGTAGAACGGAAAGGTGATTGCCTATGCTTCCAGGCAATTATGCCTGCATGAGAAGAATTACCCTACTTATGACTTAGAGTTGGCAGCAGTTATTTTTTCTCTTAAATTGTGAAAGCACTACTTGTATGGAGAGCGGGTAGAGATCTTTACAGATCACAAGAGCTTGAAGTATGTGTTTACACAAAAATAGCTCAACATAAGGCAGCGACGGTGGTTGGAGTTGATGAAGGACTTCGACATTTCTTTAAAGTACTATCCAGGGAAGGCCAACGTAGTCGCGAATACCTTGAGCAGGTATCTAGTGGCTATGTACTTAACGAGGGACATGCATTTATTTGCCGATCTTGATAGTTTAGGCATTGAGGTATTAGTTTCTGGAGTTGCAGCACAGATGTGAGGACTTCAGGTATAGTCAGAGTTGATGGACCGGATCAGAGTTGCACAGTTCGAGGATGAGTCTCTGAAGAGCATCAGAGTACAGGTCTGGATAGAATTGGCAGAGGACTTCAGCATTGCAGACGATGGATCATTGCGGCATGGTACCAGATTGTGTGTGCTGAGTGCAGCATTGCGTGAGAAGATTCTTTCGGAGACGCATCGATCTCAGTACTCTATGCATCCAGGTGCCAACAAGATGTATAGGGATATGAGAGAGCATGTTTGGTGGTATGGTATGGAGCGGGAGGTGGCTAGCTTCGTATCCAGATGTTTGGTTTGCCAGTAGTTAAAGGCGGAGAGACAGAGGCCAGGTGGATTGCTTCAGCCTTTACCCATTCCAGAGTAAAAATGGGAGCATGTGATGATGGACTTTGTTTCAGGACTTTCGTGTTCTCTAGGAGGTAAAGATGTGATTTGTGTCATCGTAGATAGGTTAACCAAATTAGTCCACTTTCTGTCATTCAAAGTGGGTACGTCTACGAAGAAGTTGGTGGAGATGTATGTGCGTCAGATAGTCCAATTGCATGGGGTTCCTGTGAGCATAGTCTCGGATCAGGATAGTCGCTTCACGTCCCACTTCTGGAGGAGTTTGCAGGATAGCTTCGGCACTCAGCTCAAGTTCAGTACCACATATCACCCTCAGACAGACGGGCAGTCGGAGAGGACTATTCAGACTCTCGAGGACATGCTACGCACATGTGTTTTTGATTTTGGAGGCTCTTGGGAGGATCATCTTCACTTGGTAGAGTTTTCTTACAATAACAGCTACCAGGCCAGTATCGAGATGTCACCGTTTGAGGCATTGTATGGACGGAGATGCTGCACTCCGTTATCATGGGACGATGTTGGAGAGAGAGCTTTATTGGGACCAAAGATGGTTGTGGATGCAACTGAGAAGGTGAAGCTCATCAGGATAAAACTTCGAGTGGTGTAGGACAGACAGCGACATTGGGCCGATAGCCATCGGAGACCATTGGAGTTTGAGGTATAGATTTTGTTTTGCTTTGCTTGTGATTGATTATTTTTGTTAGAGTGCTAAGGATATGTTTAGTGCTAGGTTGGCGGTCTGGTTTTGTTGAGGATTTCTTCAACATGTGGCACGATTTATTTTGGTGGAGGCGGAAAGCTTAGTCCGCGATTCATCGGACCTTTCAGGATTCTCGAGAGGGTTGGTACAGTTGCTTACCGACTAGACTTGCCACCTGCATTGGAGGAAGTGCAAAACGTGTTCCACATGTCGCAGCTGAGACGGTACGTGGCAGATCCTAGTCATGTGTTGGATCACTCGGAGATAGATGTGGGCCCTACTCTTAGCTATCCAGAGCAGCTAGTTGAGATTCTGGATCGGAGAGAGAAGGTGCTGAGGAACCAGATGATTCCTTTGGTGCACATCGCATGGAGGCATCACTCGTCAGGAGAGAGTACCTGGGAGCGAGAGGCCGAGATGCGCGAGCGATATCCTTATCTGTTTGAGCCGTGAGGTATAATTCTTTCTTGCTTGTATTGGTTGCTTTTGGTAGTTAGTTCTTCCTTAATTTCTGAGATGGGTAGGATTGTCACCCTCACTTTTCCAACTAAGGGTAGTTTGGTAATTTGACATGGATATTTGTATTTTTAGGAATATAATATTAAATATTGTGCATATTGTAAATATTAATTATTGTATTATTTATTTAATTGTTATATGTTAGATTTATTTTTGGACTTGTATAGTGGACCTAACTAGTTTAGATTAGATCCATGGACCAACATTTAATTCTAGTTAGAATTGAGCCCAATAGTAAGCCCATTCATTAGGAGGATGAATTAATTAGTGAAACCAATTAGATTAGAACCTTTCCTCCTTAATTATTTCTTCATGATAAGTCCCAAGAGATGTTTTGGACTTTTCATATTAGCTTGGAGGAGGGGCAAGGGCCGGCCACCATAAAGAGGAGAGAGACTCTCTCTCTTCTCATTTGTCATTCCAAATTTAGATCTAAAATTTTTTCTCTTTCAAATTCTTCATTCCCACACCAATCCCTACTCAAATTTTTTTCAATTTCTTCTCTATTCTTCATTGGAGGCTATTAGAACAAGGATCTACAAGGAGAAAACAAGGATCTATAAGGAGGACCAAGGATCTACAAGTTGGAGACTTTTTTCACTCAATTTAGAAATTTTATTGGAAATCTATCTCCCAATAGGTACAATTCAATTTTCTCTCTCTAATTAGACTCTAAATCTATGATTTAATCATTAGGAACCACCCCATATGCTAAGGCTGCCCATAGGAATTGAAATTAGGTTTATAGGAGGCCTATGGAGAAAGTTATGTGGTATTTTGTGTTAATTTTGAGAAAATTCCGAGATTGTCACATCTTGTGTTTGTCAATAGGTCAATTAGACCAAATTGATATGTGTTTGATTGTGTGTGACTAGTATCGTATCCACAATTGGATACATGTAGGCCGTATCCCGATAATTTGGAGATACAAATTGATTTGGTGGTTTTCTTCTGACATGGGGGTTCGAGCATGTCATATTTTGACACTGACACGTAGTTGAGTAGTTAACTCTTTGTATTGTTCATAATTATGATTTTAGACTTGCTCGTGTCCTTCAGAATATGTTTGGTTATGTGGTGGAGCCGTATCGCAAGCGTAACATAGAATGAGTGTGATACGGGTGCGGTGCACTCCACGTGTTTGCTTTATTGTATTTTAATTTATTTTGCCATGGTAATAGCTATTAGAATATTATATTTATAATGGTTGTATGAGATATATGTATATGTATATGTATATTTATGAGAATGTCTATGTTTCATTTTGAGGTGTTGGTGGTCATGAGAATAGGAGAGTGTATATGCATTACTAGTGTTGTTATTATTATATGTATATACATAGTGATATATATATATTTATGAGAATGTCTATGTTTCATGTTGAGGTGTTGGTGGTCATGAGAATAGGAGAGTGTATATGCATTACTAGTGTTGTTATTATTATATGTATATACATAGTGATATATATATATATATATATATATATATATATATATATATATATATATATATATATATGTGTGTGTGTGTGTGTGTGTGTGTGTGTGTGTGTGTGTGTGTGTGGTATTCATATATGTGGAGGTATATATTGCATATATGTATATATGTATGTGTAGGTATTTATATTCATATTTGTGCGTGTATGTGTTGGTTAATGATACATATATGTATAGATACATATTTACTTGTATGTGCGTGTGTGACTTAATGGAGTGCACATTGGTTATGTGTGTGTATGAGTGTTGTGTCGTGAGAGGGGAATGGGACATAGCGCTTTCAGCATGCATTCAGTATCTCAAGCCACATCAAGAAGAGGTAGTAGTGTGCAGCCAATAGCTTATGCATGCAGTAGCAGCAACCATAGCAGAGAGCAACTGCAGCAGCTGAGCAGAAAGCCACAACAAGTGGTTTTAGCAGCAAACATGCATGCAGCAACTGCAGCAAGAGAAGGATGCAGCAGCAACTGCAGCACGAGCAGTAGCATCCAGCAGCATTAGCAGCATAGACAACAATTGCAGTAGCCACTGCTGCATGGACAACAAGCAAGAACAATAGCTTATGCAACAACAACAACAAGGCCAACAGCAACAGCAAGAGGGCAACAACTAGAGCAGGTAAGGGGGTTAGCCTTGAGTTGTAGCTTTAGTTAGTTAGCTTATGGTTAGACTAGTTAGTTATGTATACATATTGTTAGACTAGTAGTTATATATATATATATATATATATATATATATATATACTATTGAGTACTAGTTAGTTATATGTAAGTATATATATACGTATTGGTATGTTGGTAGGTAGTTAGTAGAGTATTGTATAAGTTAATGCATGTTAGTTTATAGTTAAGGTATTGGGTAGTTAATTACATACTAGAATTTGAATTACCTTGTAATACCAAGGTAATGTCAAGGTAATGGTTGATACTCAAGGTATTGGTTTTGAGTATCAAGATGGGTGTATAGGTGGTGAGATACCGCATTGGTTCAAAGCCAAGGTATCCACTTAGCTTTAGTTTGACTAAGAATACTATATATATATATATATATATATATATAGTATTTTTATTCTAATAACTTGCGTATCTTATGATACGGTACTTGTTGGTATCCTAGTATCTTAGCATAGCTAGTATGACCTAGTTACATAGTGTATGGACCTAATATCCTAGAGTTAGACTCATACAACCTAGAATTAGCTAGTTTGACCTAGAGTTGACCTAGTTTGACTGTTTTGACTTAGAAATAACTTTATAACCTAGAATTGAATTAGTTTAACTTATTTTTATTCCAAAATCTTGTATTTATGCAATATACCATATATAGGTCTGTGTGACACCATCTTGGGCATCGAGAGACACACCTTGCTCGGGACCTCAAGCGAGTACATTTCTTTGTTAGTTTTTATTTCATAATAGTGTATATATCTCATATTCTAGAACTGTATACTTGATTCTGACACAGTGGTTTCACGGACTGGTATTACATGGATCATGTCAGGAGATGTTATCCTCTACCGTGTTCAGCGGGTACTACTTCACATATATTTTATCGTGTGTATCGGGTATTGATTTATTATATTCCGTGTTTACATACTGCTCATATTTAGTGTACTTATATTCGTGTACACACACTGCTCGTGTTCAGTATGCCCATATTCGTGTTCGTAACGTGTCGTGATTGGATCCATTGGTATTAGTTGGGGATGGGAGAGTACGAGTTGATTATGTGATCTAGCCCCGGTGTATTCGTGTACATGTCGATTACATACCACAATTGTAATCGAGTTACCTTATTGTATTCGTGAACTTGTATTCCAAGGCACATTTGTTAGATTTTAGTAATTCTTTTTTATTGCAGATATTCATATTGCTTGTTCTTCATTCCAGTACATTACCTGTGTCACGACCCGCACCCGGTGTAGGGATGCAAGTCGGGAACAACGCCCAGCCTACGCCGCAGCATCGGCGGTAGAACGTTGTCTTGGTCAACTATACTATCTAATTATCTCACTATAAAGCATAAACCTCCAATAATATCTCAACTCCAAGAAGAGAGTAATCAACTTAATTCAACACAATACTCAATCACATTTCTATGGCACGAAAAGATATCACAGAAGTCTAACATAACTAAGCAGTTAAAAATATAACAACAATAAATAAAAATAATATCCAAACACAAATTTATGCCGGAAACAAATCTGGTACCAAAATGCTAAAGAGAACTAACTATGCTAACTAGTGAATCCGACTAAATCTCTCGACAGTCACTCCAGAACTAGTGGGACCAAGTCTGCACCATCTATAGGCTGAGGTCCATAGTATTTTGGACACCAATCTTCTGGATCCTCTGAAAAATATTTTTCAGTCAGGAATGGAGCGAAGTACAACCCAATAGCAGTTCCAATTAATTGATAAAAACTATAAAGCAGTAGAATAGAAGATGCTATCTACGATGATGATATAACTGATAATCAAGAACAATGAGAGAATAGGCAATACTAACAACAAAATATAATCAATGCGTACAAGAATAAAGGAATGAACTATAATGTCAGAATAGAACAAGGTAATCAATGAACTGAATAATGGAATCTACAATAACTATGTGATTTGAGATACTAACTAAATATGTGATCGGCCTGGGAGATTCAATGATTATACTAAGGAGCTAACTCAACCATACGTGAATTGCATGGTTAGTTAGTAGCCAATGATTACACTACTAGCCGATAGTTTCTTGATCACATATTTAATTGGTATTTCCCCCGCCTCGACTGATATGATGGATCGAATCATGACACGTCACTAGCCAATGTATCCAATATTTAATCTACAATATTCAATGTTATCCAATACCAACAAGGACAGTATCCGATACCATCTCCATAATCAAGGTAACATCCCATGACTAACGATCCAATAACAATACCAATCCGTGTACCATCGTGTCAAGAATCATAAGTAACATTTCTAAATACTTGAATTATAGTGGTAATCAAATAATAAAAACTATCAGAGAATGTACTCGCCTGTGGTCTAGAGCAAATGATAAAAAATAATGTCCGAACTGGTGTCACAGACCTATATATGAAATATTGCATTAATACAAGTTTTTGGGAAGAGAAATAAATTAAACTAGTCAACTTTCTAGGTCATAAAGTCATTTCTAAGTCAAAAGTCAAACTAAGTCAACTCTAAGTCAACTATGGTCAACTATAGTCAAATTATGGTCAACTACCTATTTCTATATTGCATGAGTCTAACTCAAAGATATTGGGCTCACACACTATGAATCTAGGCCATACAAACTAAATCTTAGGATACTAAGATACCGTATCTCAGGATACGCAAACAAGGGATAAATATAACACATATGTACATATCAAACAATATTATATATATAAAATTCTAATTACAAATGCTAAATGGATACCTTGGTTTCGAACCAACTTGGTATCACAATATTAAACCTCTATCTTGATATCAAATCCCAATACCTTGATTATCCTCCAATACCTTGATACTTACCTTGGCATCTCAAGGTAAATTCAAAACCTTATTTATACTAACTACACAACAATAATGATAAACTACTATGCATTTAATATTTATATAATACTATATACCTTATTTTAGTCACCTTAATACCAACCCATAATTAGTTTACAACTATCCTATTACTTATGCCAATACCTACTACTCATACCTTAGTATATCTTGATACTTACCTTGGTATCTCAAGGTATTTGCCAAAATCTCATATATATACTAACTACCCATCAATAATTACATATATCAATCCAATATAACTCTAGTATGTACTAATAGAATAATACTAACTACCAATTACACACTAACTATTAATACATATATACGTACATACATACCTACAAATATATAATATATAAAAGATACTCATAACAATTGATAACTAAAATATACTAACTATTCTAATAAATTTATATGCTACAACTAAATATATACATATATAGTATACTATAATACAAATAGCAATTATGAACATATTTATATATATATTAATTACCACATATATATATATATATATATATATATATATATATATATATATATATATATATACATATATATAACCCACCATATATATTTATACAATATATATTTAAATACATATATATATAACCCATAATATATATTTATACAATATACATATAAAACTATATATAACTATACATACACTTATACATAGTAAATTGTATAAAATACCACATAGTAACATACACACACACATATAGTAATATTTATATATAACTATACATATATGTATACATATATATAATCATACAATAATATAAATACATAACAATATATAATATAACTATATATATAACCACATATAAATATATCTACTATATTATATATACATATGCTACTACTTATAAATATATATCTACATACATATATATATATATATATATATATATATATATATATATATATATATATATATATATATATATATATATATATATATATAGATATATATATATAAATAATCATATAATAACTATAAATAATCTAATTACTTAATTAAACATACACATATATTATATAAAACATATACATATATTTACATCCCTAATATATATTATAACATATATATTAATGCATGTAGAAGAAAACTACATAATATATATTCTATTAATACATATATAATACATAGATCTATGATACAATAATTACTATAATAAATATACATAATACATATTAATATATATAGATACATACACAATTATAATTCAAGAATTAAAGCACAATTAATTAGATCTACACATAAACACACAACAATTGGAGAGTATCACACCGTATCCCACTAGATCTAGGATACGCATGCGACACGAGTCCACCACACATCCAATTGCACCCCAAAGGACACAAATAAATCATATATAATATTTATGAACAAAACAAAGTGTCAAATATAGATCTATGTGTCTGTGTCAAAATACGACATGTACAAAGTCCCGTGTCGGAGGAAAACCCCCCCAAAATAACACGTATCACCAAATTGTTGGGATACGACCTACACGTACCCAATTGTGGACACGACACTAGCCCAAAACACATAAATATATGCCAAATTGATCTATAGGATCAATTGACACATACAACAAAAGTCATTTTCGGAATTCCCCCAAAATTGACACAAAAAGCACCATAACTTTCTCCAAAGGTCTCCTATGAACACAAAACCAAATCCTATGGGTAGTACATACATATGGGTTGATTATTCATGATTAAATCTCAGATTTAGAAGCTATTTTAAGGGAAAAAACTGAATTATACCTATTGGGAGATGGATTCCCAATGAAACCTCCAAAATTGGTGAAATTAGCTTCCAACTTGTAGATCCTTGCTCCTCTTTATAGATCCTTGCTTCCTCCTTCTAGATCCTTGCTCTTCTAGTCTCCAATGGTGATTTAGGAAGTAATTGGGTGGAAATTTGGTAGAGATTTGGTGGAATTTGGTTGAGGGAAATTCTAGATCTAGATTTGGAATAAAAAATGAAGAGAGAGAAAGTTTTCATCCCCTTTATATAGGCCTCACTTGCCCCCTCCCTCAAGCTACTAAGTAAAGTCTAAAATACCCCTTGGGGCCTCTCATGAAGAAATTAATTAAGGAGGGAAGCTTCTAGTCCAATGGTTTAATTAATTTAATCATCCTCCTAATTAATGGACTTTTAGTTGGGTTCAATTCTAACAATTAAAATATGTTGGTCCATGAGTCTAAACTAAACTAGTTAGGTCCACTAACACAAGTCCAAAAAAATAAATCTATCATGCTAATAATAAATAAATAATATAATAAATAAATATTTAACATGCACAATATTTAATTAATTATAAAATGACCAAAATACCCTTTTCTAGAAAATACGGTAGTGACAACCTGTTCACTCTAGTTCATTTCAGATGTTTAGTTATCTTATATTCTTTTCTATTATCTGTTTTATATGCTTGATTATGTATTTGAAACTGTTTTCAGAGGTATGTATTTTGCTCCAATCCTGACTGGATATATTTTTTCAGATGATTGGCTCATAGATCAGTGTCCTACATTCTACGGGCCGCAGGAGGGCTTACCATTAGAGGATACTCCTATACACCAGGAGGACTAAGTTCCAGAGCCTAAGGAGGTTTAGTTTATTTGGTGGATTTGTATTAGACTTTTATTGAGATTAATGGCATGTATATTATTTCAGACTTGTGGATTGTACCTTCATTCTTTTCTTCGTTATTCCATTTGTGCTTTATCTTCCTTAGTTTGCATTGTGATTGAGTATAGTTACATTTGTGAGATACCATATTGTTCCTTCTTTTAGAGTTGGGATGATTGACAGGTGCCATATTTATATTGTTGAGATATTTAGATAGTAGAATTGACCCAGACAGCGTTCTACCGCCAATGCTGCGGCGTAGGCTGAGCGTACCCACTTACTCATGCCCAAATATCCGGGTATGGGTCGTGACAGGATGTCGGGACTACATGTACCCAAAAAATTTTCCTAAATGATTCTAGTTATCAATCTAGTTTATTAGCCTAGACAATTTATTCAAAATTTTCGACTGTGGTGCTCAGAAATTTGCCTTATACATGATGCAAGACTGGACAATAGCTTGACAAGCATAATCAAAATCAACCACGGGAACAATGGGACATACAATACAGGTGCCACTCATGCCCTTGATCAGGACAATATAATAATTCTCGAGTCATGAGTGCGTTACGTCAAGCCACTATCATGATTATCAGTATAGTATCAGGATTATCAGTTCAGTATCAGGATTATCAGTTCTATGTCAAGATTCAGGAGTTTATTTATATTGTACAATCACTAGATCGTGTTAGGAAATCAAGATCAAGATCAATATCAAGAATGTCATATTCAGGAAATAACTAGGATTAAATAAAATAATAGGATAAAAGAGAACCAGATAATCATCAAGAGTTAAGCATATTAAAGAGAATACTGACATACAGGTGCATAAAATATCAATTCAGGGTTGGCGCATAACATCGGGCAAGAAAATAATATCCGTGCACAATGGGCCAAAACCACTATTAGCGCACAATCACTAATCCGGACAGTTCTGGCACACTTTGATTCCAAAAGTGCTCTGAGCAAAATATGGCACACAATTGATACTAAAACGCACTCTAGAACATTGGAGCACAATGATAGAAGTGCGCGAGCCAGGAGCTTGGCGCACTTTTTCAATTATGCCCAAAAAGGAGGGTTGACACACAAAGAGCGCGGGAAGGTCTACTAAAAGACAAAACACAAGTCTCAAGGCATGACACAGCAGTTGAGACAACCCTGCGGTCGAGAACACAATTCTCAAGAATGGTCAAAAGTCATTGCTTAGTCATTAAGTAATTACGAAGGGCTATAAAGTGCACCGTCTTTGGAGAATGCCATATAGTGCACCAATATAGCAAAGTGTGCCATTCTCCACAAGCAACAAAGTGCGCCGGTAAGAAAAGTTTTACTAAAATGTGCCAACTCTGCAATATCTGCAAAGTGTGCCAACTTGGCTATTTAAGCAGTGTCATATATTCATGATGACTTGCAGACCCATTCAAAAGTGCGCCAAGTAGGATTGACATACTTTTGGAGGAATTGCCATAGTACAAAATGTACGTAGGAGTAGAGAAGTGCGCTCAAAGTACTTAACATATCTTGGCGCACTTTCTAAGAAATTTGAAAAACACACACAAGTGCGCTCACTGGAACTTCGCTGTATGGGCCAAGGGTTCCCTACATATTTTTTGTATGCATTCTCAGGCCAACTTTGCATTCTCCGACTTGCTGTTCTCGGACTCCATGAGCAATCCAATCCAAAGAAAACAAAATCATCAATAAGACAGGTTCTAAGTGTTACCCAAAAATTAAAATCGATCAAATGATTAAAATAAGTTATACTAAGAATCAAAGCAAGATCCATGGTCGTTCCTTCGGTTGGCAATATGTACTTGCCTACGGTCAAGTTGTAAACTCCCTCACCCAAAAATAGGTATTTTGTGTGTATTTTGTATTTCTTGTATTTGTTTTAGATTAATTTTTTTATCAATTAAAACTCAATGATTTTATTAGGATACTTCACCGTGGTTTGGACATTAATAATATACGATGGCCCCAAAATCTGTATCGTCCTTCATAGAAAATAGCCTACACAGGAGACACTACTTGTATGATCTTTTCGTGGCACAGAAATTTAATCCCTTGGTGTTAATATGACATTAGTGTAACGACCAAAAATTAATTATTAAATATTTAGATATTATATATATAATTTAATTGTGGTTATTTTCTAATTCCAAGTTTTATACAATTAGTAGCCCATAATTTTCTGTGCCAAATTGGTACATTCCCTTTTTGTAAGATTGTATATTATTTACTATTAACCTATTTTGTGGATAACCATTTGATTAATTACTTAGTTAATTAGATAATATAATTATTTAATTTAAAACTAAATAAATATCTAATTATTAATTATAAAATATTTTCATAAAATATTTTGTGTGTAGTATTTTTATTAAAATATTTGCTTTATAACACCAAAGTAATTTTCTAGGATTTATTGGTGTGCAAATATTATTTTTAGATTTTTAACCTCATCTATATACGTAAATATATATATGTTAATAAATATTTGTTAATAAATATATAATAATAATAATAATGTTTCTTAATAATAATATTGGTAATAGTAATAATAATAATAATAATATTGGTAATAGTAATAATAATAATAATAATAATAATAATAATAATAATAATAATAATAGTAATAGTAATAGTAATAGTAATAGTAATAGAAGTATAATAATAATAATAATAATAATAATAATAATAATAATAATAATAATAATAGTATTAATAAATAAAAAGAAAAAGAAAAGAAAACAAAAGAAAAAGAAAAAGAAAAAGAAAAAGAAAAAGAAAAGAAAAGAAAATATAACTAAAAACCTAACAAAAACCCTAAACTTAATAACTAACTAAATCCATTCCTAACTACCCCCCAATCCCCATAACCTAATAACTACCCACACCCCAGCGAACCCAACGCCCCCCCCACTCTCCACATCTCTCTCTCTCTCGGTTTATATATATATATATATATATATATATATATATATATATATATATATATATATATATATATATATATATACATTACAATCAAACAAAACCCTAACCCTAACCCTAGCCCGACCTCCGATCGACCGCCTCGACGCTGGCGCCGGCGCCGTCGTCCGCGTGTGCACACGCGCGCGCATGTGCACAACAGCGTACCATCTTCACGGTATGTTATCTCTCTCATCCCTCATCCTTTTCTTGAGCGGTTTGTCCGTGTACGTTCACAACCTAACCCTCTAGGATTTTTATTCAAGCGGGACAAGTTTTTGTGTCCCGGTTTGGTCAAAACATCGACCGGAAAATGGCCGAAAAACTGACCAAAACAGTCCAGAAATCTGACCCCAAACCCCCATGTTCATGTCCAATTTTCTACCAACTCGTTTAATATTTTCAAAAACTAATTAAAGGGTTTTCTTCCTAATATAATCAAGATTTTTTTTGTTCTTTCAGTTTTTATAATTCGTTCTATGTGTTAAATTATTCGACCTCTAAAATGACCAAAAACTTGTTATTTTAAAACTGTAATTTTGTGATACAGAGTGCACCCTGCCAAACGGGACCATCTCGTCGTGTTCCAATTACACCGAAAGGCACGTATGGTATATCCTGACATGTGGGTTTTCGCGAAAGTTGATTCGGACGTGTGTGCGCATCGAAATCAACCCGTATCCGTAAAAAGTCTCCGTATCGTGACTTTTGCAAAACACCACCCCATTTTGTATACGCTCGTCAGAATGTGACAAAACTTATGCCATTGGATTCGTGGTATCATGCTGGTCCTGTGACCCAAGTTTCACGCGATTCTGAGACAGTTGACTAAGCCGCATATTTGTGGGCCCTACGGTTGACTTTAAGGGCGAATTTGTGATCGGCTAACCGAAACCCAAAATTGGACATACCATTGAGTTCGTATCGACGTTTAGAATTTGTTTAACCTATAATTTGTCCCATTTAGAGACCTTTACCTCTGGCACGTATTTTGGTGCTAGGTGGCCCACATGTGGACCCGCTTTGACCCAAAATTATCGTTTTGCCCCTGTATCCAAATTGGACGAAAGGGTAGTATTTTCTAGCTATCTCGTTTATTCTGGAAACGTTGGTGATATTTATTTCAGCATCCGGAGACGTTCATTCGGAGGCCATAGTTTTTGATCCTCTGTACTCGATATCTAGATACTTACACTATGCAGCTTTCTTGTCAGGCAAGTATACCTTGCCATTATACTGTGATTTACATTCCATATGATGTATGTATTTTATTTCTGTCATTTAGTTCATATATCTTAACTGCTATATAAACTGCGCGTACAAGAATAACTTGGGTGCAACAACGGTGACGTCGTATTTTATCTTTATTATATATTATGCATGTCGACCTAGTTTTACGAGACCACCACATGATCATGAGGCATTCTTATATTTCATTTGGCTGTGACACATTTCTTACATGAGTTGTGAGTCTCATATAGATCACAAACTTACGTATTGACTGATCATTAGTACATATGGGACGTACGATAGGAAATAACTGCTAATAGAGATATGTTAGAAGACTTGGCAGTTATTAGAGGTCTTATCGTGTCATGGATATGACATGCTTAGAGCATGGGGTGGGAAGGACAATGAGTAAGGCGTTTGGGCTCCTTTGCACTTTTCTTGTGTAATCCGTACGCTCCGTCGGAGATACGCGATCATGATGACCACTATATATATTATTATTATCAGGCGGCCTCTGATGTTAAAAAGATGTCATACTTTTTAGGCCCCTGAATCTCCGAGAGAATCATGACAATCCCATTTTGGCCAGATAGCCCACGTGTTGGAAAGTTATTCTCAAAGTGCATTCACATAGATGGTTAGGCGACCCATTGGATGTTTATTTTTAGTACTTTATTGGCATGCTTCTATGTATCTTGTTACGTCCCTCTGAGGACCCGGTACCTTTCCAGGTATAGACGATCATGATTATTCGCAGGAGCGCAGATCATGACTTGCTACTTATCTTCGAGGAGGTCTTCTCTTCGAGCCTCATTGTTCATTAGATGTACTTATTTTATTTCTCTTATATTCCAGTTTGGTAGTGGATTTGTCTCCACCCAACTACTTGTTCTTATCAAGCATCTTATACTTGATTTAGTTATATATAGTTGATTGGTTATTTATTTCTATTTGATTCTGTGGATGAAATTTAGTTATACCCTGTGATTTATGATAATTATATACCACTTGTGAATAATTGTTCATAATACTGCGTACGTATGTGTTATGGTTTCCATAAATTGGAGTCTCCATATACATACGACTGGTATGCTTACGTATTCATAGTCCTACGTATTTTGGGACTAGGACGTGACATATTTTTAGTGATGGCCCATGCAGGTCGAGTGTATATTTTCTCGATTATGTTACTGTACCGAGCAAGCCTGCAAATAGGATTAGAGTATATGATCTCATCCACATTTGACTATGACTCACCTTCCTTCCAATCCGTTCTATTTAAATAATTGCATCCTGCTTGATTCATGTACTTCCCTAATAGTTCCTTGAGTATAGCCTTCTCCTAGAATATATGAATCCTTGTTGTTAGAATAATAATTAGGGTAACATTCCTACTAAGAATACAACTAGAATATTGACACATCACTAAGTTTAAAATACCTAATGAACCCTAGCATCCAATACCTATAATTTGATTGACCATTATCCCTTGATATTTAGGAATGGCTTGAGAGTAGTATAGACACTACTAGGGTTAGTTAGAAATTTGACCATATTGTTTGACCCTAGTATTGAGGAACCAATAGAAATCCAATATTGAATATTAGGACAAAACCTAACTTTCATAGTGAGATAGTATTAGAGAACTATAAATTTAGATTCTTGTCTTAATATTAGCAGAACAGTACCTTAGAAAACCAAGAGGAATGAATAGAATATTTTTCTTGATCATACCTTGAACCCAGAGATTAGCATACCACATTTTCTTAGAAAACCATGATATTATCAAGAGTCTCTCTGTTTAATTTCATATCTTGTTCCTCCGAAATCTTAACGCTCGCTATTTGTGCGGCGACTAAAATTTTTCTTCATCTTTCAATTCGTGCCACCTAACCCTTCTGATTGTAGGCCAAGTAATTTTCTTTTATGTTAGGATATATAATTTGCTAAGATTATAGTTGTTAATCTTGAATTTTGAAACTATGTGCTTAGTAGTTAGAACTTGATAGTTTGAGTTGCTCATTTGGATTATAATTTTATGATTATCCTTTAGTTTCAAATCAAGTAATTTGTACCCATATCTCAATACAGGTTATATCCTATTTTACTTAAGGGCCAGTAACTTTTTCATTCTTAAAGTTAACACTTTGTTCTATAAGCACTATGATTAAGACTTAGGATGACCATTACCTATGGAGTTTTATAATGCAATAGGATACCCTAATAAGTACCAAGATATTTTTCTCGTGTACCCTAATAAAAGTTTCTACTTTATTTACAAGGACAAGGTTATTTTGTAGAATCCCCTTAAGACAGTCACATTATTAGTTAATTCTTTTAAGTTGGGTAGTATGCCTCATAACCTAGTATCACATAGTCCTTTTGACCCATTAATGAAGTGTAATTGAATGACACCAACTATATGCTTGCATAAGAAGATGGTGTTTATCCAGACTGTAGAACTTAGAGGCCCATACCTCCATTGGGTCAACTAAAGACTTAGACAAGGAGTTAGTATGGCAACTGTAGAGGCACAACACCGGACGAGTCTTATCTTCTTTGTGAACTTGAATTATTTTGTACTTTCTTTCATCATAATCCAGCGTACTTATATTTTTGGACTACCTCGACTTATGTTGCTATTATAGCCTCGTTTTGCAAGCTTACTCTTTTATCGAGCTTGATCATGATATATGTATTATTGGGTATACACACTAATATATTGTCAAAAATCAGAATCATTGTATTATGGTCTAGCTAACCTTAGTGCGCTTGGTTCGCTCTTCGCATAACTACTTTTCGTGGATTGAGATATATAGTTGACTAGTAGACGGATATACTTGCCCTCTAGACAGGCCAGAGCATATCATATCAGGTACATAACTATTCTGATATGAACATGCGAATAGAAATTTACCAAAATAGGTTTCAATCCACAACTGCCTTGGTAACTCCCTTTTGAATTCTTTAATCGCTTTAAATCCCGTACTTTTATTCTATCACCTCCTCCTTAAATTCTTTATTGTTGTTTTCCGTCTTCCCCTATTTCGGAAAGACAAAATCTTGTGCTTGGTATAAGTTTGATATACGGAGAGTACTAGATATACCCCATAGGTCAATCACATTGCTTGGTGACTATGTTTTATAATTAAGGGCATATCACATGTGATATATTTGGTGTTAAAATTTTTGAGGATTGAATAACATGATTAAATAATTTGAGAAATTTTTTCTTAAATGTATAGCCTTATGTGATAGATGGGTAAATTCTAAGTTGGGTAGAAGTTGCATTATCAACTTGAGGTAAAGTTTTTTTAGATTGTGATCAAGTAAGATTAGATTGAGAGATTTAAGTCATTTTAATTTTAAAATTTTTTAGAAGAATGATTAAGATGAAGAGGATTTAATAAATTTTGATATCTTGATATTGCGGACCAATATTTATACTTTGAGCACATGATTTAAATTTTAAATATTGAAGGTTGAATCATCGATTTAAATTTTGAGGATAAATATAGAATTTTAGACTTAAAAAATTGGTGAATTAGATTTAAAATTTTATAATTTGATGATTTAAATTAAAAGTTAAATTTTGATTGTTGGATCACCTCTTTGAAATATTGAGGATAAAAAATTAAATTTAAAATTTGAAGAGTACATAATTCATAAGTTGAAAATAGGAATAATATTTGATTAGAATTATTTTATAGAGGAGATTATGATAGTTGGAGATCGTGATATAAAATTTGATATGGGTTATTTAAATCTTGAAGATGTCATATAGATTTAACTTAAATTTGGATGTGATTATTTAAAAATCGAGAAGAGATTACGATTGGTTGAATTTTGATTTAAACAGTGGTTAATTAAATTTTGGAAGAGATTGCGATTGACTTGCCTTATATACGAATTGTAGGATTTAGCAAATCATGTCTTATTTTTAATTTTGAGGACGAAATTCTTTTAAGTTGGGTAGATTGTAAACTCCCTCACCCAAAAATAGGTATTTTGTGTGTATTTTGTATTTCTTGTATTTGTTTTAGATTTTTTTTATCAATTAAAACTAAATGATTTTATTAGGATACTTCACCGTGGTTTGGACATTAATAATATAGAATGGCCCCAAAATCTGTATCGTCCTTCATAGAAAATAGCCTACACAGGAGACACTACTTGTAGGATCTTTTTGTGGCACAAAAATTCAATCCCTTGGTGTTAGTATGACATTAGTGTAACGACCATATATTAATTATTAAATATTTAGATATTATATATATAATTTAATTGTGGTTATTTTCTAATTTTAAGTTTTCTACAATTAGTAGCCCATAATTTTTCGTGCCAATTTGGTACATTCCCTTTTTGTAATATTGCATATTATTTACTATTAACCTATTTTGTGGACAACCATTTGATTAATTACTTAGTTAATTAGATAATACAATTATTTAATTTATAACTAAATAAATATCTAATTATTAATTATAAAATATTTTTATAAAATATTTTGTGTGTAATATTTTTATTAAAACTTTACAAAGTAATTTTCTAGGATTTATTGGTGTGCAAATATTATTTTTGAATTTTTAACCTCATCTATATACGTAAATATATATATGCTAACAAATATTTGTTAATAAATATATAATAATAATAATGGTTAATAATAATAATAATAATAATAATAATAATAATAATAATAATAATAATAATAATAATAATAATAATAATAAATAAAAAGAAAAAGAAAAGAAAAGAAAAAAAAAAGAAAAGAAAAAAGATAACTAAAAACCTAACAAAAAACCTAAACTTAATAACTAACTAAATCCATTCCTAACTACCCCCCAATCTCCCAGAACCTAATAACTACCCACACCCCAGCGAACCCAATGCACCCCCCTCCACATCTCTCTCTCTCTCTCTCTCTCTCTCTCTCTCTCTCGGTTATATATATATATATATATATATATATATATATATATATATATATATATATATACACACACACACACACACACACACACACACACACACACACATTATAATCAAACAAAACCCTAACCCTAGCCCGACCTCCGGCCCACCGCCTCGACGCTGCCGCGCCGCGCCACCGCAGCCGCGGGCCACGGCCGTCCGCGTGTGCGCACGCGCGCGCATTTGCACAACAGTGTCCCATCTTCACGGTATGTTATCTTTCTCATCTCTCGTTCTTTTCTCGAGCGGTTTGTCCGTGTACGTTCACAACCTAACCTTCTAGGATTTTCATTCAAGCGGGACAAGTTTTCGTGTCCCGGTTTGGTCGAAAAATCGACCGGAAAATGGCCGGAAAACTGACCAAAACAGTCCAGAAATCTGACCCCAAACCCCCATGTTCATGCCCAATTTGCCACCAACTCGTTTAATATTTTCAAAAACTAATTGAAGGATTTTCTTTCCAATATAACCGAGATTTTTTTTGTTCTTTTAATTTTTATTAATGCGTTCTATGTGTTAAATTATTCGATCTCCAAAACGACTAAAAACTTATTATTTTAAAACTAAAATTTTGTGATACGGAGTGCGCCCCGCCAAACGGGACCGTCTCGTTGCTTACCAATTGCACCGAAAGTCATGTATATATATCTTGACGTGTCGGCTTTTGTGGTGCCCCGTTCCTCCTATTCGGGGAGCGCGGCTAAGAAATACAAGACGATATCGTTCGATCGGGCTAGATTGAATCAAGAACTCATCCTCGTTATGGATTTGTCTCTTCGGAATAGATTCCCATATTCAGTGGACCGTGCCCCCGGGATCGACTTAGCGGCAGAGTCGGGAGAGACCTCTCCGCTGCATTCTTTTGTTGCCTAGTTTTCGCAGTCACTTGTTGCTTTCGTGCCTTGAGTTGGTTTTCGGATTTGCTTGAGTTTTCTTGAACGGTTTCGATGGATTTCATTGCTTTCGTTCATAGAACTGTACTTCAATTTCGATAATGGAAAGAGAGGAAGAAGTATTGATCAGCTGTTCGTGGCAATGCTGGTGATCCAGCAGTAGGCGCCGCTCGAACGGACTCCTAAAGCACTTCTTTCCTTCTTCCTTCCAACTACTAAAGTGAGTGGCTACCAACCCGATTAGCTAGCCCTTCTTGCTAGTCTTCACATCAAAATCTTGTATTCGTGCTTGCCCCGATCAAACGATACCAAGTAATAACTAAAAGACTTCAAGATAATAAGGGAATAGACTTGGGTAAAGTTATGCTTGTCAAATAAAACTTGTGAACGGTTACTTACTTACATGCTTGCTCGTTTGGAATGTTCATCATATGCATAAATATAAGTTAGAATGTATATTTATTCTTAAAAATTATGCTATGTATAGAACTAATCTTTAATGCAATAACTCAACAGGAAGACTATGCAAAAGTACATCTTGCCCTGTGCCTGATATTGTCCTGTATTGTCTCAAATGCTAACTTAGTGTACTGCGTTGATCACGGACAACTTGTGCACAAGGTCTTAGTTCTTGCGGACGGTCGCTGGGGCACTGGCACCGATCCGATCCGGACGGAACTCATGATAGTCGCCTGCTTCGGATGGAGTGGCTTGTGGTGCCTCATGTCCTCTGCGCCGCACGTCATTCCGTCCCGAGACTAGCCCGTCCATTATGGCAACGTGCTAGTGATCCCCTCGTATATTTAAACCTGTTGCTACTAACTTGTGTCTTCTTGGCAGGGAAGGCAAGGTAAGTATTATGCAGGTGGTTCAGACGGGCAGGTAAATATCACCGAACGGTGGCGGGTTATTTCAGTGATTTCTATATCTATTTCTTGCTGTAAAATGAACTAAGGCAAGATAGAAACCCACAATAAATATGCATGCTCCATTAAAACAATGTATTGATTGTTAAAGTTGGGTTAGCTTGCCTTCACCTGTACGTTTCGATGTACTGACCCTCGTTGAAACATGTTCTCCGCGCTAAGGAGAACCAAGCGAGGAGCAGGAGATAAACCCCCAATCCAGTCCAGCTGTAGGCACGCCTTGACCGTGCCACCTTTTGAAGCATTTTAAAGAAGAAGCTAGCCACCAAGCAATCATGCAGCTTCGTGGCAAAGCCGTCGTTCCGACCCAAGGTCTTATATTTTGAGTTTAGTAAGGGATGTAATGTACATGACTGCTATCTCATTTTGTGTCAACACTTTTGTAAGCCCATAGAGGTAATCCTTATGACTCAGTTCAAGGAGTTTGTAATAGATGTTCATATTATCAATAAAAAAAGAACTTTTCCATGCTTCAAATCTGTGTTCATTTAATCTGCGTACTCTGAATATGTGCTCGCTATGCGAAAATAAAATACTTAGCCTTGTGCGGAGCGCAACCTAGGCCCGCACGGCGGTCACGCCCGGGGGACGATTATCGATCATACGGAAATCGGGGCGTGACATGTTGGTATCAGAGCACAGCTTTAAAGTTCCTTTGACTCTTGAACTGGAAAGGTTCCTTTAACGATAAATTCCTGTGCGAACTCCTGAACTCGTTAAGGCCAAAATGAGATACGCTCATGCAATAAGTCCATAATACCTTATGATCCTGATGTAATTTACCTTCTTTTGAAGGAATGACGCAAGCGTAACCATCAGCGCTAGCACTAGGCGAGACACAGGCTCAGGAGAGCAGCTCCGGCACATCAGCTAGCTCTCGAAGCCAACGGGGCATGTCTCGAGCAGATCCGCTTCAGCAGGTGATGCAAATGTTAGAAGCACAACGACAGAGGGATGATGCCCGCCAAGCCAAGTTCGAGAGCAACCTAGAGGCCCAGCTCTCAGTCCAACAAAAGCAGGTAGATACCCTACAACAGCTTGTTCAGACAATGGCCTCCAACCAGTCCGCAGCGACAGCAGCGACTCCGGTGGAACAACCAATCCTTGAAGTAGAGACTCCGCTAATGCCAAGGACGAGGGAAGTGACTGCCTTCACCTTTGGCAACTTCAAGAAGGTCTGCAACACGCCATTTAATGGGACTGAGGACCCGATCATGGCCCTAGATTGGCTCGCCGAGCTTGAAGATCATTTTTCTCTCCTAGAAGTGCCAGAAGACAAGCGCGTCACCTGTGCCCAACTACAGCTTCGCCTCAATGCGCACGACTGGTGGGACGTGCATCGACGATCTCTTTAACTTGGCCATGGAGAGGAGGTGATCGCGTGGACGACTTTTCGTGCCACGTTTGAGGAGGAGTTTATACCCCCGCCTGTACGCCGTCAGTGAGAAAATGAGTTTGTACAATTACGGCAGGGCAGCATGACGGTTAAGCAATACTCGGCAGAATTCAACAAACTGGCCAAATTTGCTAGTGCTTATCTACCGGATGCAGCGAGTCATGCCAGACGATTCGAAGGAGGGCTACGTCCTGGCATCCACGGGCACGTAGTCGTTCCGCAGTATCAGGCGATGAGGGAAGTCTTAAACCATGCCCTTTCTCTCGAACCGCAGTATCCTCACGTTGCCGCCGGCGCTGTGCAAACTGTCACCACCCCATTTCCAGAGCCGGGTATTTTTTTTAATTTTAATTTAGTTAATTGTGTATTATTTATAATTAATTATATTTATATTTAATTAATGATTGTATTATTTTTATATTGATTATGTTAGGATTTTGACTAGCCTGGACCCATGTCAAACCCTAGTGGACCCATGTCCGACCCAGCCCACACCCCTGTGAGACCTATTTTTGGGTTTAGAATATTTATTATATTTTTAGTGGATTAGTTGGAGAGATTTGAAGTTAGTTTGAGTGCTTTTGGAACCCGAAACCCAAAACCCAAGTTAGGGAGGGCATTTTGGGCATTTGGAGACTTTGTAAACCATTTTAGGTGTGAGACCCGACCCTATTTCCCCCCATTCACAGTCGACAGCAGCTCTCCCTCCCTATTTCACTTCTTCTTCTTCTTCTTCTTCTTCTTCTTCTTCTTCTTCACTCCTTCTTCTTCTCCCTTTCTTCTTCCGATTTTCCACTTTAAGTAAGTTTTCTCCTTTTTCCTTCTCTTCCTTCTTCCATTTCTTACTTTTGTGTGAACCCTAACCCTACATTATTCTCCAACCTAGGTGGGTAGAGCTTAGATTTGGTGTTGGAGCTTGGATTGGGAGCTTGGAAGATAGTTGTGGTGGATTTGGAGCTTTTTGGAGACTTTGGCTTGGGATTCCAACTCCCAAGAGGTAAACTCTAATTTTTCCCTCTTGTAATTACTCTTATATAGTATAATTAATAGTTTAGAATATTCCTAGACCCTTAGGCTACCCGTGGGAGGAAGTTGGAACTAGTTTGATTGTGTTTGGAGACTTTAACACTAGGTTTTGTGTCGATTTCGGGTGAAATCCAAAATTGGCCCAATTTTGGGTGATGCTCTAGGTTAAACGGACCTAGGTAGACATTGTCGGGTGTCTTGAGGGTTAGTGCGTGTCTCCGTTCGGACATGGGAAGTCGTGTCACGGAGAAATGGGCGTTTCGGGCATTTTCGGGGTTTTCGTCGTTGCCGGTTCTAAGTGCATGGACATTTTCGCCACGGGCCTAGAATTGACGGGGTAGCATTTTTTCTAGGATCTAGACATCGTTTAGAACCCGTGAGTAAATTTTTGGCCGATTCCGAGTTGGTTTGGTGTGCATTTCAGGAGATTTTCCGAACCGCACATCGCGTGTTCGTCGAAATGACCAAACGGCCATTTCGGCGTGGTTTCTTAGTTTCGGGCTTGTGCGTGCATTGGGTTAGCTTTGGGGAGTGTGTGCTAGAGTTATCGGATTATATTTTATATATTTATAGGTGTTTGTGCGTGTCGGGGTCGTTGGGCGTGCGTTGGTGGGGCGTTGTGCGTTGTGTTGTGTGTTGTGTGTGTGTTGTGTTTATATATATATATATATATATATATATATATATATATATATATATATATTTGTGTGTGTGTTCCTATATATATATATATATATATTTATATATGTATGTGTATTTTTATGTATATGTGAGTGTGTTAGTGAGTGTTTGTGTGAGTGTGTGTTGGTGTTAGTGTATGTGTAGGTGAGTGTGTGTGTGAGTGTGAGTGAGTGTTTATATATATATATATATATATATATATATATATATATATATATATATATATATGAGTTTGTGTATGTGTGTATATGTATATATATATGTATGTGTGTATATATATGTATTTGTGTGTGTGGTTGTGTGTTTGTGAGAGTGTGTGTGAGAGTGTGTGTGAGGGTGTGTGAGAGTGAGTGTGTGTGAGTGAGTGTATATATATATATATATATATATATATATATATATATATATATATATATATATATATATATATATATGTTTGAGTGTGTGTGTGTGTGTATATGTATATATATATATATATTAGTGTGTATATATATATATATATATAGATATATGTGTATATATATATATATAGATATGTGTTTATATATATATATATAGCTATGTGTGTATTTATATACATAAGTGTTTGTTAGTGTGTATTTATATATGTTAGTGTGTGTTGGTATATAGATATTAGTATATATGTATTAGTGTGTCTATATATATATATAGAGTCATATATATATGTATATGTGTGGGCGTGTCTGTGTGTGTGCGTGCTCGTGTGTGGGGGGGGGGGGGGGGCAGCAGCCACCACAGCAGCTAAGCAGCAGCAGCAAGCAGCTGCAGCAAGCAGCAGCAGCAGCTAAGCAGCAAGCAGCAACAGCACAGTAAAGGCAGCAGCACAGCAGCAGTTTAAGGCAGCAGCAGCAAGCAGTTTAAGCAGCAGCAGCAGCATGGTAAGCAGCAGTAGCTAGGGGGAGTGAGGGTTATGTATAAATAGATAAGATAGATAGATAGGTAGATGGATAGATAGATATATCTATAGATACATAGGTAGATAAATAGATAGATAGATATCTAGGTAAATAGATATCTAGATAGGTAAATACATAAATAGATAGATATATAGTTAGATAGATTGATGGATATATGGATATATATAGATACTTAGATAGATAGCTAGATAGATAGTCGGATATATATATAACTAGATAGATGTATATATAGATATATATATCTATAGTTAGATAGATAGATAGATGGTTAGATGGATTAATAGATAGATAGATTGATAGGTAAATAAATACTAGATATAGATAACTAGTTAGATAGATAGATAGATAACTAGATAGTTATTTAGATAGATAGATAGTTAGATATCTAGATATATTTATATATTTGAGAGTAAGGTAAGGTAAGGTATATATATATATAAGGTATGTGTATATGTGTGTATGTGAGATATATATATGTAGATACCTAGGTATATGCATATATGTATTAGATATATATATATATATATATATATATATATATATATATATATATATATATATATATATATATATATATATATATATATATATATATATATATATATTAGCCTAGATTATAGCTAGATATATATGTTTATGCATAGTTAGTTAGCTAAAGGGGTGGTAGGGTTGAGTTTAGAGAGGTATCTCAATACCTTGAGATACCAAGGTATCTCAATACCTTGAGATATCCAAGGTATTGGATTTCGAGCGGGGTTTTTGAGCAATTGCCTAGGTTTGAGTTTAGAGATAGGTTTTAATGTATATGTGTATATATTTACGCGTGCTAGCATAGGTTTTAGCAGGTTTAGGTGGGGTGCGTAGCCTAGGTTGAGGTATCGGATACCGAGGGTATCCCGGTATCTCAAGGAGGCGAGTTTGAGGGTTTATTAGTTTAATGACCTAGTTTTGGCCTAGAATTTCAGGGGCACCCTAGTTTGACCTAGAGTTGACCGTAGTTGACCCGGTTGACCGCCATAGTCAACTTTTGACCTAGATTTGACCCAAAGTTGACTTTTTTGGACCCAGAGTTGACTTTTTGACCCAGATTTTACCGGTTTGACCCGTTTGACCTAGAACGATCCTAGAAGCCTATTTTTAGTTATTTTATATCTGTTTAACTCATTAGAAATCTGTTTAACCTTGCTTTTCGTAATAGGTCCTTGCGATACCGATTCGGATCGTTAGTTGCTCAGGACGTCAGGCGAGTACATTCTCTGATAGTTTTCATTATCTGATGATTATTATGATTCAGCTTCTAGTATAGTATCATCTGATTATTCTGGCACAACACGGGATACTGACTGATATTTCTGGATTCATTTACTTGCGACACGTATATTTTATGTTTCTGGCCTCTATTCTGGAATTACTACTGGCATCACCTACAGGCATCACTACATGCATCACTCATGTTTCAGGCTGGACTCATACTTGATTTACGTGTCGGGTCTTGGATTCACTTGTATTAGTCGGGGCGGGAAAATACTCGAGTAGACATATACACATTCCCATCTGGAATCATCAGGAATCACTCCCTCTGGTCTAATCTGGAATGATAGCAGCCGTGCACCCAGTGCACGGTGAGCCGTACTTACCCCTAGCCGTTTACATGTCGAAACAAGTATTTCAAAGACACCGAGTTCATTCTTTATAGTCTGGACTCACTTGCATTCTTGTTGGTCTCACTTACATATTTTTGGACTTGACTCACTACATGTATTTCATGCTGGACTCACTACACGTTCATGTGCACAAACTTACTCTTAGTGTAGATTTCTTGTATCTTGCAGTCATTACTATCTTGTTTCTGATATTCCTGCATCTTTACCTTTATGCACCAGTGATATATATATTTCTTGTCTCATACTTATTTTATTCTTCTTGCTACTTGCTATAACTGTTTTATAGTTTTTATCATTTAAATGGAACTGCTGTTAGAGATGTACTTGCTCCATTCCTGACTGGACATATTTTTCCAGAGTATCCGGAGGAGTGGTGTCCGACGTTTTATGGACCTGAGCCTGTCGATGGTGCAGACAGGGACCCTCTAGTTTAGGAGTAATTTTCGGGTTGGTAGTCGGGATCACTAGGACCTTGTTATTGATTTTATTAGCTTTTAGTACCGGATTTGTCTCCGGTTTTGGATTGAGACCTTGTATTGTATATTATTTTGGATGATGTATTATTATTATTGATGTTGTGGTTGTTGTAGTAGTTGTTGTTGGTTAGACTTTATAGTTGTTAGACTTCTTGTTATCTTATCGTGCTTAGATTCGTGATTGAATACTTGATTATCATTATGATATTGCTCCTCCGTTTGGAGTTGAGATCTTGACAGGTTTATATATTGATTGCGTGAGATTGTTATCTAGATAGTTGACCTAGATAGCGTTCTACCGCCGATGCTGCGGCGTAGGCTGGACGTATCCACGACTCATGCCCGATTTTTTGGGTGCGGATCGTGATACAAACCCCCAATCACAAAAGCCAAGGCAACGATAGAGGAAACAACGCTGCAAAGCGTCAAAATAACGGCGGTCGTCAACGAGAAAATCAGGGGCAGCGTTGCACCTTCTGCAACAGGAGAGGGCACACCGAGAACGTCTGTCGCAAACGGCTCGGCACCTGCCTCAGATGCGGTGATCCTAGCCACCAGATTAGCAGCTGTCCGCTCCTTCCACCTCAACAACCAAATCAGACTGCGGCAAACCAAGCCAACCGAGCTGCGCCTCAGCAAGGGCATAATCAAGCTCAAGACCGGGTCTATACCATGACACGGGAATAAGCTTTGGCCTCGAACACCGTGGTGTCAGGTACTTTGCTTTTCAATAACATACCTGCTCGTGTTCTATTTGATTCTGGTGCAACACATAGCTTTATATCTACAAACTTTGCCACGGAGAACAATATAGAAATGACTCTGTTGCACCTAGATTTAAGCGTTAGCACCCCCTCTGGTACAAAAATACCTGTTCGTTCAGTATGCCAAGGCGGTTACATTTGTATTGGAGAAAAGAAGCTGTCGCTTGATGTCTTAGTTCTAGATGTTCGAGACTATAATATCATTTTGGGAATGGATTGGCTCGGCGCGTGCGCGGCAACTATTGAATGTACAGAAAAGTGAGTCATTTTTCGTCTGCCCGGAGAAGCCGAGTTCTTTTACACCAGTAGTCCAGCGACAGATACGACCAGGGCCTGCATGATGATTTCAGCAAAATCTGCTCGGCGAATGCTCCACACAGGCTGCGAGGGATTTTTAGCGTCGGTTCGGGATACACGGCAGGACTATGCAAACGTCGAGTCTACTTTCGTTGAGGCGGAGTTCCCCGATGTGTTTCCGAGCGAACTATCCGGCATGCCGCCAGACCGAGAGATTGAATTTACTATCGATACATTTCTAAATACACAGCCTATCTCAAAACCTCCGTACAGAATGGCCCCTGCAGAACTGAGGGAATTAAAATATCAGCTTCAGGAATTACTTGATCGTGGGTTCATCCGTCTGAGCGTGTCTCCTTGGGGTGCGCCCGTGCTCTTCGTAAAGAAGAAAGACGGAACTCTACGCCTCTGCATAGACTACAGAGAATTAAACAAATTCACAATCAGAAACAAATATCCTCTGCCACGGATAGATGACTTGTTTGATCAGCTACAGGGGGCAACGATGTTCTCTAAGGTGGATCTTCGCTCAGGTTACCACCAGCTGAAGATTAAGCCAGAAGACGTGCCAAAGACTGCCTTTCGAACCCGATATGGACATTACGAGTTTTTAGTGATGCCGTTTGGACTGATAAATGCACCTGCTGCATTCATGGATATGATGAACCGTGTATTTTGGCCTTTCATCGATAAATTCGTGGTGGTTTTTTGTAAACTCCCTCGACCAGATTTCAGTAATTTAGGATTAATTTTGACTAATTAGAATTAGTGCAACTTTTTAAAATTTTATTTATTATATATTATATTGATTGTGCACCTGTTCATTACATAATTAATTAGGGCATCACACTAGCTGTTAACCCTAAATAAATTTCACATTCCAGCTCTAGACTAGTCAGACTACTTTTTCTGTATTTTGTGCAACTTCCAGAAACCTCATCTAGTGCTTCGTTTTAGTCGCACAAATATCGTTACAAACGTATGTATTTATTTCCTATTTAATTTTCTGCTCTTTACCCATCTCTGTACCCCTAGAGATTTGAGGACCAGTAGGCACCTGTTTTTGCCAAACAAAAATACGATAATATTCTACTCTAATTGTATTACAATTATCGTTTTGACACCGTAGAAAAATTATGACTCTAATAGCCTCTAAATAATTAGTGAACACCGTGCGCAGTATTTATTAAATAATAAATACGATGACTGTATCACCTGCAATATCAGACCCTGCACCTGCCCAGAATCACCCCACACTGTCCAAAACATTTTTTCTCCAGCTATTTCCCTCATTTTTGTACAATTTAGAATTTCAGGAAATCAGTATTTGAAATTTGGTAAATTACGAAATTACGCAAAATACAAATTTTATGCAATTATGCAATTATTGAAAAGTTAGGGGTTTATATGCAAATTGCATGCTAGGTGGCCAAATCCTATTGGCTAGACCATAGGTGGGTAGGACCCACCATAAAATCCAGAGAAATCCTGTGAAAATATCTCCAAAATACAAATTACCCATTTACCCCTAAACTTCAAAATAATTACAGGATTGCCACTCCCTCAAAACCCTATATAAACCCTCATTCCCTCCCTTTCAAACCTCACAGCCCATCCCTCTCCCCTCCGACCACCGTCTCCGGCCGTCGCCGACCACCGCCACCCTACCCGAACCCTTCGCCACCCTCCCCTCTTCCCTCCGGCCAAGTCCCACCGCCAGCGCCGCCCTGCTCCGCCGGCTACAGCCCCCGCACCCTCCCCCTTTCCTCACTGTCCACAGCACCATCACCACCCGAACCACCTCTCCCGCCGCCTCCGGCTGTCGCCGACCACCGCCACCCTACCCAAACCCTTCGCCCCGACCTCCCCTACCTACCACCACCACCTCAGCCCCCCACGTCACCGCCTCCGGCCGCCCTAGCCCCCGCAACACCCTCGGCCACCCCCAACCCTAACCTGCCACTTCCCTCCCCGACGCCTCTAGCCGCCACCACCACCGCCGTGCACCTCCGCCACCACCACCAACTTCACCGACGTCCTCCCCTCTCTCGAAGCCGCCGCCTGCCCGGCCACCCCCGCCGCCGGCAGCTCTCGCAACCACTGCTGCTGCTGCTACTGCTAACAACTGCTGCTGCTGCTACAGCTTCTCCGGCCGCCCCCGGCCAGCTCCGCTGCCGTCCACCCACCGTCGGCAACCCCTAGGGCCCACCTGTCAGTAGGTATACCCTTTATACCTAGTATATATGTATTTATATATATAATCATATATGTATATATATGTATATATATATGTATATATATATGTATATATATATGTATATAAATAATGTATTTATATGTATAAATGTATTATACTATATAATAATTGTTATATACTATTATTTACAGTATATTATACTGTATAAATATTATATATATATATATACTATATTTTATACATATATATTTATTTATGTAGATTGTATATATGTATATATATATCTATGTATATATATACTATATATATTATTATGTATATATGTATATGTATATTATATAATATTATGATATATATATATATATACATTTATTCCTATATATATATATCTCTAGTATATATATAAATATATATATATATATATTATATATATATATATTATGTGTTATATATGTATATATAACATATTTGTAAATGTTGTATAAATACTATCTATACATTTTTCCTTATATTTATATTTCTGCGAAGTCTTATTATATATATATCATATATACTATATATTGATCAGCTGGATAATACAGCTTAATTATTTATATTATATTTCAATTACTGCAATGTCATTTATTACATAATATTATATGCTGGATATTACAGCCTATCTATAATTATATAATTATTAACAGTGGTCACATATAGACCCTGAATATATATGTATTTAATATTCTGTCCTGTCATTTTAATTTATCTATATTATTATAAATCAGAGGATACACCCTGATAAATACTATATTATTTACCGCAGTGGATATACCCTGCTACTATATATATTATTTCCTGCATTTATATGTTCTATATATATACTATTATATATATTATATCTATGCCTACTATATATATATGTATATATATATGTTTTAATTTACAGACTGAATATTCACGAACCCTGTCTATTTTTTTAACAGAAACCAACTTCAGCACAGCTAGTGACCCCCTGTCACCAGCACCTTCACAACTGACTGTAAAATCAGGGTTTCACTACTATCAGGGAGTAGGCAAGTATACCTTGCCAAGTTAATGTTTAAATTAAATTATTGATATCTGCTTGTTTTGAAATTCATATACCATGATCATCTGAGACTGCCTTGGGTACAGTCAACTGTTATGTTGACATGATATTACAGACTCACCAACAGCTGAGAGAATATCCTAATATTCTCCTAGACCCCATCACGGGAACACGCAACATGATTGTATTACATATATGGATGTGAGCTGCGTATTTGATTAGCTACCATTACGTATGACCCGCATCACGGATTAGCATAACTCAGGAAAGGTACGACTGGACACTTAGTTTCATTGGGATGGGAAAGATAACTAGTTTACGTATGGGACACCCCCTCCACAAATATTCTATACCTTCGCACCAGGCTCCTTGGAGATGGTCGATTGCAGAGTTCCCTGAGTCGGGGGCATACGACACCTATACTAGCCAGTCGCCACGATTGGTGAATTACGTCAGCGTATGTCTAGCCACACATTCCCATGCGTACTACTGGATCTTTACTTGCATTTTCACTTAGTATGGTTAGCACCCTGTATTTATTTTATTTCTTATTCAGTATTTACATTACATGGCATGCCATTTTTCTGTATCTTGTTACGTCCCACTGAGGACCTGGTTCCTTGCCAGATCTAGATGAGGCTTTCTACCCCACAGTGTACGGGCCTGATCAGGAGGCCAGATGTGCTACCGAGGAGGAGCTCGAGGAGACACCCTCAGAGTAGGCTTGACCCTAGATGCTGCTACCTGGAGATGGAGATGTTTTGATCAGATAGACACTGCTTAGTCTATCTGATTTTTCTGCGCTATTATCAGTTTTTGTAGTAGGCTTGTATTCTCACTAGTTGTGTACTGTATCAGACTCAGTTATATATATATTTCAGCACTTGCTTTTCTGACATTTTGTTGTGGATGAGATAGTTTTACCTGTTCTATACTTGTAGTATTTTAGGACAGCGTAGCACGTCCCTTTGGGTCCATCAAAGTGGATTAAGCCCTTAGTGACGTGTCAGCTGGCCAGTGACACGTGGCCTAGTTCCTGACATTTTTGGGACTGGGGCGTGACATTTTTATCGATGACATCTTGGTGTACTCGAAGACTAGGGATGAGCACGCAGGACACCTGCGTATGGTGCTGCAAACCCTTTGAGACAACAAGTTGTATGCAAAATTAAGTAAATATAACTTTTGGCTAGACAGTATCTCATTTTTGGGACATATCATCTCTACGGAAGGCATTTCAGTTGATCCGAAGAAGGTAGAAGCCATTACGCAGTGGAAACGTCCGGAGTCAGCTAGCGATATCTGAAGTTTTCTTAGACTGGCAGGGTACTACCATAGGTTTATATAGAATTTTGCTAGAATTGCTTCGCCCTTGACTCAGCTCATACGAAAGGGTGCAAAGTTTACTTGGACGGACGACTGCGAAGCTTCATTTACGGAGTTAAAGCAGCGCCTCGTCTCTGCACCAATTCTCACTTTGCCGAACGGACCGGATAATTTCAAAATTTTCAGTGATGCATCGGGTAAAGGACTAGGATGTGTCCTGATGCAGCGGGATAAAGTCATAGCCTATGCGTCGAGATAGTTAAAGCCTCACGAGATAAACTATCCGACGCATGACTTAGAATTGGCTGCAGTAGTGTTTGCGCTGAAGTTATGTCGCCACTACCTTTATGGCGTACCGTGTAAAATCTATACGGACCATAAAAGCTTGAAATACCTGTACACTCAAAAGGATTTGAATCTTCGGCAGCGACGATGGCTTGAACTCCTAAGCGACTTCGATCTCATGATCAGATACACGCCTGGAAAGGGAAACATAGTAGCTGACGCATTGAGTCAAGTGTTTGTAGGGAGTTTGGCTATTGATGATAGGCTGCGCCGAGATCTTGAATCACTGGGCATTACACTGAAAATTAGATACAAAAAGTGGGCGCAAGTAGCATAACTGCGCCTCGAACCCGACTTGTTACCTAAAGTGAAGGCCGCTCAGAAGGATGATCCGTTCCTGCAAAAGATTCATGCCCTTGTCTCAACAGGAAATGCGTCCGACTTTGCAGTAGGCACGGACGGGATGCTTCGAGTGAAGGAAAGACTGTGCGTTCTGAACGACGCGGCCCTCAGAAAAGAGATACTCACTGAGGCCCATTATGCTAGTTATACTTCCCATCCGGGTAGCACAAAGATGTATCGAGATCTTCGTACGACGTTTTGGTGGCACGGCTTGAAACGGGATATGGCGTAGTTCATGTCACATTGCATGGCTTGTCAGAGGGTAAAGGCCGAACACCAGAAACCAGGCGGAGAGCTTCAGAGCCTTGCTATTCCGGAGTGGAAATGAGATCATATAACGATAGATTTTATTGTTGGCTTGCCAAAGACGCAATGGGGACATGATGCAGTCTGGGTTATCGTCGATCGACTCACCAAGTCAGCTCACTTTCTGCCTATCAAGTCTACTTGGAGTGCCGACCGCCTGGCTCAGATATATCTCAACGAAATCGTTCGGCTCCATGGCGTGCCCGTATCAATAGTCTCCGATCGAGATGGTCGATTCATATCGCATTTCTGGGGAAGCCTGCAGTCAGCAATGGGGACGAAGTTGAAATTCAGCTCCGCCTACCATCCACAGACCGACGGCCAAACAGAACGTGTCAACCAGATCCTCGAAGACATGTTGCGACTCTGCACCTTGGACTTGAAGACTAGTTGGGACCTTCATCTACCTTTAGCCGAATTTTCTTACAATAATAGTTATCAATCAAGCATTCAAATGGCGCCGTATAAGGCGTTATATGGGCGGAAGTGTCGATCTTCGATCTGCTGGGACGAAGTTGGTGAACGGCAGATACTTGGCCCCGAGCTCGTGGAGCAGACTGTCCAGAAAGTTTGGCTGATTCGGGAAAGATTAAAGGTAGCTCAAAGCCGTCAAAAGAGCTACGCAGATATATATTGGAGACCGCTAGAGTTTCTAGTAGGCGACCGGGTATTCCTCAAGGTCTCGCCCATGCGAGGAGTCAGCAGGTTCGGAGCGAAGGGAAAGCTAAGTCCGAGATTTGTCGGTCCGTTCGAAATACTAAAGCGGATTGCCTCAGTTGCTTATCAAATTGTACTACCACCATCCCTATCCGACGTACATGATATATTCCATGTTTCTCAACTTAGGAAATATGTGTACGATCCAAGCCACGTGGTAGACCTGGAACAACTGAACCTTCAGCCCGACTTGACGTATGTTGAACAACCTGTACAAATTTTGGATAGAAAAGAAAAGCTGCTTCGGACCCGTTCGGTTCCTCTAGTGCGCGTGCTTTGGCGGAATCACTCTGTCGAAGAATCTACTTGGGAGCTTGAATCAAAGATGAGGGAAAGGTTCCCCTCATTATTTCCTAGTGGTAGGTTCTATTCCTTAAGTTTCGGGACAAAACTTCCAATTGGTTGGGTAGGATGTGGTGCCCCGTTCCCCCTATTCGGGGAGCGCGACTAAGAAATACAAGACGGTATCGTTCGATCGGGATAGATTGAATCAAGAACTCATCCTCGTTATGGATTTGTCTCTTCGGAATCGATTTCCATATTCAGTGGACCGTGCCCCCGGGATCGACTTAGCGACAGAGTCAGGAGGGACCTCTCCGCTGCATTCTTTTGTTGCCTAGTTTTCGCTGTCGCTTGTTGCTTTCGTACCTTGAGTTGGTTTTCGGATTTGCTTGAGTTTTCTTGAACGGTTTCGATGAATTTTATTGCTTTCGTTCGTAGAACTGCACTTCAATTTCGATAATGGAAAGAGAGAAAGAAGTATTGATCAGCTATTTGTGGCAATGCAGGTGATCCAGCAGTAGGCGCCGCTCGAACGGACTCCTAAAGCACTTCTTTCCTTCTTCCTTCCAACTACTAAAGTGAGTGGCTACCAACCCGATTAGCTAGCCCTTCTTGCTAGTCTTCACATCAAAATCTTGTATTCGTGCTTGCCCCGATCAAACGATACTAAGTAATAACTAAAAGACTTCAAGATAATAAGGAAATAGACTTGGGTAAAGTTATGCTTGTCAAATAAAACTTGTGAACGGTTACTTATTTACATGCTTGCTCGTTTGGAATGTTCATCATATGCATAAATATAAGTTAGAATGTATATTTCTTCTTAAAAATTGTGCTATGTATAGAACTAATCTTCAATGCAATAACTCAACAGGAAGACTATGCAAAAGTAGATCTTGCCATGTTATTGCCCTGTGCCTGATATTGTCCTGTATTGCCTCAAATGCTAACTTAGTGTACTGCGTTGATCACGGACAACTTGTGCACAAGGTCTTAGTTCCTGCGGACGGTCGTTGGGGCACTGGCACCGATCCGATCCGGACGGAACTCATGATAGTCGCCTGCTTCGGATGGAGTGGCTTGTGGTGCCTCATGTCCTCTGCGCCGCACGTCATTCCGTCCCGAGACTAGCCCGTCTATTATGGCAACGTGCCAGTGATCCCCTCGTATATTTAAACCTGTTGCTACTAACTTGTGTCTTCTTGGCAGGGAAGGCAAGGTAAGTATTATGCAGGTGGTTCAGACGGGCAGGTAAATATCACTGAACGGTGGCGGGTTATTTCAGTGATTTCTATATCTATTTCTTGCTGTAAAATAAACTAAGGCAAAATAGAAACCCACAATAAATATGCATGCTCCATTGAAACAACGTGTTGATTGGTATAGTTGGGTTAGCTTGCCTTCACCAGTACGTTTTGATGTATTGACCCTCGTTGAAACAGGTTGCCCGCGCTAAGGAGAACCAAGCTAGGAGCAGGAGACAAACCCCCAATCCAGTCCAGCTGTAGGCACGCCTTAACTGTGCCACCTTTTGAAGCATTTTGAAGAAGAAGCTAGCCACCAAGCAATCATGCAGCTTCGTGGCAAAGCCGTCGTTCCGACCCAAGGTCTTATATTTTGAGTTTAGTAAGGGATGTAATGTACATGACTGCTATCTCATTTTGTGTCAACACTTTTGTAAGCCCATAGAGGCAATCCTTATGACTCAGTTCAAGAAGTTTGTAATAGATGTTCATATTATCAATAAAAAGAGAACTTTTCCATGCTTCAAATCTGTGTTCATTTAATTTGCGTACTCTGAATATGTGCTCGCTATGCGAAAATAAAATACTTAGCCTTGTGCGGAGCGCAACCTAGGCCCGCACGGCGGTCACGCCCGGGGGACGACTATCGATCACACAAAAATCGGGGCGTGACAGCTTTCACGAAAGTTGATTCGGACGTGTGTGCGCGTCAAAATCAACCCGTATCCGTAAAAAGTCCCCGTATCGTGACTTTTGCAAAATACCACCATATTTTGTGTACGCTCGTTAGAATACGACAAAACTTGTGCCATTGGATTCATGATATCACGCTGGTCCTGTGACCCAAGTTTCACGCGATTCTGAGACAGTTGACCAAGCCGCCTATTTGTGGGCTCCACGGTTGACTTTAAGGGCAAATTTGTGATCGGCTCACTGGAATCCAAAATTGGACATACCGTTGAGTTCGTATCGACGTTTAAAATCTGTTTGACCTATAATTTATCCCATTTAGAGACCTTTACCTTTGGCACGTATTTCGGTGCAAGGTGGCCCACATGTGGACCCGCTTTGACCCAAAATTATCGTTTTGCTCCTGTGTCCAAATTGGACGAAAGGGTAGTGTTTTCTAGCTATCTCGCTTATTCTGGGAACGTTGGTGATATTTATTTCAGCATCCAGAGACGTTCATTCGGAGGCCATAGTTTTTGATCCTCTGTACTCGACATCTAGATGCTTACACTATGCAGCTTTCTTGCCAAGCAAGTATACCTTGCCATTGTATTATGATTTTTATTCCATATGATGCATGTATTTTATTTCTGTCATTTAGTTCATATATTTTAACTACTATATAAACTGTGCGTCCAAGAATAACTTGGGTGCAACGACGGTGACGTCGTATTTTGTCTTTATTATATATTATGCATGTCAACCTAGTTTTACGAGACCACCACATGATCATGAGGCATTGTTATATTTCATTTGGCTGTGACACATTTCTTACACGAGGTTTGAGTCTCATATAGATCACGAACTTACGTATTGACTGATCATTAGTACGTATGGGACGTGCGATAGGAAATAAGTGCTAATAGAGATATGTTAGAAGACTTGGAAGTTATTAGAGGTCTTATCGTATCATGGATATGACATGCTTAGAGCATGGGGTGGGGAGGACAATGCGTAAGGCGTTTGGGCTCCTTTGCACTTTCCTTGTGTAACCCGTACGCTCCGCCGGAGATGCGCGGGCATGATGAGCACTATATATATTATTATTATCAGGCGGCCTCTGACGTTCAAAAGACGTCATGCTTTTTAGGCCCCTGAATCTCCGAGAGAATCATGCCAATCCCATTTTGGCCAGATAGCCCACATGTTGAAAAGTTGTTCTCAAAGTACATTCACATAGATGGTTAGGCGACCCATTGGATATTTATTTTCAGTACTTTATTGGCATGCTTCTATGTATCTTGTTACGTCCCTCTGAGGACCTGGTCCCTTTCTAGGTGTAGACGATCATGATTATTCGCAGGAGTGCGGATCAGGACTTGCTACTTATCTTTCGAGGAGGTCTTCTCTTTTAGTCTCATTGTTCATTAGATGTACTTATTTTATTTCTCTTATATTCCAGTTTGGTAGTGGATTTGTCTCCACCCAACTACTTGTTCTTATCAAGCATCTTATACTTGATTTAGTTATATATAGTTGATTGGTTATTTATTTCTATTTGATTCTGTGGATGAGATTTAGTTATACCCTGTGACTTGTGATAATTATATATCACTTGTGAATTATTGTTCATAATACATCGTATGTATGTGTTATGGTTTCCATAAATTGGAGTATCCATATACATACGGCTGACATGCTTACATATTCCTAGTCCTACGTATTTTAGGACTGAGGCGTGACACAAGTTCTAGCCTAATACTACCAAGGTCACCCATGTCCAAGGTCAAGCTCGGCTGCACTCGGTGAAGGTTGAAGAAGTGAAGAAGGAAAGAGAAATGAAAGAAAAAGAAAAGTGAATGAAAGAGAAATGATTTGCTTAAATAGGCAAATGGTTGATTGTAGGCCATTGGATCATAATCCATGCCCCTCTCCCGGGTTCATCACAGCCATGCACACGAAAATCAAGGGACCAACGGTCCAAAGCATGCAACTAAGAAAAAACTTGCAAAAATAACATAAACAATGCATTAATGACATAAAGCATAACGTAAGCAATTAAACATAAAGTAAGCTATACACGTATTAAATGGTATATCAGGTACGTATACTAGAACAGTGAGACGAGTTTCACACTCCCCCCCTCATCTCTCCGGCCGTGCATGCGACGGCGCGTGGAGGAAGCAACGACAATGCGTAGCGGCAACATCGACAACGACGACTACAACAGCAGCGAGATGGTACCGCCGCCGACGGCGACAGCAGCAGCAACAACAACAGCGGGAGGAGGGGGGTACTGACGGCAGGAAGAGGGGGGCGGCGAGAGAGAGGGCCACCAGGGGGGAGGGGCAACGGAGGTAGGGAGAAGAGAGATAGGGGCATTTTTGGAAAAAAAATCAGGGTATTAAGTTGACTATTTTGAAAGTTTAGTCTATCAAGTTGCCAAACATGAGTAATCGAGGGTATCAAGTTAAAATTTAGCCAAATTTATTGCATGTTCCGGCCTCACCTGCACTATGTTGCACTATGTTCATGCCAATAGTTAGATTACTACGAAGATGTGTTCATCCCAGTGTTTTAAAAATCGGACCTGACCGACAGGTTGAACCGGTCAACCCGTGAACCAGTAGTTTTTTCCGGTTGGTTCAATACCAATCCACTGTTTTTTTTCTTTCCGAAAATCGACTTCTTTTGTGTAATCCAGTTGACCCGGCCGGTTAGACCACCATACCGTCTGACCTAACCGGTTTTACCCTGACTTTTTCATTTCTAATTTTTTTTGATTAAAAGCTAATTAAAACTAACAATTTTCAAAAATATCATAACTTACTAAAAGAGAACTAAAAAGTCACTCAAATTTAGAAACTTGTTTTAAAAAAATTTGTCTTTTGATCTTCCTTTCTAATTTTATTTTCACTTTTCTCTTTAACAAATAACTAGCTCGTTTAAAGCATATCAACAAATATGCATTCAATGCAGAAGAGTAACAGTCGTTCTTGGAAAAAAAAAACTACTCTTTTTATTGTGCCAATGCATTTATTATATTGTATCTAATTAGATCGATTTGATCCAATCCTGTGTCCTGACCTGACCTGATCAATCTCCGGTCTGTTTTTAAAACATTGGTTCATCCAAATAGGATAAGGTGGTCAGAGTATTTCGGGAAGCATGTTTACTCGGTCATAACTTACTATGTTCAAGCTCCGCCCTCCGAGGAAGTTGAGTCTGAGTTTTTTGTTGAGCCGAGCCGAGCCGAGCCGATAAGCTTGTACTGTTCATTCTCCTCTCCTCCTAAACCCCACAAATCAAAACCCCCTCCTTCCTCTCTCCCAACATCTCCAAAACCCTAACCCTAACCCTAATCCTCATTCCACCATCATGCAATCCCTCACCATCTCCTCCCCACTCCCCCTCCACCCCCAACCCTCCCCTCGCCGCCGCCACCTCCTAATCCGCGCCGCCACCCAATCAGTTTCATCTTATTTTATTTTATTTTTGGGTATAAGTTTAAAATATTCAATAGTTGACAAGTTGTCGAATAAAAAAGTTTAGGATATCAAGTTAAAAAACGTGAGTAGTTGAGGGTATCAATTTATAATTCAGCCTAAGATATTTTATGCCAGGTTCTTGGTTCATTAGTTGGGCGTTAACCTAAACAAATGAGAACTTCTTTTATCAAGTTTTTTCCTCATATAATAGCTAGCTTGAATATTCTATTGGACTATACTGAAACTAATGACACTAGTTTTCTCACAAAATATTTGTATGGTATTAAAGGATAATATTTGTGATCATTACAAAAAGTCTATTGGCAGCTGTATGTTCTGCTACTGTGGTTAAAAGAGCTACATAATTTTGCCTTTTTGAAAACTGTCATATCAAAGAACGACCAAGAAAGAAACACATTCAACTGATATTAATATTGAATTCTAGTCTTGAAGGTTCCATGATGGCACTAAGAGATGTGGATATAAAAGTTCAAACATATGTTACTCATGCATGGAAATAAATGGATCCAACATAAAGGTTTTGCCGACGAGATCACTTTTCTTGATTTTGAACTGCGTCTGTCCCCATGCTTCTTAGTTTCTCTTGTACTCGTTCAATTTCTTCTCCTTAGATTTAGATTCTGAACCTAGCATGTTTTGTGCTAAGTATTATATTCAAAAGTCGAAACTGTGTCTGTGCTGTTAAGCCAGAAATGTGTCCCTTTTACTTGAGATTCTGAACCTCAAATTCTTCTTGCTAAATATTAAGTTGAAATCAGAAGCTATTAGTATCATAGTTCATCTGACACCTTTATAGTTTGTACCCATATTTGGAACTTTTTCATGAGTGTTAACTTTAGTATAATTTTCTTCCCTTCCGGTTTTATTCTACATTTCCTTACAGATGCCAGGGATGATCATGGCAATGGGATGACTTAATCTGCCAAGTATCATGATTTATGGTGGAACTGTCAAGGTAATTATCAATGATAACTGGAACTACATACCATCACTTGGTTTTTCACATATAGGCTTTGACTTGGTTACTGTATTTTTAAACTTAATTTGCAATCTTCCTCTTACATGAGCTAATATAATACTCCGTTCTCTGGAATATATCAGTTAGCTTAAAATATTATTGTTTTGTTTTTTCTGGAAAAATGTATCTGAAGACACTTTAAACTCTTCACCAAAACATCATCTGTACCTTTGTGAAACAGTGATGATTTTATGTCGTTTTTTTACTTTTTCTATGTTTAGTAGCTTTTGTAATTAATAGTTAAAATTTGAACTTTAACACTTTTTGGCACTGAAAACCAAGTTTTGACACCGCATAATGACCAGATTCTTCTCTGTTGTTGTGTTTAGCTACCAATTCCTGGACAGTCCATTGTTAACCTTTTGTACTTATAACTACCATCAATACTGAATAATGCAGTAGTCTTTTATCAGACCAGGGAAACCCATGGAGATACTTGATTTGAAATGGATAACGATAGGAGATACTTGATTTGAAATGCATAACGATATCAATCCTTATTTGCCATCCTATTTTACTTTCCCTTTTTATTCTATAGTTTTGTATAACTATACTAAATTTGTATATATTTTATGATGAAATTTAAACAAATTTCCAGATCTACATACATACCTGCAATTTTGAATCTATTCTCTTCAGTCAATTGAACATTCCAAGTTTATGCTTCACTGATGGTTTTCACTGGAAAGATACATTTCCTTTTTGCTTATTATCGCTAGGACATTATTTCATCATTCTATGAATTGTATAGGAAAGTAACGTCAGAAACTAGGAGGGGAAGAGAGTAAGAAATGCAAGATTAAGGAAGTAAGTTTCTTCACAGGAAGCAAATAAACCGGTAGAATTTAAGCAACTCTTTCATCGTCATGTGTATTTGCAATATGTGATATGGAGATTGAATTCAATTGCCTACAACAAATTTTATTTACTTACATCATCACAAAAGCTGTTTCTACTGTAGGGAATTTGTGGGATGCTCCTTGGTTGCTTTAGGAGCTATCTCATGCTCCCAGTCAAATGGAAGCTGGCTTCTCTCTCTCTCTCTCTAGAACCAACTAAAATACTTTCACGCTAGAAAGAGATCAATATTATAACATCGACAAAAACTTTATTCCAGATTTTTGGGATAGATCAATATTATGTAAGAGCATATATATATATATATATATTGAAGAAATGAGTCCATCACTTGGATGATCCAAACTTTTCAGGATCTACGCATCATAACTCATACCGTGTGGATTAATCGAGTTTTGTAGTATCCATCGAAAAGCCAACCTAGTATCCACGAAATTACTGAAACCAACCAATTCGAAACCACCAACTCCCTTTGAATATAAAAAAGGGTGTCTCAGTGCTATGAGGCTCTCACGTAGCGTGTGAGGAGGATCAAAATGTAAATAGTCTTACCGCCATATATATGGAGAGACTCTTTCCACGGCTCTAACCTGCATCCTCCAGGATGCAAGCACCAAGTCTTACCATTGCGGTAGGCAACACCCTCAATATATGAGTACATAACTTAGACAATCCAAAGCTTGCAGGATCTACGCATCATAAAACCAATGTAATAGTGTGGAGAGAATACTAAATATTGTTTTACGTAAACAATTTATAGTTTGTCATCTTCATGCACAATTGTCTTAATCTCTGCAGTATTGTGTACTCATTTTATTCTGTTTCATGCAGCCTGGTCACTTTCAAGGCAATTCATATGATATTGTATCCGCCTTTCAGGTAGCAGTCAATTTCTTATATCCGAAAATTGTGATAGCTTTATTTGGAATTGTATACTTAAGACATGTTTATCTGGGCTTTTTTCCTATAGTGCTATGAGTTTGTTTTCTAAAGTTCATCATATGCTTGTTTCTATAATGTTCTGTGGAAGCTTGCCCCAAAACGTGAGAATACTTGTTATTGTCGTCTCTAACACCTTGTACAGATTTTGTATAAGAATATAAGATAGACCTCATATAAGATGGACAAAACATTGATATTCTGATTTATTTTCATTACATTCTCAACTTTTCTACATACAAGCAGAGGATGTTATGACGTTTCTTTTCCTAAAATACATAGGGAACCATTATATGAGTTGTGGGTTTCTATATATACATATATTTTTCGAAGAAGGTAAATTTTATTAAGGCCTCTCCGAGAGGCTACAAACTCAGTCCGAAGGCTATTAACCACTCCTAACCCGAAGGCCTATATATACAATCTCAACCCAAAGGATACATCCCGGCCCGAAGGCACCATCCCAGCCCGAAGGCTACATCCCGGCCCGAAGGCACCATCCACGCCCGAAGGCCCCATCCGGCCCGAAGGCCTCACGCAATTGCATCCGTGCCGCACTGCACCTGCTCCGCACTAGCACCGTAGGTGCACCTTGAATCGCATCCGCGCACCACCCGGGTCGCACCGCACCACTGCACCTGCACTGCACCCACCACCAACCCACCACTTAATTCCCCCAAAGGGAAATTAAATGGCACTTAGGGGGCTCGAACCCGCAACCTCCTGGGGGGGTATGTCTCGGTCTTAACCATTAGGCTATATATATATATATATATATATATATATATATATATATATATATATAGGATACATGCACAATAGCAATTTGTTACAACTCCAACTATAGCCAAGAACGGTTTCATCCTGTTTACAATGAATATTCTAATGTAAATGGATGAATATAATGAACAACTCCAACTAGAGCATGTATGATGTTTGAATACACTTCTATATTATATTTAAATGTGTTAATCTTCTCACTTAAACACTGATGCTCATTCTCTGGTAAGATCTACCAATTTTCTGTGCTTCAAGATTCTGTGCAGGCCCTGCATGGTGGTAATAAGTAATAACTTGAGTTTACATAGTTCATATTGAAACTTTGACTAGTATGGTGCTTAGCATTAATTCACATGAGTTTGGTGGATAGAGTGGCTGAGTATGGTTTGAGGTTCCCTAGAGATTTTGCTAATCTTGTTCAGATAGACACTTGGATTTAGGGCCTGATTGCAAATGGAAAGTTAAAGGGAAAGTAGGAAAATAGTGAAAACTAGAACTAGTTTCCATTTTTTGAATGTTTGGCAAATAGAAAGTGTATTATGAAACTTTTAGGGCTCACCACTAAAGTGGAAAGCGAAGTGGAAACTAGTTGTCATCCAAATGGATGGAAAGTCACGGAAACTCTTATGGAGCAATTATGACCCAATGGTTTATTAGTTTTACTTTTTCAAAATCAAACATCCACCTTTAACCTTCTATATAATTTTTTTATTATTATATGTCATTATGACAAATTTCTACTTTCTAATTTCTAGCAAACAAACAATATTTTTAATTGGAAACTCACTTTACTTAAGTTTCTTGTGGTTTCTAGAAACCAAAAGAAACTTAGTTTCTTAGTTTCAAAAATGTTCCCATTTGCCAAAGGCCCTTAATGTTGGTGGGAGTTGATCCTAACTTTGAAATGGGTAGATGAATTCAGGAAAGCTATTTCATTGATACATTAGTGGCTTTGGGTACTTTCTAAAAAAGACAATGAGGTATATGGTACTGTTCGCTCTTAAAAAAGAAGCAATATACATCATTTAGGCAACCAAATTGAGTATAATCCATGTGAGATAGGTGGACTAAATTGTTCCTGAAATTGGGCACACGCAACCAATCATGACATGAACAAGCTACAAGGTTTATACTCAAATTATTTTCATGGCATCCTGCATACTAGAAGGCTTGTGCAGGGTACTGCACCACCATTCATTACCTAAAGGGCAAAAATCTCTAAATGTTGTCATAAGTCGAAGAATACTTTCAAACTAAGATGAACACTAAAGTAATTATTATACCATCAAGAATCTACCAGAAATCCATTGATCTAAATTTAAACCTGGCCGGTCCTTTACTCTGTTCAAGTAGACAAAGTTGTCCAAGATACTCACAAGGGATATGAAAGGTGGTCAAAAATTACAAGACTTAAAGAGCATATCACAACAAGAAAAATGGCTAGGCCCTCCAATTCAGCTTCAGAGGACCCAACTAGAATTGTGTCATCATTATAGAATAGTCACGACTGGATATATCAGACATGCTATCCTGATTCCTGAAGTAATTTTCTAGGATTGGTGGAGGCTTCAATGGCTAATTTTGGTCCTTTTATTCCACATGAGCCGAACTTTACTGGCTACTAAAGACTTGAGAGCATGGTTTGTGTAGCTTCTTAGCCGAAGACTCGAAAGTGTAATGTGGCTCAGTGGCAATGGTCTGTTGGTCTTTTCGTTCCATAGGTGCTAAACTACATTGTTTACTAGTGAAAGAGAACAAGTAATGCGCCCGAATGTGGGAGTGTGTCTTGGTGGTCACAGAGGAGAAAGTGCTACTATAATAATATAAGAGAATAGGCCACAAGAAGACCTCAGTTAGTCATTTGGTACAACCCCAAGTTTGTCAAGATGTAGAAACTATTTATTTGCACTTTTGTCCCTAGGGTTATTTGTTTCTTATTTCTTACTTGTCCATGTACCTAGCCTTGGAAGGAAAAACCAATTATAGAGGGGTGCATTCTTTGTGAATGTGATAAGATGATCTATAAGAAAATTCAAAAGAGAACAACAGAGGAGTACTTGATGTACTTGATCATCTAATTGAGCCACAAAGTGGGTTCTCAACGTGTAGATTTATCCAAAACTGGTGGCATTTCTTGCCTACTTCCAAAGGTGGTTAGATACAAATCTATTTATTTATTTATTTTCATCATTTGAGTAGTTTATTGTCCAAGTACTGTATGGCATGTACGAACATGTAGAGGTTCCAACATAAGCATTAATAGAGAAGTTCTGAGGAACTTAAGAAAGAATAAAAGGATTAACACAATTGGTTCTCTCCATTCTTAGGTAGTTGCTTGGGCAGAAAACTGCAGGGTCATTGATACTGCATGGACTTGGACATCCTTTTCTTACATAAAATGTCATATAGCCTTGATTGTCTATAAACATGCCATCTAAGACCAAAGTCTATGATGCATACATCTTTTCAAGCATTTAAGATTGCGAGAAGTGCTACTCAGAATTAAAATTTAAATGATAGATATACTAGGTGTCTGTTTACCTAGGAAGCTCGGGCACTCCCAATCTGTGTTAGACATGTATGAGACACTCCAATATACACTAGGTTATTGATGTGTCCTTGTTGTTTCAATATATTATTGCGTCAGATCTGCATTTCTGCACCTTTCATTTGGACCATTTGCAACTTTTGGAGTCATATTTTTCCAACCTTTAATCGTAACTGGAGGTATCTACTTCTGCCTTATCTAAACATTATGCTCTTCTCCCATATTTAGATAATTCTCTTCTATCTTAGTATCTTGAACCCCTAATTCTTCATATCTTTCTTGCTGGAAGTACCCAGATCCCACTGATAAGTGGGATCAAGCAACTTGATTGCCGTAGTTGCTGAACTATGCCACATTTAGAAGTTTAATTTCTTTTGAAGAAGCTAGGTTCTTTTTGTGAAATATTTGTTTTTCTACCTTTACAGTTTGGTGCTGATACCTAGCTCTCCGACTATATAATTAAAAAAATGCAGTGTAACCTATTCTTTCATTTTTTTTGCCTATATTTAGTGCTATGGAGAATATGTTAGTGGGTCAATTAGTGATGATCAGAGAATGAGTGTGGTACGCAATTCATGCCTTGGAGCAGGGGCTTGTGGAGGCATGTATACTGCAAACACAATGGCATCAGCTATTGAGACAATGGGCATGTCACTGTCTTTCAGGGAATGCCATATTTTATTTTGGATACATATTGTTGTCCCCTTTAACATGTACAATATGAGATACTTATTTACATCATTCTTGGGATTTCCTCTGTATTTGGAAATTACTTTCAAAGTTCTTGTGTACTTTTGATAGCTCTTCTACTCCTGCTGAAGATCCATTGAAGTTAGTTGAATGCCGTTTAGCTGGGAAGCATCTTTTAAATTTATTAAAAATGGATCTGAAGCCTCGAGATATGGTTATGGCACTTGTTGGGTCAACCAATGCTGTATTGCATTTGATAGCTATAGCTAGGTAAGTGTGGTCCCATATCTCATATACAGTGTTTGACTAAACGTCCTACTCTTACAGGTCTGTAGGTTTAAAGTTGACTCTTGATGTTTTTCAAGAGGTTAGTGACAAGGTCCCTTTTCTTGCCGATCTCAAGCCCAGTGGTAAATATGTCATGGAAGATATACACAAGGTTTGGAACCGTGATTTTGCTCTTTCATGTTGATTTTTCTTGTACCATTTGAATAACATCATTTCGCGGAACATACTTTATCAACTTCTATATATTTATGCTTACAGATTGGAGCAACGCCTGCAGTGATCCGTGATCTTTTGGAAAAAGGATTTTTGGAGGGTGATTGCATGACTGGTATGTACACTAACCACCTAATGAACAAAGATCTTTTGTGACCTAATTTTAACAAAAAACTGCCATTTCTGTCACAGGGAAGACTCTTGCTGAAAATGCCAAAGACTTTCCTTCTTTAGCTGAAGGTCAGGTAAGATTGTAAACTCTTAAAGAATATATAAATTAAAATTGCCTCTTGGTTAACATAATAGATTTTTATGTTTCTCTTCTAGCAAATAATACAACCAATAGAGAAACCCATCAAATCAATTGGTCATATTCAAATACTGTGCGGGAATCTTGCACCTAATGGTTCGGTTGCCAAAATAACTGGCGAAGAAGGATTATTTTTCTCTGGTGCTGCACTTAATGTCACTTCCAATCTTAAATTGATCATCCAACCTTCTGATGATAATGCAACAGTAATTTAATGATTTTTTTTGACAGGCCCTGCACTTGTCTTTGATGGTGAGGAGTCCATGATTGCTGCTATTTCAGAAAATCCTACAAGATTCAAGGTATTGCGCTAAAGTTGTTTATATGTCTGTTACAAGTTCAGGATGTTGTGTGCTCTAATAGATACATATCAAATATGATTTCTTCTCTAACTTAATCTCAACCATCTGCAACGTGCATTCTGCAGGAGGCTTTAACTTTTGGCAATTTTGATTTTAGGATATTCCTCATCTGGAAGATACATACCAAATATAAATCACTGGACTTGCACTGTAAATTTTATCAGTCATCTGAATAGTGAAAAGATAATTGCTGTGACGGCTTTTTATTATGGCAATCTGATATGTGTTTCTTATATCTAGTTTCTGTGAATTTTTTTCACACTAATAAAAAAATTTGTTTGAAAATTTCAACATTAATCAGATTGTTTATGTTTTTTTTGGGTGTACTTTGAATACAAGTTGATGTTATTAGTTGGCCTTTATTGGACGTGATATCCTAACACCTAAAAATACTTACTGAATCCTAGGGTTTACTGGGATTGTCAATTCTGACACATTCAAGTTTTCTGGCAAATTTACTTTTGAGGATCAAATTTTGTAGTTATTGTAGGACAGTGGGTCAATGACTTAAAAAGGATGTTTAATGTCGAAGATTCAATTTGTTTATATTTCTCTACTTTGGGATAATAAGTATATTAGAAACTAAAGTGGAAAGGTCAATAATTATTTCTTAGCATGTATCTGATGTATAATTACAATAATTTATCAACGTAAATAGGATTTTGAACTTTTTCCACGACAATGTGTTTGTTTTGGGAATGGGGATATAACGCACCCTGGCCTGTTGAATGTGAAGTATGATGTTAGAAGATTTTCCATTGACAGGTATCCACATTTATAATCTTACTTATATTTCTACTACCCCAAAGTGAGCACTTTCATTGCAACTTACTGTGCAGACCTTGTCCAAAATGATGGAGAAAATATTGTTATGAGATATTGTGAAGTATCTTGGACGTACTATTTTTATAAATTCAGAAATATATTAAGATAATTAATAATTATAGGAAATTGCAGCTAGGAAAGAAATTTGATACATGTATGAGTGGGGAAGTGCTGATCTTGATGGATCATGGAGCCCTGGCCTATTGAAGCCATCAAGGTCAGCTTTTAAACTATTAGGGGACTTTCTAAAATGAGCTCATTTGATTTTTGAGCCTAAACCTGGAATTCAAGCTTTTGGACAATATCAACTTAATCAAGTTTTAATAATTGCATTTTAATTCCAGAAACATTTGTATTTACTAACATCTATCTGGGCAATGTGTACCATGCGTATAATAAAACTTTTACCAAATAAATTAAGAGGATAACATGATTGGATAAAGTTTTGTTTAAGCTTTGCATTGTCACAGCCTTGAAAATGAAGCTTGCTATACTCCTTATCTCACCTTTTTGAATAATTGGGTTTAAAATTAGCCATACCTTCAGATATGAGCATTAATTTGGTATTTAATACAATATTATTATACTTCTACTGGTATCATATAATAGAGGACAGTGATCTTTATTTATTTATATACGGATTAGTAAGATTTGCGGACTCATGGTCTATCAGTTTTGGAAAGGAAATGCTACAGCACATACTGGATTTACCAATATTGTTACCATCTATGTATTTTGCTGTAGTGTGCCATCATGTCTGTGCAAAATAGAGACATCTAAGTAGATATAAGGGAATAATAACTACATATAGAACCACCTTTGTTGCACTGATACAACATGGAGGATGCTGTTTCCTTGTCCAGTACAAATCAGGTATAGATTCAGTTGGCTTTGAGTCGGACATGCCCAAATACGAAAATAGTCCCAAAACAGGGTTGATTGGGCCATGTTTGTTCAGATTGTTCTGGATATAGACCAATTGAATACTGTTTCATTTTTTAGTTATATGGTTTCTTTAGGAGTTTGGGTCATAATAATGGAATAAACCTGCCCCGAGGAGAAAATAATCCCGAGATGGATTGGGTCGCGAAGGGATGGAACGAAACCCATTACATCCGTTTGGCTCCCACTTTCCCAAAGCCTGCACACCCTGCACCAAGCCTGAACTAAATTTGCATGTGACAATCAGAGTGATCGTTTGCTACAGAATTTCCTTCTATCCAATTGCAACATAACCTGACCCCTAATCCAAAAGTGTTGTTTGACAGGTAAACTACAAATTGATATATGGTGGTTCCACAATATCCAATTTTACCAATCACACATTTTATAAAATTATGCTTTTTAGGAGAAAAGAGGAGAAACTATTTTCTAGAGTGATCAACTCTGCTCTGCTGTGTTAATGCCTTAAGTTTCCACTGTCAGTCCCAAGCCTGGATATTTGAAGAGGGTAGTGTTAGATAGCCAACAACAGGCGTAAAACATTGTCGGATATCTATGAAATGAATCCTTAGATACACGTTGGGGTGTCCAAGTGTTAGAAAAGACGGCCCTTAACAGAGCTGCATGGAAGAAAAGGATTCAGGCAGCCGACCCATTTTTTTTTTTTGGATAAAGGCTTTGTTGTTGTTTTTCTTGATGGTTAGAGTGTTTCTGAAACCCATTTTGAGCGACTCTGTTCCCGACAGGAATCTTGTTATTCTTTTTCATGCTTGCACCCATGTTGTTACTAGTTCATGACTTTTCAAATTGGATTATGGTATTAAATTTCTTGCTGTTGTTTAAAATATCTCTCTTTCAATAATAAATTATAGGGAAAGGTGGTGGTTATAAGAGGAGAGGGGCCAAAGGGTGGACCAGGCATGCCTGAAATGCTAACACCAACAAGTGCAATAATGGGTGCCGGCCTTGGAAAGGTATTACTGTATGAATCTCACGACTTTCAATTAATTTTTCTATTTATGAACTTCAAACGCAGTTGGCTTACTTGTTTGATCAGTAAATTGTTCCTAGCATACCCATAAATTGATTGATTTCTCTTTATTGTTTTGGAAATTGATCGTCTTCTCTTTATAGTTGTGCATCTGATTAGTAGAGAGGAAACTCGACTATACAAGTAATGTTTGGTTGCAGTTGTAAACATACTATAACAATATCTCTATGTTGGTTGTATTTAATGCATGTAAAGATAAGCACCGAGATTATAATTGTTAGTGAATTGCCAGTAACCCCATAATTTGTTCTTGAACCCCTAAACAAATATTTCTATCTATTTGCCCAATGTCATTAGTCGATCATGGATTCTGTTAAGTTTTTGAATTTAAGGTAGCATATAACTTATGATGTGACAAAATAATGCTTCTTACCCCTGTCTGATTGTTTGTGTGAACCCCTTCGTCTCTCTTCTCTCAATTTATAGAAAGCAAAATTTAATTTAAGAATGTATAAAAGTAGGCACTGAAGTAGAACATTGTTTTCCATCACATGATATGGCACCTATCATGCATCCCAATTTCACAAGGATCGACACGTATGAATTTATGCAAAGGCTTCTCGGAGATTCAAACATGCATCATCTAGGACGCAAGCAACATGCCTTGTTGTCACAGCAAGGAACGTGTATGTGAAACACAATTTATTAACACAAAGTTAGATGGACAGAGAATGCAAAATGATATTTTTCTTCAATTTGGTAGAGATATGTTGAGCCATTTCTAAAAGCTCGTGAAAGAGATACAAATTACTCTTTTGATTTTTTTAGAACTTGAGAATTTATTAGTTATCTTCCTTTCCATGCCAATGGCATTTCTTGGCCATACAAAGTCCATATGTCAAGCTTGATATATCCTGCTCCAATGTAGGTTAATGTTTTATCATATGTTCTATGTAATTTGCTGCTGGTGAGTCAGTAATGTTTTATCTCTTCAATTTTATGGTCATAACTATCTAGTAAGTACATCTCTTGCAGAATTGCAATAGTCTTCAAAACAAACATGGTCATGAGTTTCAAAGAGACTAAAACATGCGTCGTCTGGCATGGAACTCCCCAAAAGTCGACATTAAGTACATCTCTTGCAGATTTGCAATAGTCTTCTAGGAGGTTTAGGGTGAAATGTGTTTTGAAATTAAAATTAATTCTTGAACCTGAGAAAACTTTGCTTTCTTTGTGAAGTCTTTACTGAACATAACAGAATATTGAGGACTTCTAAGTATGGAAATTAGTGTACATAATCAGGTATGTAAGAACTCCAGATGAGATTTTTGGTCAGTAAAATAACTGATTTTTCATTTAGTTTTCGGAATTGAAATTATAGGCTATAATGCTTCTTAGGAATTGCTATGATTTGTAAACTTATTCATGAGTGACAAACTTAGACTAAGACATCTAGTGTCTGAGATGGAACTCTCCAAAATCAAGACACTGAGTTCACGGCTATATATGTCAATATATTTATGTATGCATATACATATATATAGAGCAAGGTTTTAAAAGGCGCTAGTCGGGCGGGCACCGGGCGCCTAGCCCACCTAGTTCCAGGCAGTTAAAAACAAACTAGAAACCATGATATAAATGGTCACAATTGTCCATAAAACCCCAAAACATGTATATTCAAGCATCGGGCGGCACTAGGCGGGCATCGGGCGGGCACTAGGCGCCTAGCACCTAGGCGGCCGCGTAGGCCGATTTTTAGAACATTGTATAGCGGTATATATAGCGAAAGATTTTCGTTAAGTTTGTGCTTGTATAATGAAAATCATATAGGTAAACCAGCAAGAAAACAATTGAAATATTGTAGTATTTGCTATATCAACCATATGCCCGAGCTCAAGCCAGACCTGACCTTGGCTTGATTGGGAAGCGGTAGGATAGGGCTAAAGTTTAAGCTGATATTTTTGTAGCCCTGGTATGGATATTAGCCTGTCAACCCGATCCAAAACCGGCTCATTACAGGCCCTAATTGTTTGTTTCTGTCTGCTAGCTATTCTCTTTTATCTCACTTTAGTCCCACATCGCCCAAGTGAGGAGGTCATGATTTGCTCCAGAAATGTACTAAGAATCCTCATGTTTTGTTAACATCAATAATATGAGTTCTCTATAAATTTCGTGGTATCAGAGCTGTGAGAATTCTGAGTCCCTTTATAAACTGTAATATTGTCTCAACCATTGATCTAATTTTATCTATGGTTCAGATTCACTTTCAAGTTTCTTTATAGACCCAATGGCTTACAGAACAAAGACATAACAAAAATTAGAAGCCCAAAAGCCCTAACCCAGATACCCTATATTTCCTTTTCCTTTTCTTCTTTTGTTTTCTTTTTTTTGAGGGGCGAGCACTATGAGTCCCTCTGCCCTCTTTCCTGAGTGCCAACACCATTATCTCAAGTGTGTATCATGACAATGACTTCTCACCCCTTATTTCGGCTTGTGTATCCATTGGTTGTGTTTTGGAGCGTAGAACCAGTGCATGTTTGCTTTCTTAATTTCTTGTAGGTAGGTTTAGTTTCCCTCTTCCCAGTTCTTTCTTTCCCTTGTTCACCACTTCTGGGGTTTTTTCTGCAGCTCCATCTTCCTTATTTAACCGAAGTAACGCATTCTTCTTCCATCTCTCTCATATCGCTAAAGAGTTTTCCTCTCTTGTTACTGTAGAGTATATAAGTTTAAATAATTAAATTATTGGGATTATATATATATATATATATATATATATATATATATATATATATATATCCCCTAAACATACCTGATGTCGCTGCCGAAGTTCGAACTCCGCCCACCGCGCCTACATGTACCAAGCACACCCATATATATATATATATATATATATATATATATATATATATATATTGTAAGAGCTCTCTTACATAATATTGATCTATCCCAAAAATCTGGGATAAAGTTTTTGTCGATGTTATAATATTGATCTCTTTCTAGCGTGAAAGTATTTTAGTTGGTTACAGATATCTATTCTTTTAATAGGAATTTTTTTATTAATCTTAGAATGATTGTTATGATTAAAATTGCTCCAATCAACATGATGAAATTTTGGAGGGGGACGTTTTAGAATGTGAAAGAGAAACAATTTGATTGTTGTCAATGTCTATTATTTATACTTTTTCACTTTCTTCCTTTTCTAAAAGTCCTTGACAATTTTGTAAAATCACAGATTTTTTATTTCTTCGTCACACCATGTGAGTTGATATTTTTCAAGGATTTATCTTCAGATGTTTCTCTCTCTGCTTACAAAGTAGAGAATTAATTTTGCCAGTTCGAAAAGCATGCGGCCTTGCTTGAAGCGTGATGGGTGAGTGATCAGAACCTAGGTTTTGTGGGACTATGGCCAGGCCGGGGCATATTTTTTGCCCAAAAGTTTTAGGTCTTGATTTGGATATTGCTTCCTTGTTCTAGCCCGGTACATTATCATCCTAGGCGTGTCTTATTGAACACTGATTGACATGAGCGATTTTTTAGTAAGGAGTTCTGCATATTGGGATGACAAGTTTACTTCTTCTAGTTGCATTTTGATAGAATTGAAGATTAATGCGAGTGCGATAGCAGGTGAGTTTCTTTGTTGAAGTATTTTAATGCTAGTCATGGTTTCTTCAAATATAATAACTCGTAAAATCTTTTTTTTTCTGGGACTTATTAAAAGGTAGCTGTTAATTTATTTGGCTAAATTTGCTTGCCATGTCAATTTTTTTTTTTTGTCTAATTTTTGTTGAAATGATTTAGGAATGTGCCCTTCTGACTGATGGTAGATTTTCTGGTGGATCACATGGATATGTAGCTGGCCGTATATGCCCAGAAGCACAGGTAACTAATTTAGTAGTTTAAGTTTCTTCTTACTTATAGATTTTACTACTGTTATTTGTAATATTATTTTATTTAATACTTTGCATCTTACATGAATGAAGATAAACTATTTACATGCCGGGAATGATATTCCTGTTGTTCTTGTGATCTTCTTGCACTTAAAAAACACTGGTGAAGCAATGATACCGTTATGTACCATTTTGTTAGCCTCTCTGAATCATTATTGCATTTTATGTAAGGTCTTAAGGTTTGAGGCTTTCAGGCAACACCCTCCCTTCCCCCTCCCAAACCCCATCCATACATTGATATTTGGTACCACTATCAACGAACACACCCTTTCTTGAAATCCTTTCCAAGTTCATCATATTTCCTTTCACTGATATCATGGTACATGGTAGAGAACTATATGCCCAGAAGCACAGGTAACTAATTTAGTAGTTTAAGTTTCTTCTTACTTATAGATTTTACTACTGTTATTTGTAATATTATTTTATTTAATACTTTGCATCTTACATGAATGAAGATAAACTATTTACATGCCGGGAATGATATTGCTGTTGTTCTTGTGATCTTCTTGCACTTAAAAAACACTGGTGCTTTTATACAGTTGTAGATTTGTCAATTATATCATGAGAAATATAGAGAGTTGTTATTTTATTCAAAGCACACTAAATTAAGACAGGAAAGAAAAAGAAAACTTCGAATGAAGGGTTTCACATGGTATGAAATTTTCTTCTTTAAGTACTAAAGCAATGATACCGTTCATTCTTATGTACCATTTTGTTAGCCTCTCTGAATCATTATTGCATTTTATGTAAGGTCTTAAGGTTTGAGGCTTTCAGGCAACACCCTCCCTTCCCCCTCCCAAACCCCATCCATACATTGATATTTGGTACCACTATCAACGAACACACCCTTTCTTGAAATCCTTTCCAAGTTCATCATATTTCCTTTCACTGATATCATGGTACATGGTAGAGAACTATATGCCCAGAAGCACAGGTAACTAATTTAGTAGTATAAGTTTCTTCTTACTTATAGATTTTACTACTGTTATTTGTAATATTATTTTATTTAATACTTTGCATCTTACATGAATGAAGATAAACTATTTACATGCCGGGAATGATATTGCTGTTGTTCTTGTGATCTTCTTGCACTTAAAAAACACTGGTGCTTTTATACAGTTGTAGATTTGTCAATTATATCATGAGAAATATAGAGAGTTGTTATTTTATTCAAAGCACACTAAATTAAGACAGGAAAGAAAAAGAAAACTTCGAATGAAGGGTTTCACATGGTATGAAATTTTCTTCTTTAAGTACTAAAGCAATGATACCGTTCATTCTTATGTACCATTTTGTTAGCCTCTCTGAATCATTATTGCATTTTATGTAAGGTCTTAAGGTTTGAGGCTTTCAGGCAACACCCTCCCTTCCCCCCTCCCAAACCCCATCCATACATTGATATTTGGTACCACTATCAACGAACACACCCTTTCTTGAAATCCTTTCCAAGTTCATCATATTTCCTTTCACTGATATCATGGTACATGGTAGAGAACTATTGTTTTTTTTAATCTTAATCTGTAAGATGAAATCATTATTCAACATGGAACCCTAGGCTAACAGAGAAGTATCTTGTGTTGCAGTAGCATTTCTAACTCTCGGAGTCAATGATATATCTAGTAAATTGTCCTGTGTAGTCTGAAAACCTGTTAGAAACTTTGACCATTGTTTGCACCACAATTTTGTCCAATTGTTTCCATAGTTTTACAAGTTGATTCTTCTTTTGATGTTTCCAGGAAGGTGGCCCAATCGGCCTTATTCAAAATGACGATATAATCACCATTGATGTTCAGTGGAAAACAATAAATGTTGAATTGACGGATGAGCAGCTAGCGGAGAGGAGGAAGAAGTGGAGTCCACCACCTTACAAGGCGACAAGTGGAGTTCTATACAAGGTCTGAAAATTAGATACGCTAATGCCTCGTTTGGTTTGCGGAAAGAAAAGAAAATGAAATCAATTCTTTTCTTTTTTCTTTTCTTTGGAAAATTGCAATTTTCATTAATATTCCTTTCCGATGTTTGGAAAGGTCCGGAAAATTGGGAGGAAAAATGAATAATTGGGGGTGAGAAAGTGAATCCATGGAGTGAGTGGCGGAATTATTTTCTCTTCTATTTTCTTTTTCCTTGGGAATCAATTTCATTTCCTGCTCATTTCCTCTGACATTCAAACACAGGAAAGTAATGACTTTCCTTTCCCAAGATCTTTCCCAATATTCTGATTCCGCGAACCAAACGTGGCCTTAATTGATGAATCCTCCTTCCAAGTCCTTTTTCTGTTATCTAAGGTGAAACATTTTTTCCCCATGCAGTATATTAAGAATGTCCGATGTGCTTCGGCGGGATGTGTAACTGGTGGGTAGAGGTAACTTACCGATGCTCTGGTGATGTTGCCTTCACTAAGGGCATGCCTTACTGTGGTAAGGTTATGGTGTTCCAGGTTATTCATTCTGGTGCTGATTTTGATGCGAGGATTGGAATAATCTTGTCTAGAGTTAGCTAGATTTTTTGGCATTTGATTTAAGGGCATCTTGTGAATGCATAGGAACTATAGAACATCTGTTTATTGGCCTCCCTTTGCCTGTGTTTGTTCAAACAATAATCAGTCCTTTCATATATGGACTATTTTCAGTACAAGTTAATCTTCTCATTAGGAAATAATGAAGTGTTTTTTTACTTGTGGAAAGATCCTTTTTTGTTGTAATATCTAGGGTTTTTCCCCTGCATATTTTCTTTTAATGGTTTGAAAGGCTCAAACCCACATATCAAGTGCCCAATTTGTTCTACTGTAGATAAATCATTTACATGTAGTAATACTTGTCCTGACAATATGCAAATGTGTGGAGGGGCATGAATCGGCCAATTGCAAATATGTATATAGGCTAAATTTAGTTTAATTTTTTGTGTTTAATTAATATTGCAATAAATAATCAAGTATCGTTGGGATTGATGTTGGGGCACTATTCTTTCACTTCATGTTAGTGTTACCTCTAATTTAAAAAAAAATTTGATAGTTCATGATAGTAAAGTAAATAAAAGTTTTAGGGGATAGCCTTGCCAATATTATAGTGCCATAATAGATTATTAAGAGGTGTTTAAGTGCAATATATGATAACCAAGTTGGAACTGTAAATTTGAAAGTTTTAGGTTTTCCTAATTTAAAATTGTCATAAGAAAAGAAAAAAAAATCCCTTAAAAAATAATTGAATAAAACACACACACACATATATATATATATATATAGAGAGAGAGAGAGAGAGAATAAGGGAGGTGAGATGGCACCACACTCTAAAAACAAGGGTGACGGTGATGTGTCACAATTTCAACCACACAAACGAGGGGAGGGGGTTAAGTGAAAATTGTCAATTATGAAATGTGTGGTTGGGATTGTGCCACGTCACCGTCACCCTTGTTTTTAGAGTGAGGTGCCATCTCACCTCCCTTATTCTCTCTCTCTCTCTCTCTCTCTATATATATATATATATATTGGGCTCGTGAAAAAAAATTGGGCAAGATTAACCAAGCTAACATAAACCTAGCCAGGTTCTTAAGAACCGCTGGTTCACATGGGTTCTATAAAATCCGGTCAGGTAAACCGGATGTTCAATTGGGTTAGTGGAGAAATAGTAACTCGGACCAAATTAGCCACTGAGTCAGGGGTTTTCCAGTCCGGTCCAGATTTGACTACTATGGTCTTTTATTTAGGCTTGAGTTTGGATCCATCTATAGCACAAAATACAGTAAAATCTTATGATTCCAATTAGGGTCGTGAACTAGCCGAAGAGTAAGCGCGGGAAACTTTAAGATGAACTTAAAACCAAGCTCAAATTGGGCTCTCTAAAATATTGTGAGCACGGGCTCTGCTTTCTACCCACTCGTTTAGATCCAATATCTTGATCACTTTGAATTATAGACAAGTTTAATCTTAAATTGAGCTTGTTTATGAGCTCATGAGCTTTGTTCCATAAGAATTAATCAGTAAATATACTAGGGTTGCAATGGTAAAACAATAACGCGATAATCAACCCCATTATTTGAGAATTATAGGATTTGAATTCAAAAAGTTAACCATAAATCCCTAATGGTTGGGGTTGTATATATTTTCAATCGAACCCGAAAAATGTTAACAAGCCTAAAATTGATTTGCATACAACAAATTATATATATATATATATATATATATATATATATATGATTCAACGTCGGATTAGATCCACTTAGCCAAGATGGATTATATCTCTATGCGTTAGCGGTTAGAGCTAGGAGGCTTTGACTATCTTAGATAAATGAATACTCCATAATACATCACTAGTATGTATGCCACTTGAAAATTATCTAAATTATTGTCGAAGTAGTACACATAAAAAAATATTTAAAAAGAATAATAGTGTAAACATTTTATTTAAAATCCAAAACCAAACCTAGAAGGAAATAAATTTGACCCAAACCCGAATGCGAATCCGAAACCGTATAGACTTCACGTTTTATGTTGCATAAACTAGACTCGAATATGACATGTTGACATTCAGAAAGTATGCTTCTAAACTGAAAGTGTTTTAATGAATTTTATACCAAATTGAAATAGTTACAGTCTAAGATAATTATTTTATATAAATAAAATTTATCCAGTTTGTTGGAAGCCGATATTATTTAGAAAATTATATTTTGCTCTTTTGTCTAACAGGCCTATATTTTAGGGTTGAGTTCATATTCTCCCACTCAAACCTGAGCTCACGAGGTTTTGAATAAGTCAAATTCGAGCTAGCTCACTAATATCTTGATTTTTTTTAACACCCCCTAATTTCAATCAATTCTGCTATTTCTCATCCACAAAATTTTAAAATCCCTTAATTTTAATATTGATGTTAAAATTTGTAATATCCTTGTTGTGTTATCCAGACGGGGGTCCAAAGATAACTACCGGATAAAATCAATTATCTTTATTGGATTGGGTTGGATTTAGATAATCTATTTATTTTTTCCCCTCTCATTTGATATAAATAGGCATGATGCTAATGGAATCCAGATTCAAAAATTTAAACTCTATTAATAACAACCATGGAGAGAGATTTGCAAAGAATTGTGGGGAAAGTCGGTTATACAAACGTACTACTTTCTGACCTCTTCTTCGCACTCTCTCCTTTAAGTAGTACTCTACTACTCCCCCACCACCTCTAATCCATTCCATTCCATTCCATTCCTAATCCTCCTCAACTATGGGAGAATCTACTGTTACGCCAGCCCCAGCGACGCCGCCAGCAGCCGCCAAACCCGACCCCCCGCCTCCGGGCCCCTCCTTCGTCGTGGACGTGCCCCCGCCCATGCGGTATCCGCCGCCAGCTCGGAGGGGGGGCGGGGGCCTCCCGAGGGTGAACCTGATCAACATCATCGCCATCGTGACGTACCTCTCGTCGTTCCCCCTCCTCGGCTACGGCGTGTGGCTCCTCGCCACGCGCGACCTCGACTGCGAGGACCTCCTCCTCCCCTCCTCCTCCTCCTCCGCCAGCTACCGGGTGGGCTTCGGGGTGGCCCTCCTCCTCGCCTTCGCCGCCAGCTGCTTCTTCACCTACCACGGCGCCAAGATCCTCCACCCGGGGGCCGTCGCCCTCGCCTGCCTCCTCATCGTGATGCTCGTCCTCGGCATCGTCTTCCTCGGCAGCTTCGCCATGGAGAGCAGGGGGGTGCCCTTCTCCCCCATGTGGGTGCGGACCAGGGTCGCCCGGGCCGAGACGTGGACCGAGGTCAGGAGCTGCCTCTACAAGTCCAGGGCGTGCCAGGACATGGCGTTCCGCACCATCGAGCTCTCGCCGGAGGATTTCAAGAAGGAGCACCTCCCCCCGATCGAGGTATATTTATATCTATGCATGAATTTCGATACCATTGAACGTACTCACCATTCACCAATGTGAGTCTCTCTGTTCACTGAATAATTTATCAAGTAAAAATTGTGTTAACATGTGCATTTTAAATGTGTACTCCTACTGACACATTAAATCAAATAATATTTTATTTAAAATGTACATTTATCAATTTAAATTATGTATTTGTTATCATGTGTCTTTAAGGCACATATTAACATAATCCTAATAATTATATCTACTTTTTACCGCATAAATTCTATAGCAGAAATACTTGGGATATATATATCCCCTTATTTTTTAAAATCTAGAATCTAATCTCACCGAGATCTAGACAAATAACTTCCATCCAGACGACTGACTGTACTTACGATCTATTGATTCTCCTTCATATACCATCTTGGATTCCAAATACTACACCAAAAACTTCAAATTGTTGTAACTGATTGCTAGTGAAAAATATGCTAGTCATCTGAAGCCACCGGTGGTGTATAGAATAAAAATTCACTGTGATATACAATGTGAATCCAGCAGCATATAACTCGGGTGGGCTCCAGTCCATCTCAAAAAAGTAAAAAAAAAAAAAATTCAAATTTTTTTTTTTTTGTCTTTTTTATATGAGTTAGTCCACCTTAGATTCTTTAGTCTAGTGTAACCCATCCGAGCTAAAATTTCTGGATAGGTCCTTGGTGATATAACATGTTAATATCAAATAAAGGCTGATAATGGCACAACCATGTAAGGGCTAGAGTAGGTTACAACCCTAATCTCCAACCCTTTTTTTCATATGTTTTTCAATTTTTTTTTCCATGAGTAAGTCCATCCCATCTTAGTGTCCTTGACTGATGGTACATATTTATTTCCTTTAAATCCTAATTTTCATATACTAGATGAACCCATATGTTTTTTTATTATCAAATTACGAAATGTTTGTTAATGACTGATGAACTGATCATTTTCTGGTTTTGATGTGAAAAAACAAGTCTGGATGCTGCAAACCTCCGGAACTGTGCGGAATGGAGTACGTGAATGCGACCTACTGGAACCGTCCGAGGGAGAACCCTCCTCCGCCTGAGGGAACAGTATACGTCGGGGGTAGCTACGTATCGACGTCTGCCGCCGCCGCCGCGGCGGCAAACAGCTCGTCCGTGAACCCGAAGACGTTCGGAGACTGCCTCTCCTACAGCAACGTGGACACGCAGCTCTGCTACGAGTGCCAGTCCTGCAAGGAAGGCTTCATAAAGTCCGTGCACGCCCACTGGAAGAAGCTCGGCGAGTTCCTCATCTCCATGTCCGCCATACTGCTCGCGGTGCACGGAGTCCGGTTCGTCGTCACCATGATATATAACTAGAGAAGAATAAGCTTAATTAGCCGACCGATCGATCGATCGAGTAATTAGTACTAAGCTAGAGGAGATCAATTTAGGAACAATATTGTCATTGTCAGGACTAGCTAGCTATATAGCTCTAATTGTTTCTAAGTAAGAGTCGTGATGCATGTTAATGAAGCTATATATTCTTGTTGCCATTTCCTAGTTTTGATTGATGAGCAGAAATTTAAGATACTTCCTTAGACAGTACTCTAATGGTTAAGAATCTAAATCGGTCCTTGAGCGAATCCCACAACGGTTTTGTCTCCTTAAAGTAGGGTATCGTCTTGTTCACCGAAACGTCAATAGTGTGCAAGATCCATTGCACAAGCATCGACTGGACACAGTACCAATTCTCCAATTTGTCATTTTTCGTAGGTTTATCGATAGACCCGTCAATAAACCACCGTCGAGCTCGTAGAGAAAACCGAATAGATCTCGACCATTCCTCATAATTTTTTCCACGAAACACCACTTTCGTAATTGTATTACCCGGATTGTCATTAGAACTAAGGTAATACGGGAAGGTGGGATCGATCCTTGTTGCCGCCGCCACCGACGTAGAAAACTCGACGTCGTCGCCACCGCTCGTCATACCGTCGGTCGAAGGGAGACCCGCCGCAGCCGCCGTGGAGAAAAAATCGTCGCCGCTGTCGCCGCTATGGAAAAATAAATCGTGTCCTAGCCGTCATGCTCTGATACCATGTGAAGAAAAGTAGTAGGAAAGAATAATCTAGATCTTTCATTCATCATGATATTACATATATATACATCCACATATCAACTTGGACCTAAGCCACATGGGCCAATCACCATATATACAATTTAATTATATAATTTAATCCCAATAATTGGAGGGGGGGGGATTCAGTTGATTATTTGGCGATTAAGAGGATAATTTACTCTAAAATGTATTCGCTTAGATATCATGAACTTTGACAATCTCTGTTTTTAAATCTAAACAATGACTCAAGTCACGGATCCTAAATTCTAGTCTATTTAGAACTTTTATAGGCTAGATGATCTCCAATAACTGTTAAAATCAATGTTTTAAAAATCGGACCGATGATTGAATCGAAAATGTTTGGTACAGGTCAGACTGGGATTTAACCAAGGTTCAAATAGGCCCTTTACGATAACCAAATCATGTAAGATATCCACATTTACTTATTGGTTTGGTTTGGTTACGGAAAATTGATTTGGTAATACAATTAAGGATGCATATAAAAATGGAGAATGCATGTAGAATAAGGAATATGGAGCGGGTAGCGGGAATCTAACCCGCATCGTTAGCTTAGAAGGCTAGGGGTTATAGTCGACGTTGATTGATCATTTTTAACGTCTCTAATTCAAAACCGAACATGAAAATTTTCTTTTGAGTATGTATAGTTTAGTTTGATTTTACAACTATAAGAGGTCTCTCAAAACCAAACCAAGTACCAAATGGTTCAAATCTCACTTGATAAATGTTTTGAGTTTTTTTTTTTTAAACCAGAATAGGCCGGTTCAATCGTGAGCCGGTTCAACCGGTTAAATCCTGGTTAAGAAAAAAAAATCTATCGGTTCTTCAAAAAATCCGGTTCAATTCAAACATGGCATTTTTTTTGGTCAAATCCGATCCCACCCGGTTCAACCGTCAGTCCGCTCCGGTTTTCACAACACTGGTTGATGCATTACATGACATTATATTAGGCGAGATTGTCAAAGTATTAACGATTATTGGATGAATATGAAGTGTTGTGTATCACAATGAAGCAAGCCTTCAACAACATCCCAACCTAAGTGTTTGAAATACTAGTTAGATATGTGATCGGTTTGGGTTATCAAGATCTACTATCACGATCAATAACATAATCATATGATCAGTATGATTGTCTGTTGTCTACAAAGAACACAATCATTTAAGATTAACTGTTGTCTACGAAGTAACACAATCATACGTGAGATGTATGATTGGCTGTTGTGGTTCCATCTCTGTCATTATCGAATAGTCAAGCCCATATTTGTAGGTCACAGATACAAATCCTTGAAGAAGAAGAAGAAGAAGAAGAAGAAGTAGTCGTCTATAAGGCTGCCAGAATCCCATCCATTTCACTTGAAGATTTGCTTCTTCTGATTTTGCAACACCAGTGTTTTTCTCTCATTCTTCAAGTATTCATTCCTGCGCAGCATATAAAACAGATTAATATATCCCTTAATATACAAGCTGTTCTCAATCTGCTTTAAAAAGGCCATGTACCAAATACTACAGCGTCAGAGAGCATTGAAAAGAACAGTCTACTAGCAACTTATCAATAATTGTTGCCAAATTAGTTAGGTTAAATTGCACTTAAATATCATCAAGGTACTATCTGGTTTTGGCATTTAGTATTTTTTTTATTTTTTTATTTTTTATTTGCTAAAAAAAAGGCAATATATTAAATAGCTTGAAAAGAATTTTTTTTCATATCATGACTGATATGAGATTGAATATCAGATGGTTCCTCTTCATAGGTCAAGGTGTATAATATTGGGCCGGGCAGTCCGGAACTCAGTCTGAGTCCGACCAGATCAACGTCGGTCTGGACCGGCCTGGACCCGTTCAAGGATCCGGACTGACTCAGCCCACTCCCTTCGCGGGTCCAGGCTGGGTCCATATATCCGACACAAAAGTCCGGTCCGGTTGAGCAGCGATGCGGATCCGGTTAAACCCGTCGCGAACAGGTTAGACCGGTCCGGACTGGCCCGATCAGCGATTCAATCCAGGTCCGGTCTGATCCGATTTTTTTTTCTTTGTGACCATTTGGGGGGAGTCCAAATTAGCCCCGATTTTGAAGGCTATTTTTTGTCTGTTTTAAGGATATTTTGATCATTTTGCTGAAAATAACAAAAAAAATATGCTTATGACAACTATATTTCAAGGCTATAAGAACCATTTTGCACTAAATTTTTCTTCTTCTATAAATAGTCTAAAATTCATGAAAAATAAACACAAATATCTATTCCCTCTATTACAAAATATACAAGGCAAGCAATTTCTGAATATTGAAATAACAACTTTATGGATTTTGAAGTGCAACTTTCACGAGGCCAAACTGCAGTGTTCTTGAAGCTTCAACTTGTGCGGAATTTCTTAGAGGCTTCAAATTGACGTTTCAAGTAATTTAATATTACATAATAGTTTTTTTCTGATTTTGAATTTTTCTTTCCTCCCTCTCTCTCTCTCTTGTTGGTAGATAAATAAATTCTTCTTCTCTTATTTTAAAAAAAATAAATTTTAAAATATGGATGCTACTGGTTCTAACTACCCTTATGGTTCAATTTTGTTTGCTTATTATGCTCAAATGTTTGAAGAAAATCATATTCCTGATTCTGTGCCACCAACACAAATGTCACGTCCTGAAGTTAGATATGACTATGGCTACTAATGTTGCAAATAGGAAAAAAAAATCAGTTTTATGTAATTATATGAAAAATTATATGTCACTGATAGTGATGGCACAACGATTTTAGATCCCAAAGATAAAAACCAATAGCTAAAGATGCGCAATGCAAGAAATGTAAGCAAACTTACAAATGAAAAAAAGAATAATGGCACGGGTACTTTAAGAAGACACTATAAAAATTGTTATGGCAATGACACACTACATGCTAGATAATGTAAACTCCCTCACCCAAAATTAGGCATACTTTACTTATATAGTGAAATTAGGGCTGGTTTGAACCCAAATAGAAATAGAACATTCTATTTATTTAAGTATACAATCATTTATATCATGTAGCGCACCTTACCGTTGCTTCGATAATTGGAGCACCTCACTAGCCATTGCCTATCTACAAACTTCACAACCTCATCCTAGACATGCCCGCCTACTATTCTGACCCTTGTGTAACTTATAATATTGCTTTCTTGTGCTACATTTTAGTCGTACAATAAACGTCGCGGACGTTATTATTATAATTCTAAATAAATACTACCTTGTACCCTTGTGCGTCCCAATCGAAATTGGAGACACAATCTTGACCGTTTTGTGCAACCCAAATTTTATTAATATTCTGCACTGTACCCTCTACGTCCCTGACACTGGTGTCCCACCTAATTTCTTTTCCATGTACTTCTAATTAATTCTAGAACATCTTGCGCATTCGATTTAATTAATTAAAATCTAATTACCGCCTTTGTGCAATTTTTTAATTATTGGGCATTTTTATGCAAAAGCGCATTGAGGTATCCCCACCATTGGATAATTCATGAAGAAATCCAACTTTTTCCTTCATAGAATTTTTTTTCCATAATTTTCTGGATGTGCAACGCACAACATCGCCCCCTCAATTTATTTCTAGCCTTGCATTTAAACCATGCAATTATGGCCCTCAAACATCCTCATGCAAGCCCAAGGCCACTCCAATGAGAGTTGACCAAGCCCACAAATTTCTAGGTCAACCCAAACCAAAATTTTACATGTACATATATCACACATCCCTTTATTTTTTCTAAAATTCCAACTCAAAACCCAAACCTATTTCCCACAGCCGACTTCCCTTCACATCTCATCTTCTTCCTCTCCCTACCCTGCTGGAGCTCCGCCGGCCGTTCCCGACTCCCACTCGATCTCCTCCACTCCTTCCGGCCTTCTCCTCCATCACCCCCTCTCTGCTCCACCCACTTCCACTTCCTCGTCGGCCTTCTCCGCCTAACGCCGGAGCTCGCTGCACCTAGCCCGTACCGAGCCACCGCTGTCTACCCTTCTCCCCTCCTTCCCGGTTGGAGCCCCGACCACCACGACTCCACCAGCACCCCCTTGCCTGCACTTCCTTCCTCGACCACTGCCTCACCTCCACCGTCTACCTCCCTCGCCTGTAAACCCCCTCGATTAATTCTATAGATAGTCAGGTTTGGACTGGAAAATTTTTGGATTTAGCAGCAGATGTTGAGGTTTAGAGTAGAGTTGAGTTTGTCTGTTATTTTAATTTATTTAATTAAACCCTTGGCGCGCTCTATCATTGCTTAATTATTCAGAGCCCAATATCAGCCCATAAATTCTATCGGACTATTGTACTTCTGACTTGACTCGCCAATTTAGGCATTGGACTTTTTCGTCACTCAAAATCAAATTTGTTGTGCTCTAAATTAATTGCACAATTTCCCGTATCCTAAAATCCATATTTAATTCCGTGTCGAACACCTGTGTCGTTACCCTCAATTTTGAGATACCAACTTAACCCGTTGAGCCGGACCAACTAAAGGGTCCAAGACTGACTCCAAGCCCCCACCATTTTTGACATTTGCGTCATTTTCGGATTTTGACCCCAAGTACCCCCATTTAATTTAAAGCGCGGGACACTTTAATTCTATTTAAATCGTGGATACCAATTTTGCCTAATCCTATTTTAATCCTTAATTAATCCCGATGGTCATTAAATTAAACCCGTGCCAAACCCCCAATACCCCCTTGCCATGCAAATCATCAACCACAATTTTCTCCACAATTTTTGCGTCATTTTATGTGTTCGTACAATTTCCTGAATTTAAGGGGCTAGGTTGCAATTTAGTGATTTTAGGTGCCCTCACCCCATTGGCCAAAACCAAATGTTGAGGTTACATGTGTGGACCGAATTAAACTCTCCCCCCTTCATTTCTTATGAAGAAATGATTCTTACTCATGTGAAATCCTAGCCCTCTATTTTGATTAGGAAGATCTCCACCCTCCATCCAACAACCCCACTCCCTATAAAACCATCACCATCACCCTCACAACTCCCCAAGCAGGCCATAATCCCAAGGAGCCTAGAAAATTCCCCCTCTCTCCTACCTCCTCCACTTATTCTCCATGCAAACTTCTTTCTCTTCCTCCATTCTTCTTCTTCCTTTATTTCTTCTTCCTCCTTCTCACTGAGGAGTGACCCCGACCGGCCGGCCGACTTCATCCCCCCCCCCCCGCGGCGGCTCCGACTGCAGCCTCGCCGACCATTGATTCTCCCCCGCACCCGACGTCACCCCGCGGCTGTCCTTGACTGACTGACCGGCGGTGCAGCGCCGTCTCGCTCCGGCAGTGCAGCAGCCACCCCTGACCGCAGCGACTGTGCAGCTCCGGCTGTGCACCCGTATCCCCCCGCTCCATTTCAGTTCCATCCCGTCCGGCCAGTGCAGCCTTTCCCCCGCTCCGGCCCGTCCTCCTCCGCTCGGTTCCTCTCCACCGATCCGATCCGTGCCACCCTCTTCCCCGGTGACGAGATCGATCTCCGGCCCATCATCAGCAGCCGACTCCGAGCTTCCCCCGCCTGCTGCCAACACAGCAGCTCCTATCCGGCCAACCCAGTCCGGCAGCATCCCGTCCGGCCGACCGCTCCGGCAGTGCGGCTGACCCGCAGCAGTCCGGCCTTCCTCATCCGACCTCCTCCCCGTTCGACTTCATCATCACCACCACCATTACATCACCACCACCACCATTACACCATCACCACTACCACCACTCGGTACCACCCCGCGGCCTCCCTCCACCGGCCGTACTCCGGCATCATCGCCCTCGTCGAGGTCGACTCTTCCCCCCTCTCTTTGAATAATAGTTATGTTGAGTTATTTTAACTAAGGTTTAAGTTTTAATGTTTATACAATTGTTTTGTGTTGATAATGAGCATAGGAAAATGACTTGAGGTTGGGTTTAATGAGGTTTAATATGTTTTAGAGTTTAGGTAGTGTAGTGTTTCTTTGAGCTATATGTGTAGGTATGTTGATTAGGGTTATTATATGTGGTTAATTAGGGTTCTTTCTTTTTAACACATTATATATGTAAGAATGAGGATCCTTGATACTTATGGTTGTGTGCAATAGTTAGGGCTTAGGAGCACGGGTTGATGATTTATACTTGTGTGTTTAATTTGGAAGAGAAGCATTACTTATACAGCATATATAGAATTGTTAGTATGGGTTGTGATTGAATTCACCATTAAGGAATGGTATGATTTTGTGATCCAGTGGACAGTAGATGTTATATAGAGGAAACTTGTCCTTGAAGTATGTAGTGTAAAATGCTCAATTTAAATGTATAATTAGTAAGGGTAGTAGGTGAATGTCTGATGAAGGACTAGTGTGATCGGTAATTAAGAAACTAGAAATTTAAGGTGATTAATTTAGGGAGGTATATGGTGATTGGTAACAACGATATTAAACGAAGAACTTAAAATCATAAACTGTGTTTTGAGGATGGTTTGATGATGTGGTACAGACGACTAGGTGATTTGACGTATCGTACCGATAGTCAACTGTGGTCAACCCCCCTAGTGTCTTGTCCCTGTGAGTCGTAGCTGAGACTGAGCTTATGTATAGATGTGTGTCGCATCACTGTTTGACAATGAATAGATTATTGATTTTGATTTGTATCTCATCTCTAGGTACTACGGGACCTGAGAACTTGGACGTGGTACCGGGACCCCGTCATCAGCAGCCGCACGCAGGCAAGTGTACCTTGCCATCCTGTATTTTAGTTTACAGATATTTATTATTTCGTTATATACATTGTGTACGTATTTATGTTTACGTTCGATACCTCGCATCCGGATCACAACCGGGTGCTGACGTTCGTCGTAACGTCTTAGAATAATTGTTAGATGCTTTATAGTACCTCGATGCACGTACCTGAGTACATCGACACCCCAGGATACACTCATACACTGTGATCATGCCAGATTCCTGTATCCTGATACTGACATCATGACCAGAGGCTGGGACGACCTTAGGGTCGCGTCTGTTGAGTTACTTCCGTGAGTCGAGACTGTTAAATAAAGGTTCAGGTTCAGCACACCATCGTTGATCGCTTGGGAAGGGAAAGATAGTTATTAGACGCTTGGGCTCCTCTGTACGCGCTTATATATGTATATATAGTGATCCTGTATTCTGGAGTAGTTGTATCACCCGTGTGTCTTTGTGCTCGGAGCTACGGTATGCCCCGTGTGTCTCTGTGTTCGGAGCTACGATTTTATTTTAGAAAACCCACGCGTCGAACATTATCTTTAAACTGTGTCACACTAGCTTGGTTATGATAGAGTACCCTGTCGTGCACTTGTACTTTCTGTTACTTGGCTTGTTGTATTTTTGTACCTTGTTACGTCCCTCTGAGGACCTGGTTCCCTGCCAGTTTTGCAGCATAGGTGATTACGGAGCATTTGGAGTTGCTGTTGGAGTTGCAAGTCTTGCGGGCATGGTACCAAGTACTCACATTATATCTACCGGCATTATGGTTATTTTACATTGTTTATTTTATCTGCTGTTGTAGCCTAGTTTTTATAGATTCATACTTCTTCTCGAGTCTATTCAAGTTAGTGTGTTATTGGGCGGCCGACTCTTGCACATATAGCTCTTTCTTGTATACCGATGTACATTGTGGATTGAGACATAAAAGTTTACATTTATGGGATATCTAGATAGTGCCCTTTTATATTACAGCTTATACGTATTCGAGTCAGACCAGAGTCTGGTCGAATGCGTAGCTGGTATGTCACGTATTCCTGGTCCTACGTATTTTGGGACTGGGGCGTGACATATTTTTGTGGTGGCCCATGCAGGTCCGTTTTAAATCGTCTTGGTCACCTGACTGTGCCAAGCGAGCCTGCAAATTAGGAATATATGTTATGATTGTTGAATAGGATCTCAATCCATAATCGATTTTAAAAACTCTTTATATGTGATTACCGCCCTTGGACTTCCAATTTGCATTCGTTCAATCTTCGTCGATATCGCTATCCTTGTTTCTCGTCCCCTATTGTTCGGGAAGACGAATGCTTGTGACTGATGATTTTCCTCCAGAAGAAGATCGAAGACCAGACGGCAGAAGACAGAATTCGTATACCTTTCTCTGAGAAGATTGTTACCTTATCAGGATAGATTGATGGGTTCCTTGGATTCTAGAACTAGTGTGGAAGGTTGACAAGAGAGTTGGACCCAGTAGTACCCTACCCGTGCTTGAGGTAACAGTGATCTTGGAAGTACTGGGAGCTAGAAGGATTGTTGATTATGACCTAGAATGATTTATGGGAATGCAAACCCTGATGATGGAAACTAGTGGTTGTATATGATAACAATACCAGGAATAAAATTATGGAATAGAGGAGATAAAATTTCAAGCTCTCACTTGGAAGATGATGATCTAATACCAAAAATTTTAGTATGTGCTTTGGTGACATCATTATTATAATTGCACTATGTGACTTGGACAGATTGTAAACCCCCTCACCAAAAATAGATATTTTGTGTGTATTTTATATTATTATATTTATTATAGATATTAATTTTTTTTAGAGTATTCTCTTAGTTAATTAGAAAATAAATTTCTTAATGTGTTTACTTATATAAATATTTATTTAGAATTATTTTAGGTTATTTTAGATTTTTGGAGATTTTTCTAGAATTTTTGGTAATTAAAACTTAGGAAACATAAATTTCTAGGACTTCTATGATTTACTATACGACCATACTTGCATGTTATTCCTACCAAATATTTATTTTAGTTTAAAATATTTAATTATATTTTTCAGTAATTTATTTAGAATTTTAAGAAATTTATTTAGATTTTTAAAATTATTTAGGATTTATTTGGATATATATAGTCTTAATATTAGATAGATGCTAATTTAGTGTTAATAGATATTAATAAGATTTTATAAAATATTTGTATTATCTTTAATTATATTTAAGATTATAAATTATTGAGATAAATTCAAACTCTATTTTAAATTAATTCAAATCATGAACCTACTAGGAAAGCAACTTCATGCATATCCTATCCTTATTTAAATTCATCATAATCCTATCCAAATTAACCAATCCTAGTCGTATTTAATTAAATAGTGTCCACCATTATTAATAACTCATCCTTCATATTTTTTTTCCCCAAATTCCTCTCTTTTTCGTCCAAAAATAGTCAAAATTCGTCATAAATTCAGCCTCATTTTCTACTAGTTATGACGAATTAAAAAGACGATATCTCCTAGCTCCGGACTCCAAATGCGCTCCAGTTTTTTTAGAACTATATCAAGATTAGTTTTCTGAATATATAAATTATTTTAATAATTTCAAAACCTATTTTTTCAGAAAATTCTAAAAGTGCCAGCTTTCCAAAATCAGACGCATTTTGGTATTTTTGAGATTTTGGGAGATTCCGAACTCAGAATTATGAACCGTTTGAAGTTTCAGAAAGTTGACATGATGAATTTATAGAAAAGTATTTTTTTAGAATTTAAAATATAAGTTTAGTCTACTGTAAAATTCGTGCAACGTAGACGTAAGTAGAAAACCACCGAAAATTGTTATTTGTGCGTCCTTGTGGACATAACTCTTTACCGACTTGTAATTTTATGAAACCGTCGATTCCGGTGTTCTTGTAGCACTAAAATCTATATAATTCTACATACAAATCAAGGATTTGAGTCGGTTGATTTTTTGGTCAACTGATTGTCTCGATTTGCGTGCCATGGATCACAAATCCATAAAGTTGACTTTCGTTGGACCAAAATTAGGGTTTAACAATAAAATCAGATTATAATAAGATTAAAATTCTATTTTAGGTTATTTTATTCAAAATTAAAATAGATTAAATGGAGGAACCTATTTACCCACTTTTGTAATCTAACTTGTTTAATTTATGTGACGGGTAGATCGGACGACGCCTTGAGTTGGGACTTCATCCTTTTTAGACCAGGCAAGATATCTTGCCAAATTGCTTACAGTATTTTGCATGCTTAGTATATTTCTGTATATTTATTGCATCTCTGCTTATTTATTGCATGTGTAGTTCCTTTCAGTCATTACTATATATTAGATATATTGACACACACTTGACACTTAGTATCATGAGAGGACAATCATTAGGCGTATGAGCTTTTAACCACTCTGGTAAACCATAGTAACTAGCACGCACTATGGTGGTCGTGTCCGATGGTCGCTACCCCCGAGGTATGTCGATTGATGGAGTCCGAGGGTCGCTACCCCAGAGGTATGTCGGTTGATGATGTCCACTGACGAGTGCATTAGTTATGAGGATTAGATCGAGTAGCCTACCCTTGCCCATACATCGAAGAGTTGTCCTCATTTGCATTCATATAGATTGTCTTGTACAGCGTACTTATTTATTTTTAAAATATATGCATGTTTACTGTATTCAAATTGGCTCACTTTTCTGTATCTTGTTACGTCCCTCTGAGGACCTGGTCCTCTGCCAGGTGTATCTGTTCTTGAGTATTTGCAGGAGCGCAGATTCGGATGGTTATATATGTTTCGGGGATGTCCTCTCTTCGAGCCCGTGATTGTTAGCTGGTATTCTTATATGGTGTTGTTGTGTTATACTTATATTGTATTTGCTCTTATATTCGAGTTGGTAGTGGATTTGTTTCCATCCAACTATCATCCTTAGATACTTATATTGATATCTAGTTTCATAGATACTGGTTATTTATTTATATTTGATTTTCGTGGATGAGATTTAGCTTATACCCTGTGACTTGTGACATATGTTTATACCACTTGTGGATTAATTTTCATATTACAGCATACATGTGGATTTTGGTTTCCATATATTGGAGTTGCCATATCCATACGGCTGGCATGCTTACGTGTTCCTAGTCCTACGTATTTTGGGACTGGGGCGTGACATGTTTTTGTGGTGGCCCATGCAGGTCGAGAGCATATTGTCTTGGTTACGTCACTGTATTGAGCAAGCCTGCGCATAGGATTAGAATATAGGATCTCATCCACTTATTTATCACCTCCCTTGATTTTATTTCGTATTCTCATTTGATTGCTTGCATTGCATCTTGCTTGATCCTATCTCAACGTCAATATTCTCTCGTGCTTGATAAGGTTAGGAAGATGACTTGTACTAGGTATATACCCTCTAGTATCCAATAACACTATTACTTAAATTTTTGTAAGTTTGGTAGTATGTCTTATAACCTAGTAACACATGGTCCTTCTGACCAATTAATGAAGTATAATTGAATGACACCAACTATAGACTTGCATAAAAAGATAGTATTTATCCAGACTATAGAACTTTAGTGTTATTCTGGACTGTTGAACTTAGAGGTCCATACACCCATTTGGTTGACTTTAGACTTAGACAAGAAATTAGTATGGCAATTGTAGAGGCACAACACCGATCTTCTTGGGGAACTTAGATTATTCAGTACCTTCCTCCATCATAATCAAGCGTACTTATATTTTTACTACCTCGACTTATGCTGCTATTATAGCCTAGTTTTGTAGGCTTATTCTTTTATTAAGCTTGTTCATGACATATGTATTATTGGGGGCCAACACTAATACATTGTCTAAATCAAAATCGGTGTATTATGGTCTGATCAACCGTAGTGTACTTGGTTCGCTCTTTGTATCACTACTTTATGTAGATTGAGATATAGTTGACTCAACTTGTTAGACGAATATACTTGCCCTCTAGACTGGTCAGAGCATATCATGTCAGGTACCTAACGGTTCTGATATGAACATGCATATAGAAATTTACCAAAATAAGATTTTAATCCACAACTGCCTTGGCAACTCCCTTTCAAAATTCTCTAATCCCTTTGAATCCCGTACTTGTATTCTATCATCTCCTCATTGAAATTCTTTATTGTTGATTTCCGTCTTCCCCTATTTCGGAAAGACGAATGTTCCTGCTTAGTATAAGTTGATACACGGATAGTACCAGATATACCCCATAGGCCAAGCACTCATTGTGACACATATAGGAGAGCAGACACAGGAAGTCGTAGATATAGGTATGACCTTTTAGTTATATGTGTCATGGCATACTCATGACCCCCTTTATGACACGAGATCTTAGGTGCATAGTAGACGTAGAATTATATAGGTGTTGGTTTAGCAGTTATGAGGATATACTGATATTTTACCCAAATTGGCATATACGTGATGCTAATAGATGACGCGAGTAGCAGTAGTAGTATTCTTTTTCTATCACCATCTTGCCCCCTTGGGTGGCTCATCTTCTCTTCTCTATCCATTCATTATCTCGTGCTTAATTCTCCCTATCGTAGTTACGTCTTTTTCGTGCCAACATGAATTGTTGGTCTACTTCGACCCCATCCTTAGTTTTAACGTAAATGGTTTAGTAGATGATTAATAACTAAAGGATGAGTTCTTAATAATAACCCTTATGTATATGACCTATAACAATATCTGTATCCTCTTATTATTTAAAAAAAACCATGTATAGCATACCTTAGGCTAATAGGAATTTGTTAGACTGTTTGAACTAGTTTATACTTCTAATAGTTTTATAAGTTAGTCAAGACTTTAACTGTTGTCCGAAAACTTAGACTATGCCTAGGAAAGAATTGAAGGCACTTGTTACGAACTGACAACTATGACAAATTATTGGCAAAGTAGCGACAGCTGCAGCTAGACCGTTGTAGTAAAGTAGTCGAAGTATTTGCAGACATATTGGTCAGTGGTATGGCAGTATTAGACTACGATACTTGACGGTTATAAAGAAAAATCATGGTTGTGAGATTCAAGACAAGTACCCCAAGATTCTCGACCCAATAAATATATTCGTCTTACAACCTAGACAATAGCCTCAAAAAACTGTGACTACTAGTAGAACTTTTATAAGTTGGGTAGTGTAGACGAGTTAGAGGATAATAGGATAGTGTATGGACAATAAATGAGAAGTGTTAGAATGACAGACCATGACTTTTAGGAAGCACTGCTAGATAGCTATCTAGTGTAATAGCTATAGTGATTATTATGAATATGGGTTAGTGTCAATTTCGATGACGAAATTTTTGTAAGTTGGGTAGATTGTAAACTCCCTCACCAAAAATAGATATTTTGTGTGTATTTTATATTATTATATTTATTATAGATATTAAATTTTTTTAGAGTATTTTCTTAGTTAATTAGAAAATAAATTTTTTGATGTGTTTACTTATATAAATATTTATTTAGAATTATTTTAGGTTATTTTAGATTTTTGGAAATTTTTCTAGAATTTTTGGTAATTAAAACTTAGAAAACATAAATTTCTAGGACTTCTATGATTTACTATACGACCATACTTGCATGTTGTTCCTACCAAATATGTATTTTAGTTTAAAATATTTAATTATATTTTTCTGTAATTTATTTAGAATTTTAAGAAATTTATTTAGATTTTTAAAATTATTTAGGATTTATTTGGATATATATAGTATTAATATTAGATAGATGCTAATTTAGTGTTAATAGATATTAATAAGATTTTATAAAATATTTGTATTATCTTTAATTATATTTAAGATTATAAATTATTGAGATAAATTCAAACTCTATTTTAAATTAATTCAAATCCTGAACCTACTAGGAAAGCAACTTCATGCATATCCTATCCTTATTTAAATTCATCATAATCCTATCCAAATTAACCAATCCTAGTCGTATTTAATTAAGTAGTGTCCACCATTATAAATACCTCATCCTTCATATTTTTTTTCCCCAAATTTCTCTCTTTTTGTCCAAAAATAGTCAAAATTTGTCATAAATTCAGCCTCATTTTCTACTAGTTATGACGAATTAAAAAGACGATATCTCCTAGCTCCGGACTCCAAACGCGCTCCAGTTTTTTTAGAACTATATCAAGATTAGTTTTCTGAATATATAAATTATTTTAATAATTTCAAAAGCTATTTTTTCAGAAAATTCTAAAAGTGCCAGCTGTCCAAAATCAGACGCATTTTGGTATTTTTGAGATTTTGGGAGATCCCGAACTCGGAATTATGAACCGTTTGAAGTTTCGGAAAGTTGACATAATGAAAGTCTAGAAAAGTATTTTTACAGAATTTAAAATATAAGTTTAGTCTACTGTAAAATTCGTGCAACGTAGACGTATGTAGGAAACCACCGAAAATTGTCATTTGTGCGCCCTTGTGGACATAACTCTTTATCGACTTGTGATTTTATGAAACCGTCGATTCCGGTGTTCTTGTAGCACTAAAATCTATATAATTCTACACACAAATCAAGGATTTGAGTCGGTTGACTTTTTGGTCAACGGATTGTCTCGATTTGCATGCCATGGATCACAAATCCTTAAAGTTAACTTTCGTTGGACCAAAATTAGGGTTTAACAGTAAAATCAGATTATAATAAGATTAAAATACTATTTTAGGTTATTTTATTCAGAATTAAAATAGATTAAATGGAGGAACCTATTTACCCACTTTTGTAATCTAACTTGTTTAATTTATGTGACGGGTAGATCGGACGACGCCTTGAGTTGGAATTTTATCCTTTTCAGACCAGGCAAGATACCTTGCCAAATTGCTTACAGTATTTTGCATGCTTAGTATATTTCTGTATATTTATTGTATCTCTGCTTATTTATTGCATGTGTAGTTCCTTTTAGTCATTACTATATATTAGATATATTGACACACACTTGACACTTAGTATCATGAGAGGACAATCATTAGGCGTATGGGCTTTTAACCACTCTGGTAAACCATAGTAACTAGCACGCACTATGGTGGTCGTGACCGATGGTCGCTACCCCCGAGGTATGTCGATTGATGGAGTCCGAGGGTCGCTACCCCAGAGGTATGTTGGCTGATGATGTCCACTGACGAGTGCATGAGTTGTGAGGATTAGATCGAGTAGCTTACCCTTGCCCATACGTCGAAGAGTTGTCCTCATTTGCATTCATATAGATTGTCTTGTACAGTGTACTTATTTATTTTCAAAATATATGCATGTTTACTGTATTCAAATTGGCTCGCTTTTCTGTATCTTGTTACGTCCCTCTGAGGACCTGGTCCTCTGCCATGTGTATCTGTTCTTGAGTATTTGCAGGAGCACAGATTCGGATGGTTATATATGTTTTGGGGATGTCCTCTCTTCGAGCCCGTGATTGTTAGTTGGTATTCTTATATGGTGTTGTTGTGTTGTACTTATATTATATTTGCTCGTATATTCGAGTTGGTAGTGGATTTGTTTCCATCCAACTATCATCCTTAGATACTTATATTGATATCTAGTTTCATAGATACTGGTTATTTATTTACATTTGATTTTCGTGGATGAGATATAGCTTATACCCTATGACTTGTGACATATGTTTATACCACTTGTGGATTAATTTTCATATTACAGCATACGTGTGGATTTTGGTTTCCATATATTGGAGTTGCCATATCCATACGGCTGGCATGCTTACGTGTTCTTAGTCCTACGTATTTTAGGACTAGGGTGTGACACAGATAAATAACGAAAAGAAGGAATTTGAGGAATAGAATTTTAGGGAAAACTTCGAGGAGAAGAGAATTATACATTAGGCAACAAAATTTTTTCTTTTGAGGATTGATGTTGGAAACAGAACGGAAAAAATTATTTTGAGGTTTAGTCTAGACTATGACCTTATCCTAGACATGGATTGGTTGAGCCAATACCACACAACGCTTGATTGCCGTCGTGGTTGTGTCACCTTTAGACCACCGGATTATCCTGAGTTTGAGTTTTTAGAGAGCCTGGAAGCATGGTGCCCACCTACCTTTGAGGCACACATTGCAGAAGTGGAACCAGTGTACCTCGCATTATACCAGAGTTTGCGGATGTGGTTCTAGAGAATATTTTCGGCCTGCCACCTGACCGAAAGATAGAATTTGCTATAGAGTTGACTCCAAGAGCGAAGCCAATTATTTTTCCGTCTTCAGACTAGCACCGAAAGAGTTGGTTGAGTTGAAGGTCCATAGTAGAGGATCACTTAGACAAGAGTTTCAGTCGGGCTAGTGTTTCTCCATGGGGAGTACCCATCATATTGTACCGAAGAAGGACGGGACGGTACGTTGCGTTGCGTATCGATTACAGGGCATTAAGTGCTGTAACGATAAGGAACAAGTACCCTATGCTACGCAACGATAATTTACTTAATTAGCTTAGCAGCGCATTTTGTATTCACAGAGATCGACCTCAGATCAGGCTAACATCAGATCAAAGTACGGAGAGAGGACATTCCGAAGACGGCCTTTCGGACAAAGTATGGCCACTATGAGTTTTAGCCATGCCGTTTGGTTTAACCAACGCGACAGCAATAATTATGAGCCTAATGAACAGTATTTTCCACCAGTACTTAGATAAGTTCGTGGTGATAATTATCGATGACATATTGGTATATTCCAAGAGCCAGGAGAAGCATGAGAGACATCTCAGGATCCTGTTGAAGACGCTGAAACAGGAGAGACTGTATGCCAAGCTCAGCAAATATGAGTTATGATTAGATAGAATAGATAGTCTAAGCATCAGGACGACTAAGGGTTCATGAGAAGAACTATCAGACACACGATCTAGGACTAGTTGCAGTAATATTTGCACTAAAGCGATGGCGACACTACCTTTATGAAGAGCATGTTGAGATTTATACAAAACACAGAAAATCGGAAGAATGCCTACACGCAGAAGGAACTCAACATGAGACAAAGGCATTGGCTAGAATTTATGACATATTATAATATCGAGTTGTAGTACCACTCTGGCAAGGCGAATGTAGTTTACGACTCATCGCCAGTTGTTAGGGGATTTTCAGGAACTCAGGATTGAGATTATATTGCCAGTCATAGGTGGACAGATGGCCAGTCTCGAGGTTCAGTCCACATTTATTGAGAGGATCAAGACAACCTTGCCTACAGATACAAGTTATAGACGATTGCGAGAAAGGACAGAGGCCGACATGCAGACGAGACTCAGTATTCATGAAGACGGAACGTTAAGGTGTAGAGATCGCCTATATGTTCCGAGTGGCGAGCTACGCCAAGAGTTGATGACCGAGGCTCATAGCTCGATTTATTACATTCATCCCGGGGGTATAAAGATGTACCGAGACTTAAGACAGCATTTCTGGTGGCATGGGATGAAGAGAGAAATTGCAAGATTCGTGGCGAAGTGTTTAGTTTGTCAGCAAGTCAAGGCTGAACATCAGAGGACTGCAGGATTATTGCAGCCGCTTCCCATTCCCGAGTGGAAGTGGGAACACATTACCGTGGACTTCGTCACAGGATTCCCGCGAAGCCCTAGCGGGAAGGATGCAGTTTGGGTGGTCGTAGACAGACTCACCAAGTCTGTACATTTCTTGCCCTTCAGAGTTGGGCAATCCACAGAGATTTTAGCTGACATGTATATGAGGCAGATAGTACGATTACATGGAGTGCCTGTCAGCATCGTATCGGATCGTGATTCCAGATTCACGTCACATTTTTGGCGGAGTATGCAGGAGAGCCTAGAAACTTGTCTCAAGTTCAGCACTGCATATCATCCACAGACTGATGGCCAGTCAGAGCGCACGATACAGATATTAGAGGATATATTGAGAGCGTGCATGATTGATTTTTGGAGGATCTTGGGAGGACTACCTACACTTGGTGGAATTCTCCTACAATAACAGTTACCAGGCTAGCATACAGATGTCACCTTATGAGGCACTGTACGACAGGAAATGTAGGTCGCCAGTTTGGTGGAGTGACGTGGGAGAGCGTCAGATACTTAGTCCAGAGTTGGTGACACAGACAGTGGAGAATGTCAAGCAGATTCAGAGCCACCTGCGTGTGGCACAGGACAGACAGAAATATTGGGCAGATGCGCACCGCAGTCCATTGGAGTTCAAGGAGGGTGACCATGTATTTTTGAGGATATCGCCCACTCGTGGTACCATCAGATTCGAAGGCAGAGGCAAGCTGAGCCCGAGGTACATCAGGCCTTTTGACATCTTAGAACGAGTTGGTGAAGTGGCTTACCGTCTTGCATTACCTCCATCATTAGAAGGAGTGCATGACGTGTTTTACGTATTGCAGTTGAGGAGATATGTCGCAGACCCTAGCCACGTGCTTGATCATTCGGAGATTACAGCCGGGCCCAGTCTGTCTTACGTAGAGCAGCCAGTTGAGATCCTCGATCGCAGCGAGAAGAGAGGGCAGACGATTCGACTGGCCAGAGTGGCATGGAAGCACCATTCACCAGGCGAGTCTACTTGGGAGCGCGAGGATTCTATTCGACAGCAATTTCCGTACTTATTTGAGGATCAAGGTATGATTTTACGTACGGTATTTGAATACTAGTTTTTTTAAAATTCTCTTAGCTATTATCGTGCTTTACTTTTAATTTCGGGGATAAAAATTTTCTAAGTTGGGAAGAATGTAAACTCCCTCGATTAATTATATAGATAGTCAGGTTTGGACTGAATTTTTTTTGGATTTAGCAGCAGATGTTGAGGTTTAGAGTAGAGTTGAGTTTGTCTGTTATTTTAATTTATTTAATTAAACCCTTGGCGCGCCCTATCATTGCTTAATTATTCGGAGCCCAATATCAGCCCATAAATTCCATCGGACTATTGTACTTCTGACTTGACTCACCAATTTAGGCACTGGACTTTTTCGTCACTCAAAATCAAATTCGTTGTGCTCTAATTTAATTGCACAATTTCCCGTATCCTAAAATTCATATTTAATTCTGTGTCGAACACCTGTGTCGTTATCCTCAATTTTGAGATACCAACTTAACCCGTTGAGCCGGACCAACTAAAGGGTCCAAGACTGACTCCAAGCCCCCACTATTTTTGACCTTTGCGTCATTTACGTATTTTGACCCCAAGTGCCTCCATTTAATTTAAAAGCGCGGGACACTTTAATTCTATTTAAATCGTGGATACCAATTTTGCCTAATCCTATTTTAATCCTTAATTAATCCCGATGGCCATTAAATTAAACCCGTGTCAAACCCCCAACACCCCCTCGCTATGCAAATCATCAACCGTAATTTCTCCACAATTTTTGCGTCATTTTATGTGTTCGTGCAATTTTCCGAATTTAATGGGCTAAGTTGCAATTTAGTGATTTTAGGTGCCCTCACCCCATTGGCCAAAACTAAATATTGAGGTTACATGTGTGGACCGAATTAAACTCTCCCCTCTTCATTTCTCATGAAGAAATGATTCTTACTCATGTAAAATCCTAGCCCTCTATTTTGATTAGGAAGATCTCCACCCTCCATCCAACAACCCCACTCCCTATAAAACCATCACCATCACCCTCACAACTCCCCAAGCAGGCTCTAATCCCAAGGAGCCTAGAAAATTCCCCCTCTCCTACCTTCTCCACTTATTCTCCATGCAAACTTCTTCCTCTTCCTCCATTCTTCTTCTTCTTCCTTTATTTCTTCTTCCTCCTTCTCACTGAGGAGTGACCCCGACCGGCCGGCCGACTTCATCCCCCCCCCCGCGGCGGCTCCGGCTGCAGCCCCGCCGACCACTGATTCTCCCCCGCACCCGACGTCACCCCGCGGCTGTCCCTGACTGACTGACCGGCGGTGCAGCGCCGTCCCGCTCTGGCAGTGCAGCAGCCACCCCTGTCACGACCCGCACCCGGATATTCGGGCACGAGTACGTGGGTAAGTCCAGCCTACGCCGCAGTGTCGACGGTAGTACGCTGTCTAGGTCATAATCACAGGTAATTTAGAATCTATCTCATCCACAGTAAAGTAAATAGACAAGGAAAATAACAGGAAATAGGAATGCTAAGATTTCATAAGACAAAATGTGATATACAAATCCATAGTTTAATACAGAACCAGAAGATAAATCGGAGACAAACCCGATTACTATGCTGAAAGAAAATACTAACTAACTGGCTGACTACTCCTCAAAGGTAGTCTCCTGAGTAGGAACCGGCTCCTCAAAAGTATCACCTGCTACCTCATAGGGACCATAATAGGTGGGGACATAGTCCTCATCATCGCCTAATATCAACGGATCCAGTCAGGAAAGGAGCAAAGTACACAATGCACAACAAGATTAAACTAAATATTTATGACAAGTAGAAAAGAAACTGTCTAAGTATCATGATAAAAATATGCATAATAAGTAGTGAAATTATCTAAGAGTTAAGTACTAAAAATTAGGAACATAAGTAAAACAGGATTAATTGCTATAAACCAGGGACATGAGTAAAACAAGAATATAATGAGACAAGAAAATGTAACTGTAACAAGACAACATGAACTATGTGTGTGTGATTGTGTATTTAGAATACATAGTTGGCATGTAGGGGGTTATAAGGCTAATCCGGCCGTCATAGACGGCTATTAGACAGGAATAATCGAGATCCGGCTGATGGTATAGTCGCGTACCAACAGCTATTAGACAGGAACAGGGGGAAGGGTAAACAACATGCCTCCTAGTATTCTTCTACCGGACACGAAAAGCAAGACATGAACTCCAGTATTCAAGACATGAAATCTAGTATTCTAACACTACGTGTAAACATCCAATGGTGCTAGTAGAGCAAGGAACTAGTTATCATAATATAAAGAATAAACTTGAAGTGCAGGTACTTGCCTGATGTTTGGATCCCACTACGGTTTTGTGTCTCAGGGAAATTTCCAGAAATGACTCCGGATGCTGAAATAAACATTACTATCATGCTCAGAAGATATCAAATAGCTAGAAACGCCTGTCCTTGAGACCAATTTGGAGACAAGGGCAAAAACGGCAATTTCGGGTCAAAACGGGGTCCGCATGTGGGCCCGCTTTGCACCGAAAAATGTGTCAGGGTCAAAGGTCTCTAAATTCACCAAACTTAGTGTCAACAGGTCAGGAACAATGATACGAACCCAACGGAACTTCCAGAATTGGATTCCAATGAGGCGATCACAAAATCGTCCGTCGAGTGGGACCTGTGGGGCCCACGACACGCAATTTCGTCAACGTTCTCAGAATCGAACCAAACTTGGGTCACAGGACCAGCGTATCGCTACGAGTCCGATGGTGCAAGTTTCGTTTCAATCCGACGTGTGTACACAAAGTTAGAGCGTGATTCAGAAAAGTCGGATACGGGGCGGTGTCCGCGGATACGCGTTGATCCCGGTGTGCACGCACTCCCGAATCGAATTCTGCGAAATCCCACACGTCTGTATCGACGGCGCACACGTATCTATGAAGACCGCGCGCGACCAAGTCGTCTCGTTTGGCGGGGCGTACCCAGTTCCGGGGCGAATCGGGTCGTTGTTTTTCCTTTTTTTGGATCACGGTGTGCGATCGCCACAGGACGCGATGCCCCGAGCGGTTTATCCGGGCACCGAGAGGGTCATACAGGCTTTGCAACGCAATTTACGGAATTAAAAATGGGGCAGCGAGGAGAAAGTTATGAGTACCTGAACAGGGCTCGAAACCGGGGCTTCACTGTGTCCGACACGACACGAGGACTCTGTGTCCCGTGTCCACTGTGTGTCCGAGTCCAAATGAATTAGGGTTAGGGTTTGGGGATTCTGGAGCTCCGGCGGCCGGAGGAGGGCGGCGCCGCTGCGGGGGAGGCCCGCCGGGGGCTAGGGCGGCACTGGCGGGGCGAGGCGGAGGCGTTGGCGGCCGGGCGGCGCCGGGGCGGCTCAGGCGAGGGAAAGGAAGAGGAGAGGGAGGCGCTGGGCTGGGGTTGTCGAGGGTGGTCGGGGCGTCGACGGCGGCTGGGCACGGCGGCGCGGCGAGGAGGGCGGTGGCTGGAGTCGGGCGGCCGACGAGGGGAGGGGCTGGCTGGAGCTGGAGGCGGAGGGGGTTTTAAAGGGGGAGCGGGTGGTGGCGTGGGGCCGAGGGAGGCGGCGGCCAGCGCGGGGGCGGGGGCGTGTGGCCGCGGCAGCACGGAGGTCGGACGGCGGGTCCGGCGGAAGACGCGGGGCAGAGGAGAGTGGGAAAAACGGGTATGCGGGCGGCGGGTCGGGTTCGAGTGGACCTGCCAGACCCGCTAGGCACGACAGGCTGGTCCGGCCTGTGGGCCGAAGTCGGTTGGGCCGGGCTGATGGGCCGGTTTAGGTTTAGGATTAATAATAAATAAATAAATAAATAAATTAATAAATAATTACTTAATAAATAAATAAATAGTTTTTAGGTGATTTAAAATTGGTCCGGGGTCCGATAAATTCCAGAAAAATTACCCTAAGTCCAGTTTTTCATTTTATACCAAAAAATATTATTTTCATAATATTTTAATATTATTTATTATCAAATAAAAATTATTTAATAATTAGAAACCCTGAATTTTAATTATAGAAAAATCTCAGAAAATTCCAGAAAATTGTAAAAAATCTAAATTTATAATTCTTGCAAAATCAGGGGGTTTACAATCTACCCAACTTATAAAAATTTCGTCCTCAAAATTAAAATTTAGCCATAATCTGTTAACCCTTCATGTACATAAGGCAAGTCAATTGCAATCTCCTTGCGATAATTAAAATTCTAATCATATCCACTGCAATCACTTCAAGGTTAAGATGACTACTGTTCCAACAAAATCAACCTATGGTTATCACTTCTTACTTTCTCCAATTATCCACAGGCAATTTTAAATTAAGTCCATATAGCATCTTCAAGATTTGCATACGCTTATAAATTTGCCTCACGATACTAAATATCATAATTTCCTCTAGAAGTGATTCGAGTCCAAATAGTATTTCCATTCACAATTGTATGCTTCAATTTCATTCACATCCTCAATATTCCAACTAGGTAGTCCAACCATCAAATTTTAATTCTTAATTCAAATCATCAAGTTAAAAAATAATTTAAATGTAGTCCACCAATGTTCAAGTCTGAAATTCTATATTTTTATCCTCTAGATTTTCAAAATCAGAATGGCTTGACCCTCTCCCAATCTAATCTTACTCGGTCACCATCTAAAAGAAATTTATCTCGAGTTGACAATGCACTGCTACCCAACTTAGAATTTACCAATCCATCACATAAGGCTATATACCTTAAGAAAATATTCCTTAATATGTTTACTCATGTCATTCAATCCTCGAAACTTCAACGCCGATCATATCACATATGATATGTCCTTAATTTCGAAAGAATAATCCTCAAGTATGTGATCGGCCTATGGGACACATCTAGTATTCTCTGTGTATCAAACTTATACCAAGCACGAGGTTTCGTCTTTCCGAAATAAGGGAAGACGAAGATCAATAATAAAGAGTTCGAGGGTGAGGTGATAGAATAGAAGTATCGGGATCAAGGCGTTTAAAGAATTCAAATGGGAATTATCAAGCAGTTGTGGACTGAAGTTCTATTCTGGTAATCATTTATTCGCATGCTCGTATTAGTACAGTTATGTAACTGATACGATATGCTCGGACATATCTAGAGGGCAAGTATATTAGTCAACTATATATCTCAATCCACGTAAAGTAGTACGAAGAGCGAACCAAAATGCACTAAGGTTGATCAGACCGTAATACACTGATTCTGAATAGACAATTGTATTAGTGGGATTGATCAGGCCTCAATAACACATTTGTCATGAACAAGCCTGATAAAGAGTAAGCTTGCAAAACTAGGCTATAGAATAGCAGCATAAGTCAAGTACAGCAAAATTAAGTACGCTAGATGATGATGAAAGGAGGTACAAATTATTTAAGTTCATAAAACAACACATAATAAGCACAATAGCAAAAGACTACAATCTCTATAGTTATCAAATATAAAAGCATACCAGGCTATTAGCAAGTTCAAAATTACTAGGTTGGGGCTGAGGTCACGAACCAATAGGCACGAGCTAAAACTAGAAACGACAGCTACAAATTACTTATGCGTATTAGCTACTCCAAGAGTCTGCGCGTTCTCCACGGTCATCGCGGAAGCTTGTCCGCGTCCTTTTGGTGGTGCCCTCTGCTGTTGCTGGGCTAGCTGGGAGAGTGCTGCTTGTGGTACCAAGGTGGCCTCGGTTCGAGTGCTGGTAGAGCATCTCGTGGTGATCTTGTAGGAACTGCGTCGCTTGCTGATAGATCCATTACTCTGCATCCAAAATAAACGATAAGGGGCGCACAGGAATCAAGGCAGGATGCAAGTCAAGGAATTAATTCGAATCCGAGATAGATGTCAAGAATGATTCAAGCAGTGGATGAGATCCTAAACTTATCCTTATCTTATTGCAGGCCTGTTCGGTCCCGAAGTTGAAACCGAACAATTTAGTCGTTGACCTACATGGGCCACCACAAAAACGTGTCACGACCCGCACCTGGATATTCGGGCACGAGTACGTGGGTACGTCTAGCCTACGCCGCAGTGTCGGCGGTAGTACGCTGTCTAGGTCATAATCACAGGTAATTTAGAATCTATCTCATCCACAGTAAAGTAAATAGACAAGGAAAATAACAGGAAATAGGAATGCTAAGATTTCATAAGACAAAATGTGATATACAAATCCATAGTTTAATACAGAACCAGAAGATAAATCGGGGACAAACCCGATTACTATGCTGAAAGAAAATACTAACTAACTGGCTGACTACTCCTCAAAGGTAGTCTCCTGAGTAGGAACCGGCTCCTCAAAAGTATCACCTGCTACCTCATAGGGACCATAATAGGTGGGGGCATAGTCCTCATCATCGCCTAATATCAACGGATCCAGTCAGGAAAGGAGCAAAGTACACAATGCACAACAAGATTAAACTAAATATTTATGACAAGTAGAAAAGAAACTGTCTAAGTATCATGATAAAAATATGCATAATAAGTAGTGAAATTATCTAAGAGTTAAGTACTAAAAATCAGAAACATAAGTAAAATAGGATTAATTGCTATAAACCAGGGACATGAGTAAAACAGGAATATAATGAGACAAGAAAATGTAACTGTAACAAGACAACAGGAACTATGTGTGTGTGATTGTGTATTTAGAATACATAGTTGGCATGTAGGGGCTTATAAGGCTAATCCGGCCGTCATAGACGGCTATTAGACAGGAATAATCGAGATCCGGCTGATGGTACAGTCGCGTACCAACAGCTATTAGACAGGAACAGGGGGAAGGGTAAACTACATGCCTCCTAGTATTCTCCCACCCGACACGAAAAGCAAGACATGAACTCCAGTATTCAAGACATGAAATCCAGTATTCTAACACTACGTGTAAACATCCAATGGTGCTAGTAGAGCAAGGAACTAGTTATCATAATATAAAGAATAAACTTGAAGTGCAGGTACTTGCTTGATGTTTGGATCCCACTACGGTTTTGTGTCTCGGGGAAATTTCCAGAAATGACTCCGGATGCTAAAATAAACATTACCATCATGCTCAGAAGATATCAAATAGCTAGAAACGCCTGTCCTTGAGTCCAATTTGGAGACAAGGACAAAAACGATAATTTTGGGTCAAAACGGGGTCCACATGTGGGCCCGCTTTGCACCGAAAAACGTGTCAGGGTCAAAGATCTCCAAATTCACCAAACTTAGTGTCAACAGGTTAGGAACGATGATATGAACCCAACGGAACTTTCAGAATTGGATTCTGATGAGCCGATCACAAAATTGCCCGTCGAGTAGGACCTGTGGGGCCCACGACACGCGATTTCGTCAACGTTCTCAGAATCGAACCAAACTTGGGTCACAGGACCAGCGTATCGCTACGAGTCCGATGGCGCAAGTTTCGTTTCAATCCGACGTGTGTACACAAAGTTAGGATATGATTCAAAAAAGTAGGATACGGGACGGTGTCGGCGGATACGCGTTGATCCCGGTGTGCACGTACTCCCGAATCGACTTCTGCGAAATCCCACACGTCCGTATCGACGGCGCGCACGTATCTGTGAAGACCGCGTGCGACCAAGTCGTCCCGTTTGGCGGGGTGTACCCAGTTCCGGGGAGAATCGGGTCGTTGTTTTTCCTATTTTTGGATCGCGGTGTGCGATCGCCACAGGACGCGATGCCCCGAGCGGTTTATTCGGACACCGAGAGGGTCATACAGGCTTTGCAACGCAATTTACGGAATTGAAAATGGGGCAGCGAGGAGAAAGTTATGAGTACCTGAACAGGGCTCGAAACTGGGGCTTCACCGTGTCCGACACGACACGAGGACTCTGTGTCCCGTGTCCACTGCGTGTCCGAGTCCAAATGAATTAGGGTTAGAGTTTGGGGATTCTGGAGCTCCGGCAGCCGGAGGAGGGCGGCGCCGTTGCGGGGGAGGCCCGCCGGGGGCTAGGGCGGCACTGGCGGGGCGAGGCGGAGGCGTTGGCGGCCGGGCGGCGCCGGGGCGGCTCAGGCGAGGGAAAGGAAGAGGAGAGGGAGGCGCTGGGCTGGGGTTGTCGAGGGTAGTCGGGGCATCGACGGCGGCTGGGCACGGCGGCGTGGCGAGGAGGGCGGTGGCTGGAGTCGGGCGGCCGGCGAGGGGAGGGGCTGGCTGGAGCTGGAGGCGGAGGGGGTTTTAAAGGGGGAGCGGGTAGTGGCGTGGGGCCGAGGGAGGCGGCGGCCAGCGCGGGGGCGGGGGCGTGTGGCCGCGATAGCGCGGAGGTCGGTCGGCGGGTCCGGCGAAAGACGCGGGGCAGAGGAGAGTGGGGAAAACGGGTTTGCGGGCGGCGGGTCGGGTTCGGGTGGACCCGCCCGACCCGCTAGGCACGACGGGCTGGGCCGGCCTGTGGGCCGAAGTCGGTTGGGTCGGGCTGATGGGCCAGTTTAGGTTTAGGATTAATAATAAATAAATAAATAATTAATTACTTAATAAATAAATAAATAGTTTTTAGGTGATTTAAAATAGGTCCGGGGCCCGATAAATTCCAGAAAAATTATCCTAAGTCCAATTTTTCATTTTACACCCAAAAATATTATTTCCATAATATTTAATATTATTTATTATCAAATAAAAATTATTTAATAATTAGAAACCCTGAATTTTAATTACAGAAAAATCCCAGAAAATTCCAGAAAATTATGAAAAATCCAAATTTATAATTCTTGCAAAATCAGGGGGTTTACAACCCCTGACCGCAGCGACTGTGCAGCTCTGGCTGTGCACCCGTATCCCCCCGTTCCGTTTCAGTTCCATCCCGTCCGGCCAGTGCAGCCTTTCCCCCGCTCTGGCCCGTCCTCCTCCGCTCGGTTCCTCTCCACCGATCCGATCCACGCCACCCTCTTCTCCGGTGATGAGATCAATCTCCGGCCCATCATCAGCAGCTGACTCCGAGCTTCCCCCGCCTGCTGCCAACACAGCAGCTCCCATCCGGCCAACCCAGTCCCGCAGCATCCCGTCCGGCCGACCGCTCCGGCAGTGTGGCTGACCCGCAGCAGTCCGGCCTCCCTCATCCGACCTCCTCCCCGTTCGACTTCATCATCACCACCACCATTACATCATCACCACCACCATTACACCATCACTACTACCACCGCTCTGGCATCATCGCCCTCGTCGAGGTCGACTCTTCCCCCCTCTCTTTGAATAATAGTTATGTTGAGTTATTTTAACTAAGGTTTAAGTTTTAATGTTTATATAATTATTTTGTGTTGATAATGAGCATGGGAAAATGACTTGAGGTTGGGCTTAATGAGGTTTAATATGTTTTAGAGTTTATGTAGTGTAGTGTTTCTTTGAGCTATATGTGTAGGTATGTTGATTAGGGTTATTATATGTGGTTAATTAGGGTTCTTTCTTTTTAACACATTATATATGTAAGAATGAGGATCCTTGATACTTATGGTTGTGTGCAGTAGTTAGGGCTTAGCAGCACGGGTTGATGATTTATACGTGTGTGTTTAATTTGGAAGAGAAGCATTACTTATACAACATATATAGAATTGTTAGTATGGGTTGTGATTGAATTCACCATTAAGGAATGGTATGATTTTGTGATCCAGTGGACAGTAGATGTTATGTGGAGGAAACTTGTCCTTGAAGTATGTAGTGTAAAATTCTCAATTTAAATGTATAATTAGTAAGGGTAGTAGGTGAATGTATGATGGAGGACTAGTGTGATCGGTAATTAAGAAACTTGAAATTTAAGGTGATTAATTTAGGGAGGTATATGGTGATTGGTAACAATGATATTAAACGAAGAACTTAAAATCATAAACTGTGTTTTGAGGATGGTTTGATGATGTGGCACAGACGACTAGGTGATTTGACATATCGTACCGATAGTCAACTGTGGTCAACCCCCCAAGTGTCTTGTCCCTGTGAGTCGTAGCTGAGACTGATCTTATGTATAGATGTGTGTCGCATCACTGTTTAACGAGGAATAGATTATTAATTTTGATTTGTATCTCATCTTTAGGTACTACGGGACCTGAGGACTTGGACGTGGTACCGGGACCCCGTCATCAGCAGTCGCACGCAGGCAAGTGTACCTTGCCATCCTGTATTTCAGTTTACAGATATTTATTATTTCGTATGTACATTGTGCACATATTTATGTTGACGTTCGATACCTCGCGTTCAGATCACAACAGGATGCTGACGTTCGTCGTAACATCTTAGAATAATTGTTAGATGCTTTGTAGTACCTCGATGTACGTACCTGAGTACATCGATACCCCAAGACACACTCATACACTGTGATCATGCCAGATTCCTGTATCCTGATACTGACATCATGACCAGAGGCTGGGACGACCTTAGGGTCGCGTCTGTTGAGTTACTTCCGTGAGTCGAGACTGTTAGATAGAGGTTCAGGTTCAGCGCACTATCGTTGATCGCTTGGGAAGGAAAAGACAGTTACTAGACGCTTGGGCTCCTCTGCACGCACTTATATATGTATATGTAGTGATCCTGTATTCTGGAGTAGTTGTATCACCCGTGTGTCTCTGTGCTTGGAGCTTCGGTACGCCACGTGTGTCTCTGTGTTCGGAGCTACAGTTACAACATTGTCTTTAAACTGTGTCACACTAGCTTGGTTATGATAGAGTACCCTGTCGTGCACTTGTACTTTCTGTTACTTGGCTTGTTGTATTTTTGTACCTTGTTACATCCCTCTGAGGACCTGGTTCCCTGCCAGTTTTGCAGCATAGGTGATTACGGAGCATTTGGAGTTGCTGTTGGAGTTGCAAGTCTTGCGGGCATGGTACCAGGTACTCACATTATATCTACCGGCATTATGGTTATTTTATATTGTTTATTTTATCTGCTGTTGTAGCCTAGTTTTTATAGAATCATACTTCTTCTCGAGTCTATTCGAGTTAGTGTGTTATTGGGCGGCCGACTCTAGCACATATAGCTCTTTCTTGTATACCGATGTACATTGTGGATTGAGACATAGAGGTTTACATTTATGGGATATCTAGATAGTGCCCTTTTATATTACAGCTTATACGTATTCGAGTCAGACCAGAGTCTGGTCGAATGCGTAGCTGGCGTGTCACGTATTCCTGGTCCTACGTATTTTGGGACTGGGGCGTGAAATCGTCTGATCCATCACACCATCACCCGCCGACACCACCATCACAGCTGATGACCACCTCTCTCCGGTGATCTTCACCGACAACCCGCCGCCAAGTCGACCACCAACCGTTGTCCTTTCCCCCGCTCCCTGCCATCACCAGCCCGGCCAGTCCCCCACCGGCTCCTCTCCGCCCGAGTCGACTCCCCTCACCATCATCAACACCACCACAGAACATCTCGGAGCTCCCCCACCATCTCGACGTTCTCCTCCTCCCCGACGTCTTCTTCCCCCACCCACAGACAGACCCACCGCATCGGCCATCCTCGACCCGCCGACTGGACATCAGCTATCACCACCACCATTAACGACTGTTCTCTCCGTCGACCGGAGTATACCAGACTGGAGCACGACTGAACGTTCCTGTCATCTTGTCACCCTCGCCGGATCACCCTCTTCCTCCCTGCTCGACCTCCTTGGCCGGACTCCGGCAACCCACAACTCATTATTATCATCTTCACCATCACCATGACTCACTGGAGAAGCTCCCCTGGCCGGACTCCGGCAGTCCACCACTCACCACCACCATCATCATCATCATCTCAATTCATCATCATCATTCCATCACCATTACCATCATCATCACTTCATCGTTATTGCATCATCGACATCTCATTATCGTCGTTGTCGTCATCTCATCATCATTCCATCATCATCGCATCATCGTCATCTCACCACCATTCCATCATCATCATCGTATCAGCAACCATCAACCCCATCATCATTCTCAACAGGAACATCTCATCATCACATACCAACACCAACCCTAATCACTTATTTATTGTCCTCTTTATCATCATCGCCGTAGTCATAATCATCATCATCATTGTCGTCCTCACCATCATCGTCGTTATAGTCGTCACCATCGTCATCATCGTCGTCAACCCCACCGTCGTCTCCGTACACGTACCCCGAGGTACGAACTTATTCTCCACCTTTCATATTGTTATGTATTTGCTTGTGTATATGTCAGTAGGATATTAGCATTTCTCTGTGACTGTTAGCTGACTGCAAACCCTGAGTCGGTGAACCCAATAACTTGTACGCGTACACATACGCGTATTAGAAATTAAGTGATATATATATATATATATATATATATATATATATATATATATATATATATATATATATGATTGTATTATATAAGTAATTATATGCTTATGACTATAGGTGTATTTATATTATACGACCCTATGACACTGTGGATTATCCCCTGGTTACCTTGACCATGTTGACCCTAAGAACATGCTAGATGACTGTCTTATGTACATTTATGTACTGGCCTAGACACATGTTATTTTGACTGACTGACTGTGATACAATAATTAATATAGGACACCCGCGTAAGTAGTCGTATAATTGACTGTGTTAGATGACTAGTGCCACCCCTAGTGTACACCCTGAGTCCAGTGTAAATATGGTTGTGTATGTGCTAGTGTAATGACTAATGATTTTATTGTAGTATATTATATGTACATAGGATATTGGATTTGTTCTGCGCAACTTCTGGAGCAGGTTATTGGTACATCGCAGCTTTCTTGCCAGGCAAGTATATCTTGCCATTGTACTGTTATTTATATTCCATATGTTGTGTGCATCTTTATTTTCTGTCTTTAGTTCATATATTTTAACTGTTATATAAAATGCACGCGACAGTATCGTCGCGGTATATTTTTAATTATGTATTTGCATTGATCTTGTTTATGAGACTACCCCATTATCATGTAGCATCATTAGGTTCATTGGCCGTGACACAGTTGTTACACGAGAGTGAGTCTCATATAGATCATGGACTGCGTAACAGGTCTAGCCTCCTATATGTTTGGGCCGTGCGTTAGGGATAACTGCTAATAGAAACTTTGTATGGTAGAAGACTTAGCAGTTATTAGAGGTCTATGGACATAGCCTATTGTAGTACGGTGGTCCCATCCTTGTCCTTGTTTGGTTGCAGGATTGGGCTAGGGTACTAAGAATAGGCTATGAACCAAATTATGTCATGGATGTGATATACTTAGAGCATGGGGTGGGGAGAACAACAAGTACCGCATTTGAGCTCCTTTGCACTTTTTCTATTGTGCGCCCGGATTCTCCGCTGGAGATACGGGTGGTGATGACCACTATATATTATGTATTATCAGGCGTTCCTCCGGCGTTCAAAAGACGACGTGCCTTTTAGGTCCCTGGATCTCCAATAGAGAACCATGCCAAATCCCAGTTTTCAGCCAGATAGCTCACTTGTGGGGAAAGTTGTTCTTAACTGCATTCACTTAGACGGTTAGGCGACCCCATTGGATATTTATTTCAGTACTTTATTGGCATGCTTTTATGTATCTTGTTACGTCCCTCTGAGGACCTGGTCCCTTCCAGGTGTATCTGTTCTTGAGTATTCGCAGGAGCGCAGATTCGAATGGTTACATATGTTTCGAGGATGTCTTCTCTTCGAGCCCCGTGGTCGTTAGCTGGTATTCTTATAGTGTGTTTATTGTGTTGTACTTTTTTATTCGAGTTGGTAATGGATTTGTTTCCATCCAACTATTATCTTCAGATACTTTGTGTCGAGATCTAGTTTCATAGATATTGGTTATTTATTTATATTGATTTTCGTGGATGAGATTTAGATCATACCCTAGACTTGTGACATATGTTTATACCACTTGTGGATTGATATTCATATTACAGCGTACGTATGGATTTTAGTTTCCATATATTGGAGTTGCCATATCCATACGGCTGGCATGCTTACGTGTCCTAGTTCTATGTATTTTGGGACTGGGGCATGACAGATAAACACAACTAAGTAGCGGTCTTCAAGGATCTTCTATAGGTAACTTTACTTATTCTGATGCTCGTAACAAAACTGAGTTAACACAATATATTATTTGTGATGAAAAATCTTTTACATTTGGTGAGAGTGATTGATATTATGATTATGAAAATAGTACCCTTAATCCTTGTTTTACTAAAATTTCTAGATATAATACTAGAGCAGATAAGACTCGTACGGTGTTGTGCCTCTACAGTTGCCATACTAACTCATTGTCTAAGTCTCTAGTCGACCAAATGGGGTATGAGCCTCTAAGTTCTACAGTCTGGATAAACACTATCGTCTTATGCTAGCATATAGTTAATGTCATTCAATTACACTTCATTAATAGGTCAAAAGGACTATGTGATACTAGGTCGTGAGGCATACTACCCAACTTACAAGAATTAACTAATAGTATAACTGCCTTAAGGGGATTCTATAAAATAATCTTGTCCTTGTAAATAAGGTAGAACCCTTATTAGGGTATATGAGAAAAAAATCTTTGTACCTATTAGGGTATCCTATTGCGTTATATATGTAATGGTTATCTTAAGTCTCAATCATAGTGCTTATAGAACAAAGTGTTAATATTAAGAATAGAGAAGTTACTGGCTCTCAAGTGAAGGAGGATATTATCTGTATGGAGATATGTGGAACATATTACTTGATTTGAAACTAAAGGATAATATAAAATCATAATCTAAATAAACAACTCAAACTATCATGTTCTAACTACTAAGCATATAATTTCAAAATTCAAGATTAACAACTATAATCCTAGTAAACTATATATCCTATCATAAAAGAAATTACTTGGCCTACAATCAGAAGGGTAGGTGCCACGAATTGAAAGATGAAGGAAAATTTTAGTCGTCGCACAATTAGCGAGCGTTAAGGTTTCGGAGGAACAAGATATGAAATTAAAATAAGAGACTTGATAATATCATGGTTTCCTAAGAAAATATGGTATGCTAATCTTTGTGTTCGAGGTATGATCAAGGAAAAAGTGTTCTATTCATTCCTCTTGGTTTTCTAAGGTACTGTTCTGCTAATATCAAGACAAGAAACTAAATTTATAGTTCTCTAATACTATCTCACTATGAAAGTTAGGTTTAGTCCTAATATTCAACCTTGGATTTCTATTGGTTCCTCAATACTAGGGTCAAACAACATGGTCAAATTTCTAACCAACCCTAGTAGTGTCTATACTACTCTCAAGTCATTCCTAAATATATCAAGGGATAATGGTTAATTAATCTACAGGTAAGGGATGCTAGGGTTCACTAGGTATTCTAAACTTAATGATGTATCAATATTATAGTTGTATTCTTAGTAGGAATATTATCCTAATTATCATCCTAACAACAAGGATTCTTATATTCTAGCAAAAGGCTATACTCAAGGAACTATTAGGAAAGTACATGAATCAAGCAAGATGTAATTATTTAGATAGAATGAATTGGAAGGAATGTGAGTTCGAGAATTTGGAACAAAATCAAGGAGAAAAGTCAAGTATGTGGATGAGACCTAAAACTCTAATCATAGGTGCAGGCTTGCTCGGTACAGTAACGTAACCAAGACAATATACTCTCGACCTGCATGGGCCACCACTAAAAACATGTCACGTCCCAGTCCCAAAATACGTAGGACTAGGAATACATAAGCATGCCAGCCGTATGTTTATGGAGACTCCAATATATGGAAACCATAACACATACGTACGCTGTATTATGAATAATAATTCACAAGTGGTATATATTTGTCACAAGTCACAGGGCATAACTAAATCTCATCCACAAAAATCATAAAAAAATAAATAATCATATATGTCAATAAACCAAATATGAACTAGTCGAGAAGAACTAATAGTTGGATGAAGACAAATCCATTGCCAACTAGAATATAAGAGAAACAAAATAAGTACATCATCTAATGAACAACGAGACTCGAAGAGAAGACCTCTTCGAAAGATAATGAAGTAGCAAGTCCTGATCCGTGATCCTGCAAATAGCCATGATCGTCTACACCTTGAAATGGACCAGGTCCTCAGAGGGACGTAACAAGATACATAGAAGCATGCCAATAAAGTACTAAAAAATAAACATCCAATAGGTCGCCTAACCATCTATGTGAATGCACTTTGAGAACAACTTTCCAACACGTGGTCTATCTAGCTAAAATAGGATTGGCATGATTCTCTCGGAGATTCAGGGGCCTAAAAAGCATGACGTCTTTTGAACCTCAGAGGCCGCCAGGTAATATATAGGGGTCATCATGACCGCGCATCTCCGATGGAGCGTACGGGTTACACAAGGAAAGTGCAAATGAGCCCAAACGCCTTACTCGTTGTCCTTCCCACCATATGCTCTAAGCATGTCATATCCATGACACGATGATACCTCTAATAATTGTCAAGTCTTCTAGCATGCAAATTCTATCAACAGCTATTCCCTATCGCACGTCCCACACGTACTGATGATCAGTCAATACGTATGTCTGTGATCTATATGAGACTCACAACTCGTGTAAGAAATGTGTCACAACCAAATGAAATATAAGAATATCTCATGATCATGTGGTGGTGTCACGATCCGCACCCGGTATAGGGGTACGAGTACGTGGGTACGTCTAGCCTACGCCGCAGCATCGACGGCAGAACACTGTCTATGTCTTGATGCTATCTAAACAATCTCACACGAGCATCCGACTCCATCAGGAGACACGGATACCACAATATAATATAAACAACATACTCAATCACAACTACAGCACGATAAGATCTCGAAGAAACAAGTAAGATGCAACACAAGTCTAAAATAGAAATAGTCTAACTCAACAATATAATCCAAGTCTCAAATATGTTTGCCGGAGACAAATCCGGTACCGAATGATCTGCTAAAAGAACTAACTAGATACTAGTGATTCCGGCTAGATCTCCCAGAATCACAACTGAACTACCTAGTCCAAGTCTCAGCTACTCACCCGGTGGTCCATAAGTGTCGGACACCAGTCCTCTAGGCATAGTCTGGAAAAATATATCCAGTCAGGATTGGAACGAAATACACCTCTAACAGCAGTTCCACATATATTGATAAAACTATAATACAGTGTAAAGAAATACAGACAGATATAAAAACTGGCAATAAGGAATACTGACGAGCATGGATATACTGGAAACAGAAATAATGGAATAAAGGAATACTGGAGCATATAATGTACATCTAGAAATAAAATAGAAATCCAAGTACACGCTAGAATAATGAACTGGTATGTAAAGGTGTACAAGAACAAAACTAGAACATGTGGGGATGCTAGATCAATACACTAGAGATACATGTCAAGAATTATCTAACTAAGTGTGTGAAATATCAGCATATCATGTGATCGGCTTGGGACTGATAAGACTCATTACATTGGTTAGCGATCATCCCTGAGGTCGGGCTAATCCATCCGGATAGCTATGATGTGAGTAATAGTCAGGCTAACTACATGTAACAGTGATAAGGCATGTAATGGTAAGGTTGTACCGACATGAGGCGTGGGTGAGCTATGATGCATGTAAAGTTGGGTATAATCACATAACTACTAATATTTCCCCGTTTTTCCCCAGCTAGCACGATGGATTCCAGATCACGACTCCTCGTGACAGGTCTCAATGATGCCAACTCGTGTAAAGAACAGTGTCAGAATCATGTACGCTATACAACAAGAGTTATAGAAATAATCAACATAATGGAAACTGTCAGAGAATGTACTCGCCTTGGGTCCTTAGCTGTCAATACCAATATCCTGTCCCAGAGTATCGTCTGGATGATCCAACAGTCCTATAGACATAACATAATATAACATTTGTATCAGATGCTACACTAACACACAATCAAAATACATCGAACTCAAGGGTTATGCCAGGTATGGCACTGGTCAACTAGGGTCAGTGTGCGTCAAGTTGTACGGGCGTCTCGTCTGTGATTGCTGTGCAATCAGACAGTCAGTGATACGGGTCTTGCTAGTATGGCAGTGTACATATGGCAGTCTGCTATCATACTACATGGGCACAGGTCAAGGTGGCTACGGGGTATTCGCAATCACATTAGGGTCATCTAGTACGTGGGCATATAATACCTATTATTATTTATTATAAACATTAATTCCAACTAATTATAATTATAATAGATATATGCATTTTAATATACTTAATAGAGCTTATACTATATATATATTTATGTACGTATACATATACATTCATTCTTATTAATCGTAGCATATACATTAATATTCATTGGTATATATATATATATATATATATATATATATATATATATATATATATATATATATATATATATATGTAACCCAATTTATTACATAAATAATAAATACAAGTATATACATTAATTAAATACATACATTATATATTAAACATACACCATACATATACATTAAATTAATTATACTAGTATACATTTTATTAAATACATATTATATGAAAATACTAATTACATATATATATATATATATATATATATATATATATATATATATATATATATATATATATATTATTACGTATGAATGCATGTATACCATATGAAAATAAAATAATATACATACATATACATATGTATGTATATGAATACATATATATACTATTATGTAGGAATACATACATACTTTACATATATACCAATTAATATATACACTATAATAGGAGGGAAGAGGGGAGGAGCTCACGGTGGAGGTCCCGACGGTGGTTGGCCTGGCTCGCCGGAGTAGGGAGTCGTCGATGCAGCAGGCCGGAGTGGACTGCGGGGTGGCTCGCCTGGGGGTGGTGATAGGGTGGCTCAAGGGAGGAGCTCGGGACGCAGCTGACAGTGGTGGTGGTGGAGTATGATAATGATGGTGGTGGTGTGAGGAGTAGGCAGGGAGCGGGGTCGGGGCTCGACCGGGCCGGAGTTGCAGTGGTGGGGGAGTAGATGCAGAGGAGGAAGGGGTACAGCAGGAGGAGATGGCCGGGGAGCTGCGGGGCTGTGCCGGAGTTGCAGCCCGGCTGCGGGGTGGCAGTGGAGGGGACTCGGGTGAAGAGGTCGGGATGAGTGGTGGAGTCTCGGGCTCAGGCCGGCTGTCGTGACCGGAGAAGAGAGTGTGAGGTCGAGTGGAGGAGAAACTGGAGGAAGGAGGCGTAGAGGTGTCGACCGAATGCGGGACTCGTCGGAGAAGATGACCGGGGAAGGAGCTTCGGGTCGCTGGGGATGAACGACTGGAGCTGAGGAGCTAGGAGGAGGAGGTCGGGGAGTTGGCCGGCTGTGCAGGGAAGAGCCGGAGCAGGTGAGGAGGGGAGGAGGAGCAGCGGGATGGGTCGGCTGTGTAACGGAGGAGGCCGGCGGAGCTGTGCCGGAGTCGGAGTACAGCGCCAGAGGGAAGCTGTCGGGGTCGGGGTGCACAGTTGGTGATGGTATTCCCCCCTTTTAAATTTAAAAATAAAAAGGAGGTGAAGAAGAAGAGAAAAAGAAAGAAAGAAGGAATGGAATGCTACGGTTTGGGAGCTTGGGTGGAGGGAGGATGATGGGGGCTTCCCTAGGTTTGGGGATTAGGTCTAGGTTGGGAAGAGTGTGGGTGATGGGACATTAAATAGGAAGAGGTGAGAGGAGAATGAGTGGTGATGATGCACCCCTCTTGAATGGGTGGTCAAGATTTGTCATGAAGAAATCCTTCATGTAAGGATGAGGGTTGTTGACTAATCAAACATTAGGGCTCTCCATTTGGTTAGAACCAATGGGGTGTTGACACCTAATACAAATTTGCAAATTAGCCCCCTTAAATTTGGGTATTTGCACAGACACATAAAATAATGAAAATTTGGTGGGCGATTCGGTGTTTGGTATTTTGTAGGGTGAGGGGGTATTGTATGTTTCGTATGGGCTTAATTAATGGGGCGTTGCAATTAAATTGGGATTAAACGGGATTAGTCAAAATGGTATCCCTAATTTAATTAGAAATAAATGCAAGCTGTGTTCTAAAATTAATTAGGAGTACATGGGGCCAAAATTAGGTCGGGTCACAAATATCATTAGTGAAGAGATATTACCCTAATTTGGGTCGCACGAAAAATGGGTCAAGATTGCCTCCAATTTCGATTGGAACGCACAACGATACAAAGTTGGAATTTACTTAGAAATTAAATAAACGTCCGCGACGAATATTATGCGGCTAAAATAAAGCACAAAAGAGCATAATCACTACTAGAATAAGCGGGATTAGCGACGTATTTTAGCGACTCCAAGTAAAAACGTCGCTAAATTAGCGACTCCGTAAATATCGTCGCTAGACGTCGCTAAATGGCGACATTTAGCGACGTTTAGCGACTTTTATTAAGATTTTAAATTAATCGTCGCTATAAGTTCAATTAAGGTCGCTAAACGTCGCTAATATATCTTATTTAGCGACGTTTAGCGTCGTAATTAGCGACGTATCTTTCAAAAATATTTAGCAACGTATTTAGCGACGACTTTGGAGTCGCTAGTTTTTTATTTTAGCGACGTTTTTACCTTGACGTCGCTAAACGTCGCTAAATTTTGATTAATTAGGGCTCAGTCTTCTTTTCTCCATCTCTCGAAAATTTCGAAACGCTTCGATTTCCCCCGACCCCCCCCCCCTCTCCGGCGACCGGGTCTGCGACCGCTGCGGCTACTCCGGCATCTCCCTCCTCCTCCTCGAGCTCTAGGTAATCTCTCTCTCTCTCTCTCTCTCTCTCTCTCTCTCTCTCATGTGACACTGACACAAGACACACGCACACAGACACGACACACGCACACAGACACTGAGGAGTGGTACACGAGACACACGACACACACACACAGACGCAGACACACACGCACGACACACATACACGACACACACACAGACACACAGACGCAGACACACACACGACACACACACACACACGCAGACACACACACACACAGACGCATATTAGGGTTAGGGTTAGGTTTAGGGTTAGGGTTAGGTTTTTTGACCTGGGTTAGGGTTAGGGTTAAATTTATGGTTAGGGTTAGGGTTAGGGTTAGGGTTAGGTTTTTTGACCTGGGGTTAGGGTTAGGTTTAGGGTTAGGGTCAGATTCATCTTCTCAAAAGCAAGTGGTCCACGAGACACACGACACACACACACAGACGCAGACACACGACACACATACACGACACACACACAGACACACAGACGCAGACACACACACGACACACACACACGCAGACACACACACACAGACGCATATTAGGGTTAGGGTTAGGGTTAGGGTTAGGGTTAGGTTTTTTGACTGGGGTTAGGGTTAGGTTTTTTGACCTGGGGTTAGGGTTAGGGTTAGGGTTAGGGTTAGGGTTAGGGTCAGATTCATCTTCTCAAAAGCAAGTGGTCCACGAGACACACGACACACACACACAGACACACGACACACATACACGACACACACACAGACACACAGACGCAGACACACACACGACACACACACACGCAGACACACACACACAGACGCATATTAGGGTTAGGGTTAGGGTTAGGGTTAGGTTTTTTGACTGGGGTTAGGATTAGGTTTTTTGACCTGGGGTTAGGGTTAGGGTTAGGGTTAGGGTTAGGGTCAGATTCATCTTCTCAAAAGCAAGTGGTCCACGAGACACACGACACACACACACAGACGCAGACACACGACACACATACACGACACACACACAGACACACAGACGCAGACACACACACGACACACACACACGCAGACACACACACACAGACGCATATTAGGGTTAGGGTTAGGTTTAGGGTTAGGGTTAGGTTTTTTGACTGGGGTTAGGGTTAGGTTTTTTGACCTGGGGTTAGGGTTAGGGTTAGGGTTAGGGTCAGATTCATCTTCTCAAAAGCAAGTGGTCCATGAGACACACGACACACACACAGACGCAGACACACGACACACATACACGACACACACACAGACGCAGACACACACACGACACACACACACGCAGACACACACACAGACGCATATTAGGGTTAGGGTTAGGTTTAGGGTTAGGGTTAGGTTTTTTGACTGGGGTTAGGGTTAGGTTTTTTGACCTGGGGTTAGGGTTAGGGTTAGGGTTAGGTTTTTTGACCTGGGGTTAGGGTTAGGGTTAGGGTTAGGGTTAGGTTTTTTGAACCTCATTGTTATATTCTAAATATGTTAAGGGTGGAGTTAAGTAATACAAAATCATTTTATTTTGTGACACGTAGGATATAAATAAAATATTATGGTATCATTATTATACTGCAACAAACAGCTAATTCTTTGTGAGTCATCTAATTATTCCGTTCCGGTCCAATAGCTAATTCTTTGCTAATTCTTTGTTTTCATCTATCTTACCAGATGGCACCCAAGAGAGCGACACCTACTGTTAAGGAGGAAGTGATGCCTCCTACTGTTAAGGAGGAAGAGATACCACCTGCGGGGAGTTCCAGTCACCCAGCACCTATCGCGGCTGTATCTCAGACAGGGAGTTCCAGTCACCCAGCATCCATAGCGGAGCTTGATAACATAAACGCTGTTTATGCGCAGTATTTGAGGGACTGGTATCTGCCCCGTTTTGGAAATCCTCGAGATTGATACTATGATGTTTCATATACTTATATATTATGAATTTTGTGTTACTGTGATACTCTGATACTTATATATTATGTATTTTGTGATGTTGTTTATGCCCATTTTGTGTGACTGTGATACTGTGATACTTTTATGACTGTGATACTTTTATTGTCTGTCTATAATATTTGTGTGTATTAATTGTATGACTGTATACTTGTATTCATATTAAATATTGTTAATCCAGTGTTGAGTGTTCCACCGAAGGGGTCGGCGAACCCATTGAATTCAACGGAGGGTTGCTCCGGGTCTATTTTTAATTAGAAATTTTAAAATTATAGGAACAATAGCTTGGAACAATTAAGGTTTTTTTTTTTACTTTTTTTGTAAATTTAGCGACGTATTTAGCGACGTTTAGCGACGTCTAGCGACGTTTTAATAAGTCGCTAAAAAAGTCGCTACTTAGCGACATGTAATTAAACGTCGCTAACGACGTCGCCAAACGTCGCTAAATATGTCGCTGTACGTCGCAAATTGGTGACATGGCAGTACTGCCAGGTCATTAAATACGTCGCTGTTACGTCGCAATATAAGTCGCTCATTAGCGACGTTTAGCGACTTTATAGAACGTCGCTATTTAGTGACGCGGCGTCGCTAAACGTCGCTAATTTTAGCGACTCATGGAAGTCGCTAAAAAACGTCGGTATAGCGACGTTTAGCGACGTATTTCGGTTCAGCGACTTGGTTTCTTCCGACTACTTTAAAACGTCGCTAATGACGTCGCTAAACGATTTTAGCGACGTTTTTTTTGTCATTTAGCGACGTTTTTGGGCGTCGCTAATTTGACTTTTTTTGGTAGTGAATTATGAGTTACAAAAAGGTCAGAATGGAAGGCGGGCATGTCTAGGGCAAGATTGTGAAATTTGTTGGAAGGCAAAAGCTAGGGTAGCGCTCCAAATATCGAAGCAACGGCAATGCGCAACAATTAAATAAATTAAGATAATTAATTACTACCTCCAACAATTAAATTCTAAATAAAACAATTAAATACATAATCCCGTAATTCGGTCAGGTGTTCATCTAGTGGGCTTCTAGGTCAAGTCTACCAGCTTAAACATTAATGAGCACTGCATATAATAATATATTTAATTACACATCTCACATAATTATTTAATTTAAATACACATATCATGAAATCATTTAATATAAATACCATAATATTAATAATGTATAAAAAGTCGAAAATACCCCTGTTTTTGGAATGTGGTAGTGACAGGTGGTCTCGTAAAACTAGGTCAACATGCATAATATATAATAAATATAAAATACGACGCCACCGTCGTTGCACCAAGTTATTCTTGGATGCGCAGTTAAAATAAATGAACTAAATAAAAGAAATAAACTACATGCATCATATGGAATACAAATCACAGTACAATGGCAAGGTATACTTGCCTGGCAAGAAATCTGCGTAGTGTAAGCGTCCAGGTGTCAAGTACAGGGGGATCAGAAACTATGGCCTCCGAATGAATATCTTCGGATGCTGAAATGAATATCACCAACGTTCCCGGAATAAGCGAGATAGTCAGAAAATACTACCCTTTCGTCCAATTTGGACACAGGGGTAAAACGATAATTTTTGGTCAAAGTGGGTCAACATGTGGGTCACCTTGCACCGAAATGCGTGCTAGAGGTAAATGTCTCTAAATGGAACAAATTATAGGTCAAAAAAATTTTAAATGTCTATAAGAAGTCAACGGTATGTCCAAATTTGGATTTCGGTAAGCTGATCACAAATTTGCCCTTAAAGTCAACCGTAGGGCCCGCGAATAGGCGCCTTGGTCAACTATCTCGGAATCGCGTGAAACTTGGGTCACATGACCAGCGTGATACCAAAAATCCAATGGCATAAGTTTTGTCGCATTTCGACGAGCATACATAAAATGGCGTGGTGTTTTACAAAAGTCGCGATACGATAACTTTTTACGGATACGAGTTGATTCCGACGCGCACATACGTCCGAATCAGCTTCCGCGAAAGCCCACACGTCAGAATATACCATATGCGCCTTTCGGTGCAATTGGTACGTGACTTGGCATTCCCGTTTGGCGGGGCGTGCTCCGTATCACAAAATTTTAAGTTTTAAAGTATCAAGTTTTTGGTCGTTTTGGAGGCCGAATAATTTTACACATAGAACAAATTAACAAAAACTAAAAGAACAATTTTTTTTGGGTTATATGGAGAAGTAAACCCTTCAATTATTTTTGAAAATATAAACAGGTTGATGGCAAATTGGGTGTGAACATGGGGGTTTGGGTTGAAAT